>JAWQFL010000017.1:114502-288207 GCA_033442365.1 Creolimax fragrantissima | reverse complement strand
CCCACACTCACACCCACACCCACATACATATATATATGAACACAAATACATGAATCGTTTTCTATTGCTTAAGGGTCAATATATCGTTCTGTTCGTTACAGAACCAATATATCTTCCTGCTTGCACCCGCCGGTGCTCTGACGAGCATTCAAATTGGTATGAATATTGGATAAAAAATGTATATTGGCAATACTTTAGAAATATCTCAGAACGTACGCCTATGTATACATAGGCTCGTGCAGTTGTCCTGTGTCGTATGTAACGAACACTTTAGATTTATTCATCTATTATGCCCAAGATTTTCAACCTAATATAATATAATACTATGAACCTTGGTTGCACGTGTATCTAGATACTAGATTTCCTGGGGGGTTCTTTTTGCATATCGACCTCGGCGAACTGAACATTTGTATTAGTCAACAACAACCGTCTTCTATGTTGTTTATGTCTACATCATAGATTCGTATATTCACGTAAGCTATACGTCTAAAACAGAACATGTCCTCAAGCAATGGGCTAGTTTTTATGCTTTCTCAATATGTTGTAGTTCATAATACACTCATATAGGTATTCTTCATGAATACCCGTAGCTTCACTTGATGTACATATCTGTTTGAGATTAGTTCATTCGTTTTAACTTTTCTTTCGTCCCACATTCTCTGACATACAGGTTTGGATAGTCTTTCCCTAGTGTTTCTCTCTGTATCCGTGCATGTCATTTTCCAGTCCATCACGCCACTAGTACAATTGGGTGCGGGTATACTCATCGGCATTGAACGGTGGCGAAAAGTTACGGCAACAGCACTTGCAGGTGCTTTTTTTGGCGTCGCTCTCTCCCTGTATGGAGAGAGTGAAGGTGGAGGTGGAAAAGGGGTAAATGTATGGGGTACAGTCACAGTTCTACTGTCGTTGCTGACGTCTGTCCTACGTTCTATCATGCAGCAGGCGATGGTACAGGTACGTATCTATGAACAAGTCCATGTGTATTTGTTAGAGTTTCTCTTTAAATACAGACCGTGTGAAGCGTAGAAGTGGATACATATAACACGTAATTGAAACCGATCTAGTGACGTACGTGGTGCTGCTGTGCAGAAATATCTGAGCGACATAGCTGAGTAGTAATCTTAGTAGTAATAGTACCCTATAGCCGCAGTGTGTCAACCACGGTACTAATACATTTTTATCAGTATTTGTATGTATGCATATGTGTTGAAATACACTACCTGACAATATTAGCAATTATAAGTACGGTATTGTAATGTAAATCCTCCAAACGATACGCATGTTTAATTTTGTTGGTGAATGAACCGTTTTGGTGGTGTTTCCGTTGAACCACATGCCCGCGATAGTATGTTTCTTCGTCGGAAAGTGTTTACATGACCTCGACAATCTCAACTATCGTACGCATACAACTCAAAGGGAGCTCAAGACTCTGGGATGTCAGAAACTGAGCGCGGGGCATATGTTCTCAAAGCCCGGTTTGCGAAGCTCACAAAAACCCGTCTATCCCCGCTTACTGTGCTCCTGTATAAAAGCCCTACATGCGTATTGATATCGGGCCTTATATCTCTCATATTTGAGCGAAAAGGCGTTATCAACTTCGATGTGACGAACGTATCACTAACAGAACTAATTGGTTTCCTACGTATGATTTTGTGTCAATGTGTGTGCGTATGTGTGAGATTTGTGGATGTGTGTGCGTACAGCTGTGTATGGGTATGCCCTTGTGGTTGATTGTGCTGGTGTGTGTATAGATGATATTCATATGTATAGATGATATGCATGTGTAGTATATATGTTCTTGTGAATATGCCTACAAGAATGTGTGTATTGGTGTAAGTGTGTGTATGTCGATACAGTTGTTGACACGTGCGAGTGTGGTTGCAGTCGACGAATCTGTATATTCAACTATTTTGCTCTCCAATATTATCTCAAGAAACTTATTGTTCTCCCATTTTATATTTCACATCTGTTGTCTACGTACTTGTATACGTAATATGCTGTCGAATTTACCATACTACACGTATATGTGGATATGTAAACATGTACTTATGTATAAACACATGGTGTACCTATGTATGACGGATGGGTGTGTACGTTTTGTTCAGATTTAATTGGAGTGTTGATATTTTTTATGCTTCTTTCAGAGTACGCTGTCTTAAAGTTTACATCAGCTCTTAGTTTGAGCATTCTAGGTGTTATGAAAAACGCCGTTTTCACTATTGGAGCAGCCTCTGTAGTCTTTGGAGAAAGGTACGTATTTGCAATATTAAGGTCTATTTTGTTAGTAGTCTTTTCACTTGCTAAAGGGAGTATCGCTCTTACTGATGTTTTCATACGATAGGTGCCTATACGTACGCACATACACAATATACACAGATACTCATCTGTATATTGTGCATGTTACCAAATTTTCAATTTCAATTCACGTAAAACAGACTGGAACCACTCAGTTGGTTTGGATTTCTCATCATATTGGCTTCTGTGCTAGTCTTTCAGAGAGCACGTATGCAGGAGATTCGTGAAAAGCGTACCAATAATTTTATCTGTAGTGATCATCTTGCCCTTGTATGTAAATGTTCATGTACGAATCTGTATTCATCATCTTAATTGTGTATACGTAACTGGATGTGTTGAACAGATTTATACTTACTTGTTCTTTCTTACTGAGTGAGATGTTATACTTTACACTTACTTTAAACTTACACCCGCACGTAAGGACAGTTAATTAGACAGGTATATGGCATAAATTATGTGCACGTTTTTTTTGATGTCTGTTGACAGGATGAGTTTGGTATAGTCGAGAATGTTAATGATGAAGATATTCGCCGCGAAGAGGATCTTATGCTTCCGCAGGGTGGGCCATCACAATCCCCAAAGAGGATTTGAAATACCGAAACAACACATACATTGTGAGACGGGTAATTGAATTGAAAAGTCTCAGACCAGAGTGGTAGAGCACTAAACCTTATCTACCACACTACATACTTAGTAATTGCACCAAATTCAGAGACAAGTTATGTATCTTTGATTTTTAAATTTGAAATATAATCTCTAGAATTACACGTACACTCAATGTCTATAGGGGGGATCCGCGAACCCATATGTGCATACTCACACAGGTAGCATGCATTTATAGATTAACTAGAGTATAAATAAATACCAACAAAAAGAAGTTATCTGACCGACTCCAACATCCGACATATTTGTACAATAATCTTTTAATACTTAGGTATAGTTCGGTAGAGGTAATCTACCCCCGTCTCGTGAACTAGGCATCCAAAACACAGTTGGCGTAGGCGCTGACACTAGCAGGGAAATCAGCGAACAAACTGATAATTCCAACCTGCTTAAAGAGCACATCGAGTGCCAAAAGGATGTCCTCGTGCTGTCCATGAACAGCCTTGTTCAGGACAGAGTTGTAGTAATAACCGCACGCGCCAAGCATGCCGTCACTGGAGTCGGCGTTGTTCTTGTTGCTACCATTGGATGATGGACATCCGGAGCGTTCCAACGACCATGCGCCCATAAAGACAGTGTGATTCGCCTTGGCAAAAGTTGCCTTAAGGTCTTTGGAGGCCTGAGACTCAACAAGCTTATTGTTGTTGGCAGCAAGCAAGACCGGAATAGAGGGTGAAAACATCTCCACACCTACTTCAATGAGAGATTCCACAACATCAGCGGTGCCGCAGTTGGCAAGAAAAGTACAATCGGCACTTGTCTGATTGACGTCAAAACTGTCGCTCCACATGTACTCGACTGGTAGATCTTTGTAAGGTCCTTCTTTCCAGATCTTGGCAACTCTATAATTAGGTGACAGGAAATAAAATTCAAGGGGGTCGGTAAATAAACAAAAAATGGGCCATGCATACGTACATATTACACACATAAACGAACATTGCATTGCACATATAGCTTATATTCTGTACATAAAGGTACATGTAATAGGGGAATACCAAGACAAAATGCACTTACCGGCGATCAAAAGTCTGTAAAATGCCAAGATTACCCTTTTCAGCTGCCTCCTTCCAGTTACCGTCGAGCGGAGCAGTAAATCCGGCGTCACGTACCTCACCTGCTAGTTTGTTCGCCAACCAGGTGATGTCTTTGTCGATAGATTGTAAGAAATCCTCTGTCTCGGGAGTCCAGGTATCTTTGAGCTCGGGGATAACATTCATCTAGACGTAGAAACGAAAACAATGAGTCGCAGGTGACGTCAATTATAGAAATTCTCCTGAAGGGGAAAAAAATCACTCACCCCGTTGGCCTTCGCAAACTTCAAATGATCTTTGTGGAGGATGACGGGGTGGCATTCGTCACTTGTGAAATAGTCTGATCTGTAGGCTGGGGCTCCAGTTATGTATTCCTCTGGGGACTGTGCTGTGCTGTTTACACTCGACTCCATGAGTCCACACAACTCACCCAGCTCTTTCGTAGTGAAATCATAAGTGCAGCATTTAGCAGAGGCAACAGTGCCATTTTCACTAGGCGAGAATGGGATAGAGCATTTGCTTGCAAGTTCGGGACGGGTGAGAATATCTGTGGTATATTCCAGGTCACACAAGCTATGGCGGCACACAAATTCACCATCCTTTGTAATAGCAGCATCGCATTCAATAGTAGATGCGCCACTTTCTATAGCAAGCTGCAAGTATACAGTAACGCTAGTGAGAACAGAACTGAGTAAATTCACCAACAATATACTGATCTATATTCCTACTTTAAAATGTCAGCACGCTGGTGCACCTTGTAGGACAAAAATGTCTCCTCTGGTGCTATCAGAGCGGCTCCACGATGGCCAATTGAAGCAATGTTCTTTTTCATGGGAGCATCGCAAGTGGCAATAGCACGACGCATACGCTCAACCTCAGACAGCCTGGAACAGATAATTAAACTTAGTGGAAAGCAACATAAACAGAAAATACATAATAAATATACGAGGAAAAGAATCTTGCACCTATATTGACAATCTTTGTCCTCTGTAGGGGTATCTGTCCACGGGCACTGTACAGCATCGGTATGGAAAAGGCGTTCAATAACCCATCCCGGGACTTGTTCGCGCGCAGCAGTTAAAGTGTCCACATTGGGTATGCTTGTAGAATTGATCGCCTCTATGCTAACTGCGACAGTAGAAGTGGCGCTAGCGACCAGCAAAAGCAAGGAAAACATTATGAAAAGTTATGAATAACAATATCTTGTAAAGTCCTGCACGAAAGTGAGACAATAGGTGAGGTTTTATAGATTCGTTCCATGAACAAAACAGACCAAGTAAATGGAGAGTTCGTTTGAAGTCAAGATTACTTTCTCATCTGCAAGATCCTCACGAATATTACCAAAATATCCCAAAAAAGAGCTGATGCACAACCTATGGACCACCTTCAAACGGCGGAAAAATCCCACTTCACAATGCATGTAGGGTGTGTCCTTAAACGTCTAGACCATTGGCGGATGCCTGTAACAATGAACGTAACAAGAGAAGCTGGTGGTCAACTTGTTATTCACAACGCCATGGCTGGTAAATGCCCATCGGTGCCAGTTAAAAGCGAAGGAGAGGAAAGAGCCCTTTTTATTCATTTGGAACGACAACATTATATACATCCCGCTTCCATCCTCGTGTCCTGTGGTTAGTATGAATCGGTATGGGAGAGGATGGTCCAGTAGCAAATTTTGACCCAACGCTATGGCACATGGTAAATACCGATTTTGGACCAATCATATGACCAAATTAAATAGCTGGCAGAAAGCATGGGCTATAACTCGATACACGTGTAAACACCTTCAACACACTTCACCATTCTTTAGGGACAACGTTTAATTTGCTCACATTAATGTTTGTATGCAACTCTTTCACTGTAAACAGCAACTTCCCTCCCGCCTAACTAATCCACTGCAAAAAAAAAGGCAACAGTGGCTTTATTGAACTGCTATTTCGACACTCTACTCTTTGTGCTGATCAATGCACATCTATTAGCAATATATTCTTTATAGCCAGCCATATCAGATAAAAATCAATGCAGTTTATTTACCCTCCGTATCTGTAACAGTAACATTGCTTGTGATGTGTATCTGTGAATTAAAGCAAACATCTCAGAAATCGTCACACAGAACTTTGATAGTATTTTCATGCACTGAGACAAACAGAGATTACTCCTACATTCATATAAACGTGTGATTTTCTTGCAAGCACAACATATATTGAGACACTATAGAGCTTAGTAATTCCTGGAAAATAATACCAGTATGGTAACACGTTCATTTAGTATTTTCTTCATTTGTGTTTTACGCAGTTGGCAACCAAGCCTGGTAACTGTTTATCACATATGCCCACACAGGTGCAAGCACAAGAAAAACCATATTCGCACCCGTTAGCCCACGAACGTACACTTACAGTTCTGCATCAATATCGGCTGCTACACCCCCACACACGCACGTAAACGGGAATTCTGTTACTTAGGATAGCAAGGACACCGAGTCCGAGGTAGATCTTATGATAAACCAAGTCTGTGGACATGCGTGCGCATGTGTATGTGTGTGATTTAGGGTAAAGATGGGCTTCATAAAGTGTATTACGAACTGGTAGATTATCTCTATATGGTTTACCCCAACGTCCGTATATGCATGCGCTCTTGTACAGATATTATGTACCGGGAAGCAATTGAACGTGTACTAGTTTGGGCTTAAAGCTAAGCGAGGTGAAGTATGGGTGCATGCGATCTTGAAGTGATAATATGAGCAATTGAACGTGTACTAGTTTGGGGTTAAAGCTAAGCGAGGTGAAGTATGGGTGCATGCGATTTTGAAGTGATAATATGTGCTGGGAAGCAATTGAATGTGGCCTAGTTGGGCTTAAAGCTAGCATGCGCTCTTGAACAGATACTATCTATGTGCTTAGAGCAATTGAATGTGTGCTAGTGGGCATAAAGCTAAACGAGCTGAAGCTAAGCGAGCTGAAACTAGCTTACCCAAGTCACTAATAAGTAGTTCAGGAAACCTTTAAATGCAACTCTGATTCAGGGGTTGAGCATCTCTTGCTCTGTCATGTGTCACACTACTATGTTTGATAGGATAATATTTAAAACTATGATCTAATCCCTAGGGTTGATATGCTTATAATTGAAACTACGGTCAGATCCCGAACCCATGGATGACCAGCATTACATACATAGATTGACATGTAACAATATATAGATAGCGTTCACATAATCACATTGAGGTCTTGTTGAGCTCAGTAACCCCATCGTCAATTGTTGTCTACTGTGTCCACCTCCCATCTCTAGAGAAATTTATTGTATGTTCAACGCGCATAAGTAGTGTTCAGATCCAAATTCCCTACGTCTAGAAATCTCGCAAAGTTGAAGTTTCTAATGAGGGATGTACTTCACATCTACAGTCAGCATGTGTTCAGAAGAGGCCGTACTTGAATCTCTACGTGGCCAAACAATTAACGATAAAAGTCAAACCTGTGCACAACGAAGAAAAATGAAATCGTGCGTGGAAGAGCGAGGCTGGAAAGTTGTAGTGGAGCAATTTAGTGGAATTGGAGCCTTTTTTGTACCGAAAGTGTTGAAGCGTAAATCTTACTCAAGAAAGAGTAATAATCACAACAGAAAAAGTGAGAGATGGGTAGGAAACTAAACTCAAACGCTCATGCGTAAAAGCAAAACTTAGTAAGAAACGACCAATCCACTCGCGACTGAAAACGTGGTAATGATGGTAATGATATATTAAAATGTAGACTATCGTTTGACAATTAGGCACACCTATGTCGAGCATAAACAGATTTAAGCAATCAAACGACGTTTTCTCCAATATTCGGAGAATAAATTAATAGGTATATGTATGGCCGTATGTAAATAAGTATATGTTCCTTCGTATAGTGTGTGTCTAATCTGTGCAACCGATGTAGCTCATTTCGTTCTCTTCCGGCGTGTACTGTGGATCTTACAATCAGAACATATGTCCTTGACTGATTGTGTCAATCACTGTTCTTCCCTTTTAATCATAAAAGAAAACTGAGATGAGCCATTGTGTTATAGGACTGACATGAACGTATAGCAAACATTGAGTTGTTGGTTCAGACGAACAGTATCATAATATAAGTATGTATATGTCGGCGCTAGGGTATTGGAAGTAGGTATGAGTTTAATCCGAGTTTCATTGACTTTTTTTATCCCGAAAGTGTTAAAGTGAAGCTGTTTAGATATATTAGTACAATACAATATTTTATGATGAGATCAAAAAAGGCAATAGCTGATTAGTACGTATATCGAATAGCATCACATTCTACATTTCATATGTCATGCAAACCTCTCTTATGCCCGTGGGACCATGCGAGACGAAGTGCCATCTATAATTCCATATCTTTACAATTTTCCAAGTTGTTGTCAAGGCACATTATATTTACAAACCTCTTATTGATCTCTACTATTACTATTATTGTAAAAAAATGACGGTAAGCCGCTGGAACAGTTGCTTCGCTGTGTTCTTCCAATGTAAAGCCCACTCACAAACACTAGAGATAAGAAACACGATCCGAAAAGGCCAAATATTAGGAATTTTTCGGAGTGATTCCACCACTGGACACCGTAGAACACTCTCATGAACGGGTTCAAAAATATTTTTCCATTACCCCTTTCGCGCATACATCTATGTAGAGATATGTGTTCACAGTCAAAGGTAGACTCGTCGTAACGACAGATACATGATAGCTCGTAGGCAGCAACTTCATTCGGACTTTTACCCTCACTAGCAGCACGATGATTTGTGGGAGGTACATATACCGTGCTATTGTATACAATATTTTCGAGTTGCTGTTCCCCACCTGATGTAAGTATTCTTGTATCCTCCACATTGAAATCGCCCTTATCAGCTCTAATTTTTGCGTCCAAGAAAATTATACTTTTCGCAGTCGGTATAGGCGGAGCTGTCGAGATCATCTCACTCCCTATGTTTATATCCGCGTTATCACTTATCTCTTCCTCAGTATCACCATTACTAATATAATAATTCATGTTGCTGGTGCTTTTTTCCACATCTCCTTGCCGACTACGACTCGCAATACGTCTTCCGCTAACTTCACCAGGGGATTTGCGTCGCACATTCGATGAACTCGGATGTATGTTCAATACTATATTATCTATGACATCGTTTGACTGTTCCACCTCATTTAAGCTCACCGGATCCTGCACTTTTTGTGAATCATGTGCTCGAGCATTGCTCATAGTCGATTCATTGAGCACATCTGTGAGCACATTTCCATGTTGCTGTTTTTTTCCACATGTACTGTTGACAGTCGCATCCTGCTGTTCTATAAGTGCACTCACATTGTATACGGCTAAACCCCCGAAACATGACACTAGAGCCACCGGTTTGTCTGCGTTTGCCTGCTTGTACCTGGGTAAGTTGAACTGCGTTACGTTGTAAAGCGTGTTGTCAATCTCTTCGTCTCTGTACGCAATCACGTCGTACATCATCCCGGACTGTTCCACCTGTATGATGAATATTATGTATATGTTTGTCTGAGCGTCTGAGAGAGTAATAGCTATGGGTATGTGAATGAGCTTGTGTTTGTGTACACTAAAAGCACATGTTGTGTATTGTTCGTTCATACTGAGCGTTTGCGTAAAGATGTGAATGCTATCCAGTTGGGATGTAAGTCGTTCAGAGTAATCAATATCATCCATGTCCGAGCACAATGCTAAATCAATTTCGAACGCACATATACGCATACATTTACCCAAGCATATGTGAACATGTAAGCATGAATATTGCGTGCTACATATAATAATATATACAACGCCAACAGAATTTAAGAGACCCCCATAACTCAAAAT
Source organism: Creolimax fragrantissima (assembly GCA_033442365.1). Taxonomy (NCBI): domain Eukaryota; class Ichthyosporea; order Ichthyophonida; genus Creolimax; species Creolimax fragrantissima. The sequence continues at coordinate 278,374 of JAWQFL010000017.1, read as the reverse complement.
AAACCTATATCGGTTCTCACAACAATCAAGCATACGTACATATATTCATGTGTAACAATATATACTATCGATCAAACATACGAAACATACTCCATTGGCACACCCGACATCCCATCCATTGTCCAGCATGTAGCTGATTGTAGTCAACACCCCATCCGTATCCCACCCCAACCCTATATCCGTATCCACAATAATCAACAACTGCGCAAACGCTGAGGTCTGCTTAGCAAATTGATTTCCATGACATGACAAATCGTCTTCAACTGCATTTTCTCTGTTCACACCTTCACTCTTTGGCACATTTTGATATGTACCAGAATCAAAGTTCACTTGTTCATGCTTCCTTTCGCTAAAACTTGTGGTCATATTTACAAATCGAGACGATGGTGTATGTATGGTTTGTGTGTCGAACACATCAGTGCATGTACGTGTGTGGCTTATATCTTCCGCCCGTCTCTCACTCCCCGACAATGCGATTGAAAGCATGTGAGAGAGAAGTGTGTTTCTGTATGTAGCTAGACGTTGAAATCGTGATGGATGCTTCCAACCATGAACACCTGCGGCTAACGGGTTCGCTTGAGGTTGGCTAATATAATCTACATGCATGTTATCTGCGCTCAGTTGCCTCAAAACCTATTAAGTGTATAAGCGGTGATAAAACGAAAAGTGTGTCTCTGAACGCTGGCCTATATGTGAGCGACGATAAAGCCGGGCCTAACAAATTATAGCCAAGTATATACTGCGATGGTCATGTGTGTGTACAGCACACGATTGCATAATACAAGCAGTTTACTGTACATAAATCATGCATATACTTCAACAATATACCTCCACGGTGTTGTCTTCCGAATCATTCTCGAAATATACTACACGATAATCCTTAAAGGTTTGAGCAGTCTTCGTAATAAATTCTGTAACTTTTGGAATGTCATCGGCATTATCACGTACAATCCCCCCAAACACTACCGTGTATTGTTGTGCTAGTTTTGTGCTGCAAGTAGTAATTATTGGACGGGTTAGACATACATCTAGTCAGTTACTAGTACGTAATTATTGTCGATCATACTCATATATCTCTCATGACTCCAAGTTACGCATAAGTATATGTGCTTGTACAAACATATGCGTTTACGAACATACACGTAGTGCACAAAAGGCGATTGTAATGTGCATGTATACTCACCCTTCAGAAACTCGATATTGATACTCTTCCAAGTGCAAGAAAGGGTTTCTCGGTATTCCTGTCAAGTACGCGGGGTTCATATACAAAACCAATGAGCAAATGACGAGTAGTAGTGTAGCAAGGCGTTTCACATACGCCTCCACTCTGGCGAGACCCACCATACGAATCAGACGTACTGTACCTAGTGTACATTTTTTTGGAAACGCTAGCGCGTCTCTACATTCAATTTGAACGTTGAAATGGTGTTGCACATGTTGAGACCGGTCGGATAAACTGGAAGAGAGCTCGTCGTTGTTACTACTGAGGTCGCTGATGGAATCAAATTGAATTCCAGGCTCTCTACACCCATCATTGATACTATTGTTCGAGATATTAGCGTTCACATGATTAAAACCATTCACATTGTTGGTGTACTTAACTTCCAGTTCCTCGGCTGTTCTAGGCAGCTCTATTGCATGCACGAAACCAGTTGAGTGACGCGTCAGTTTAGGAGTGAGCCATGGACTTAATTTTGGAGGGGTGAAGTCTGCAAGGCTTCTGGGAGAGGAGTACGAATGTACCGATGACGTTCGTGAATGTGAACGGGGAAGGATGGGGGGTAGTGACGATGGTAGTGTAGCCAAGGATGCATTAGATAGATCTGCCAAACGATTAGCGGTCAATGAGAAAGGGCTATAGTTGCTGGTGTTAGTGTACTTTCTTTCCCTGCTTTCCCACCCATTCGTAGTGTTTCTACCTGATATATTCCCGTTATGTACATGTGGACTGCTATAGGAAGACTCGTGGTGAGAGCTACTCTTACTGATTGGCAGTGGATCTAAAAGCAATAATCCACCATTCCCACCACCATTACTAAAATTATTTGTAAAACTTGACGAATTATTGGTTGACGTGACTGAGGCTGAACATATGGGCGTTGAGAATTGGGGAGAGCGTGCAGAAGCTTCAAATAAATTATCATTCATCGTCATGTGCAGAGACTGCAGAGATTGATTTGATGGGAAGGACTGCATAGAGGTACCACGTAACGCGGATCTCCTCTCTGACACTGCATTGCCCTGTGCCTCACAGGACCGCGTAGGTGTATACAACATATGTTGCAATAGGCATCTGGGGGTGTTTGAAGTGTTACAAGTCTAATGTATATTGTATGTGCGCACATTTATGGAATGACAAACATGTGTGTGCTTCATGAGCTACAAAAGAGTGCAACGATATTTACACACGTGAACATTCCATATACGTGATAAGTGCTTGACACTGGGGACACTTGTTCTTTTGATGTACGTATATATATGCAATATAAACACACATACACGTCCTACTCATATACTTCTATATGCACAAAAGGGAGTGCGCATACAACTCTCTTTATTTACAAGCGCGTGAGTGAGTGAGTGAGTGAGTGAGTGAGTATATGTGTGTGTATGTGTGTGTGTGTGTGTGTGTATTCACACAATAAGAAAAACGACACGATTTTACGTATACTCCTATACCGCTACGCGAATACCCCGTACCGCCAAAATCTTATACATGCCTCCAGTACAAACCGTACCGATTGGCTTTACGTTTTTCTTTCCCAACAACGGTACGCTTAATTAATTGCACTTACACACACACACAAACACACACACACACACACACACACACACACACCACACACACGCACACACGCACACAAACAAACACAAAACACACACAACACACATACACTCTCACACTCTCACCTCTCGCGACTATTCATCCACCGCCCCACCTCGACCACGCGTAGGCCCAGATGTACACCGTCGCACATAACATATACGAACACACACACAGTTATATAGAGCCGAAAGCCACGGGTTTTGTTCCGTGCTGGAGTGTCAATACAGGAAATCCCCATCCCCACACGTTCGTGCGTACTGCCACACATTCCCAGGTGTAATTTACACAGAACCACCACCCCCCACAACGACAAATACCCTGCTCGCTCTCTATAGTGCCCGCTCTTAAGAGTCACAGCACATACGACAAACAGGTTCACAATGTCATTGGAAAATAAGACTGATATTACGCCTGTAAAATTTTCATGGTCGTTCCCATGCGATCCGAACGAAGAACATATTCAGTGCAGCTCATGTATGTTATTGTGAACATCAATAGTACATATAATTGAACAGTTTTCCTGTAGGGAGTGTTGAAATTGAAACTGAAAGAGAGATAATATGCGTATAGATTGGCATGTAGCTCCCTTTCCCTTGTGGGTTGATATCTTTGGGTACACGTCTCTCTTGTATACAACACTAAATGGTACTTATAGAAATATATATATTACATTGTGCGATCCCTATGTACGTGCGAGAGAATACATTAACATGAGTAGGCAGGTTGTTAAAGATCTAATTTACCCAATTCTTTCATTTTAGTGCCTCTTGATGCCTTCGAGTCCTTATTCAAGACAGACAACGGTAAACTCGACGATGCTGTACCTCTCGCAGAGATATTCGCCGTACTCACCGAGTACTGGCAAGTATGAAAGATGTATGAACGCGTATTTTTCCCATAGGTACATGGGTATCCATTGTACTAGAACGATATGTGTGAACTTCGCGACCGATTCACGAGCATTTTCACAGCTGTCGCAGAAGCATAAGTTCGCTGGACGACTCACCTGTCACGTTAAGTTGTGATTATTAGCACTAAAATATGAAAATATAAAGTAGACCATAGCCAGGTACTTGTCTTTCGGCAGCAGGAGCAATACACAGGAATGTCTACTGAGAACCACCCAAACGCAGCGAGTGCACGTTATATCCTTTGCAGAAGTCCAGTTCACCTTATCAACTAAATTCTCACTATTAATTGTTTGCCACAAACAGCAAGACAGAACGTGCGACTATTCGGAAGTACGTTGTGCACATGGCCATTGTCATTGATTGACAGAGCTAAGTGTTGTAAAACCCATATAAGCAGTCAAATAAATCAAAGAAGTATAGGTAGTTAGCATAATTCGTTGCAACAGTCTACCCAGGTTGATACAATGGACTAATTTGTATTTTCGAAACGGCATATTACGATACTCCAAAAGTACTGACTATGTGAATTTTTATTGTCGGCAGGTACGAAGCTTGGAATAAGAACCGCGGACTATTAGTGTACGCCCATACCGAACAAAAATAACACTATACACGCTCGTTCTTGTCATACAAGAACAAGTCCCAATGGTTGAAAGTCACATGCTATATTATCACAACAGTAGTGTGTTTTGTCCACCATGAAAGATACTAAGCCATCAGATAAATTCCACCTCGTTTTGAAAAGTGAGAGTTGCTACATGCCAAAGTGGAACATACACCTACACCAGCAAGGGTTCAATGACCGCAGACCAGGCGGCTACATTGTTGTCTTTGGGGTTAACATTCACACCATTTACTAGGTAAACGGGCGTGCCTGTAACACCTCGTGAGCATCCATACTTCCAGCTCGTACGGAGCTCCATATCATATCTTCGTGTTAGCAAGGCATCTAGCACAGATGCTTCCGCGAGTCCGCTGGCCGGGCCAAGGTTCGACAACTTCTTATTTACTTGATCAGTTGTTAAATACTGTGTAGCGTCATTCCAAAAGTGTTCCTGATACGCGAAGACGGTCTCAATCCACATTGTGAATAGTTTTGGTGACCTTGTGAGAGATGCCGCTACCTGTGACAGTAGGCCGTCGAGTTTGTGCGAGTTAGCGGTAATATCTCAAAACTTTAATGTCAGATCCCGGTAACTGATAATTATATAAAATGATTGATAGCTGCAGGAATGCAACATAATAAGTATTTGAACAAATAGGTCAAATAAGCGAATGCGCTAGAGACACTAAAGATCAATGCTTTGCAAATGCAAATAAGCACTAACAACACTTTATCGAAGGAAATACAATATAGGACAACCGAAATCTCAAAATTCTTACCTGACTAGCGGCAAAACTGTAGCGATGATAAGGCAAAGGAAATAAATGTACCACTAAAGAGGAATCCGAAGCGTATTTAGCTACCACATCCTGTATTTCAGAACAACGTAGGTATAAACGTTAATCTATTACATATGTTTTCAAGATTTAAATGGCAACATAATATATACAGAGCAATCATCATTTTTCTCGTTGTGAAAAATTTAGCTGAAAGTACTGTACATAGTGCGAATAAACGAATGCATAAGTACACTCAGATATGAGTTCATATTATAACATCAATGAAACGCTGTGGAACTTACATATATGCAAGAATATGTATATTGTGTGCTTGTACACTTATGATTAGAATACCTTCATAATAGGCCAAGCATCGCGAGAGTCAGGGCAAAGCGGATCTATAAAGATTTCCAGCTGAACTGGAGCAGACGAATCACCAGTATACCGTACGCCATCAGGAGTACGTGGGATGGGTTGTTGTGCACACACGTGCGAAAGAGACAACAAGGTAATAATGGAAACTATCAGGGAAAACATGGTGAATTATGCGCAGAATACTTGGTAAATGCACTCGGTTCTAGCCTTACGGTTTATGTTGTTTATGTTTATGTTTATGTTTATGTTTATGTTTGTCTTTAAGTTTATAATTCAATTGATGTGTTTCTTCTGTTTTCATGTTTACGTTATATGGTATGAAAAATCACATTCACCTTCATTATTCATTCCGCTTTTCGCTTAAAATAAATAACAACGAATACATATACAATACTATATTAATGTGAATAAGTATTTTCTTTCATCAATATATGTATGAATAAGTTCACAATGTTTGAATACGATTCTTACTCGAGTATCGATCACTAAGTGAGTCATACATGTTGCACTCACAAATTAATTAATACGAACTGAATTCTCACCTATTCCGCAGGAATTTATGCGAGGGAGTGAGGGTGTGTGTGGCTGTGGTGGGTGATGGTTTCATTTAATTTCGGGTTATAAATATTTAGTGCGACTACTCTACTGAACTACACTATTCCTGTGAAATTTATATTAAATCCGAACTTAAATATATGAGTGAGTCATCAGTTGCACATACATATATACACACACACTCACTCACACTCACTCACTTACATACTCGCGGCAACCGAAGTGGTCGAACGCCTCTCGTTTTCGCTTTACAACACATTTGAACGTAATACATAAGCGTTCGTTCATCACACCCACATCCCAACACGCGTTACCCCACAAGGCATGTAGTAAACACAACTCGCAGACTCGTAGGTTTCGGCGACTCTATACCTTGTCTACTTTTGTATACGCACATTCGTATCTAAACACTCCTGAAGTAATACAATATAGCATCCCCTACCTTGTTAGTACTTGGTTTAAACACTTGTATAACAAGGAGTATTGCTAAATCTCTGGAGTGAGGGTCAAATTTTGAGTTCTTCTGCATTTCACGTTCATTTATTTTAGGCGCTGGCTCACGCAAGTGCATAAAATATAATCATGGGACCTCAAGACACCAGCACTATGGATGCCTCCTCTGACCAACCCACTCGATTCGATATAAGTGGAATGCTTTCTACATTTGCGGTTACCCTGAGATCCAACCGCACAGTTGCTGAAATAAGTGCGGATATGTCTGACCCTAATTTCATCTCAAAAGTGAAGCGTATTTTCAAAGAAAAGTAAGAGGTTCATTGGTGCTAAAATGAAAACATTTGGTGCTGTATTGAATTTATTGAGTATTTAGGTGCGTATTTATTTGTACAACTATATACTGTGTATAATCTTCCAGTTATAGGGTTTGCTTCTGTCTACAAAGCATTATGCGTTGATTGCGCACTGTACCGTAGCATCATATTCATTGTATGCTAATGGTTTAGATGGTTCATTCAGCCTACATAGCATTCTGCTTTGATTAAGTACTGAATCATAGAATCATATTTATTTTATGCTAATAGTTTAGATAGTTCGTGTCTCTGTTGCATTACATTAATAGATTCACATGTTGTGCCTAAATAGAATTATGCGATTACGTACTGTATCGTAGAATCGTTTTATTGTATGTTATTGGTTTAGATGTTTCGTGTCTCTGCTGCATAATGTTGATAGATTCTCATGCACCTGCGATAAATATGCCATTGTACAACGAACATACCTAAACACATACATTGCTTAACAGCATGCAGACCCTCCGCCCATGGAATGAATTTGGAAACTCATCGTATTTCTCCAAGCCTGAAACATTCGGCCAGGCCCTTTCTCGTACTTCCTTCAATGTGCGATACTTCGCCACAAATTATCTGATTATTTTTCTTGGTCTCTTCGTTTACTGTCTGTAAGTTTCCCTTCGTGTCAGTTATATTTTTATATTTGCGTTTGAAAATCATTCGGTGTACCGCCAAGCAACGCACTTACATTGATATGTCAAGTTTAATATGTATATTGAACTGTGCTTTTCCAGACGTTTCTAATCGTTTTTGCGATTTATTTTGAAATGTAGAATCACATCCCCTCTTCTTTTGTTCGCCGTTGGATTTGTTATGATCGGATCTGCTGGTATCATGCATTTCAATGGCAAACCTCCAATTGTTATTGCTGGAAGGGAGTTTAACAGTAGATCGCAGAAGATTGCCGTATGCGTCATCACTGTCCCATTGTTCTGGATGGCAGCAGCAGGAAGTGTTGTGTTTTGGTTATTAGGTATGTTGCTTACATCGGCGTATGTGGAATAGGGTTTGATCGATGATATTGCTTCAACTGTAACAGGTAGAGGTGTGCCGACCTGCTTCCGACTATGAGCTATACTAATATTAGGAGACTGGCAGTTCCAGTTATCAAAACATATTTTATGCGAAAACTAAATCAGCTTTTTTCATACCGTGCGTTATCGGCTTTCAAGATTGAATTAATGTGTCACCATTTTGTACGGTTATAATCTATAACTTTTTGTTTATATTTTAGGCTGCTCGGCTGTGATCATCCTCGCACACTCTTCATGTCTTAACAACGAAATGATCGCCAACTCGGAGGAGTGGGCGAGAGAGATTGATGCCATAGCTTAGTTATATGTATTCTTACTGTGTGTCAAATAAATAGCGTACTAGACCTGTAATATGTATATATATCCATTAAAATTGGCAAACGTACTGAGTATTTGAAAATACTGAACAACAAACATGTATTAATACCAAATACTTTTACATGCCAGCACTCTCTTAGATCGTCCTCTTTACCAAAGCACACTACTACCAAACCTAGTTGTAGTTTAAATTTTATAGTAAGCCTTCTGTTGTTCATTTCTTCGATAAAGATATCAATCATATTGGTAAATTGCCAACGTTCATAGCAAGCGTTTGTTACTATTTCCATACATTACCAAAATGTTGGCCGTAGCGAAGCAAAAAGAGTATGTGGGGTTTGTCGACAATGTCAATATAGTAGTGTTTTTCAAACTTGGCAATGTAGCAGCGGTTGTTATCATGTTAGTGCATGCTTGGGCATTGGTTAACACGTGCTGGATTAATGTATATGCAAACCCTTAAAAATACGCCGTGTATTTACATACTATATATCACATGCTCAGACTGTCGGTGTTCAACAGTTGCTAATGATCATATCCATGGAACTCATGGATTTCCAATATAAATAGAAAGGTGGTGCTGTGGTGCATGTCGTGGATGCCACTAATCTGATAGAGATACTACCCAAAGACCTTCAGTGCAAGAAGTTCGATCGGATTGTGATCAACTTTCCACACATGGTAAACAACGAGTGCATCTCAATCGTATGCTCCTGTATGACTTCGTTGTGAGATATGAGTATATGATTACAATACAGTGCCCATATGCAAGTAACTGCAATGTTTGTATCATCACACTAGCGTTTCCTCTATTCTATATGTTTTACGTAGCACATTCTAGTTTCCAGTACTAGTGTATCCAAATATAGACTGATGAGTAAGCTGTGAAAGTCGAGTTCTGCATCGTTAACTATTGTGATCGCTCGCAGTCATGCACGTTGGCAACGTATTCATTATTCATACTATGCTGACATTTGCAATAAATTAAGGATACTGTCTTTCTCCAAAATGATGCCATTGTTTGTCAGAAGTTCCGTATGACCCTCTCAAAGTCTTCATCCTCCGATATTTTTCAACATGGCTTGAAGTTGCACATCCCCAGTAGTAACACAATCTTAAGTATATCCGAAGTATCCGATGTGGACTGTACGTATTCGAAAAGCATGGGATATGCGTACTCGGGATAGTATTCATTCCAAATCGCAAGGTGCAACAAAGTTCTGACAAGCAACTCAAATTACCTCGCAATTCAAGGAATACTGCTGTATCTGTCTGCATTCAGTTGATCCGCAGCCAAATTGTCGAATATGGCTATTTGAGTGGGAGCACCATCACATGCAAAGAAGATAGCCCACTCCCCCTCCATGAGTTAACGCCGTTTTGGCACTCAACATGGCACCATATAGAATCTGTACTCTTATTCTTGGAGTAAATGCGGGTAAACTGGTAATCATGCATGATTAGCGATGCCATAGAATATGCAAGTGTAGATCAATATGCCAGAGTAAACGATGTCTCTGTCTTGTGAATCATTGACGATTACTATTTTATGGGCGATGTGCTAACATAAAGAGTAGAATACTTTTTTAGATGCTAACATATAGTTATAATTAGAACGTGAGTTTCTTTCTTATTGGTATTGATAAAATCTGAGACTATATTGCGCTCATATATTTCTACGCAAGCGTGCGTTTTTCGATGTACTTTATATAGATCTGAACACGGAACCATAGCAGAAAAATCGTTTCTTTATTGGAGACGAAGTATATTTCCAACGTACTCTATATACATGTCTCCAGGATCCTGCGAATTCACTAGCTGAATCAGGATTTAGGATTTAGGGTTTAGGGTTTAGGGTTTACCCAACTGGATTGAATACGATACAGGAGACATGGAGTGATTTCCTTGAAATACGCATAGCTGTTAGCTGGCTAATTATTCGTAGATGTGATTTTAGTTTCACATATTGGTATTGAGAGGCGAAGGAATTCCAGATAGAGAGTGTTGTGCAGTAGGATAGTTTTCGTATAAAGGGCATGATGGATTACATCTGAAACTTGGAAGTTTCATATCCTCAGGAACAGCAGTTTCAAGACAAGAAATTATGATCGACATTATTGCTTTTGGCGTATTTCTAGCTCTTGCTGACATTTGTTTTGCTTGCAAGATTGATAGTTGCGGTTCGATGCCGAACCCGATTCAAATAATGACTAATTATCCCGACGCCTACGAAGTGCAACAAATGAAAGGAATATGGCACCAGGTATTTGCCATGGACAATTCGGGCAGCACCTCATCACAAACGTATACTGAAAAGTACTCTATCGGCTATTCGCATACTGACAGCTCTACGACCACACAAAAATGGTCTGTCGAAGCTGGTTCGTCGTTCAAAGGTGCGTCGGTAAAAGCTGGATACGAGAAAACTGTGTCATATTACAGCCAGGATTCCTGGAGCACATCGCAAGAGAAATCGCTCACAATCAATGTTCCAGCAGGGGCAACAGCGAATATAATACAGCGCAATATTCTGTCAAACATGTCATGGACCAAGAGAGTGTGTATTCCAATAGGGCCTATGCAACAATGTATGCAACCTGATGGAGAACAGGGTTTGAGAATTTTTATGGGCTTCATCGGATCCGAGCCAGAGAGTTGTGGTGTTTGCCAATACGGCAAGAATTTTAAAGACATCACTGTCGGGTTTGAAACCAATTGCTATACAAATGCAAAAGACATGACATCTGCTAATAAGTTCTGCCCGGTGTATGCAGATGAACCAAGCCCTAAACCAGTTACATCGTTGCAGTCCGCAAACCAAGATACACTGTACTATGAGAATGCTACCATCATTGAATCTTTACCAAAATCTGAACTAGACTCTCAAGCTCTTCCAGGACGCCGCTCTCTTTCTATTGGTGCTTAGGGCTTCAAATTTTGTGAGCATGCGGCACACGGAAACAGTCTGGCAATAAACAACGAAATATGTTAATGATAAGTACGACTTAGAAGTACTGAAGCTGTGATAGACACAGAATCTCAGATTAACTTTCTATAGTATATCAATGGCTAGATGGACGAGTATATTTAGTTTTCCCGGGGAGGGGAAGGTTTTTTCCTTTGGTAAACCTAAACCGTAAACGTTAAATTTTTACCTGTGTCGACTTATTGTGTGATCAGCTTCTTTTAAATGTACTACTACAACTATTCAAGAATATCGCCATCCACATTCGATGAAAAGTATCATTGTCAGTTGTGTTCGCCATCAAACGGTTATTCATATCCAATGAAAGAGCCGCACTTGTATTATTGTAGTTTCATGATCAGCCAAACCCCTTCTGCAAATTTGCTGTACCTCGAGACACTTCAATCTGTGAATGTTGAGACTGTCTGAAAACTGTAAAAACATCTTTCAAACTTGTCGACATAAAAAGCACACAGGGTGATTTTCTCATACAAAATTCTTTTCGCTCGTTGGACAATGCCTTCACTCAGCTAGGACTCATCTCTTTGGAGTCCGTTAAAAGTAGGAACTGATTGCGTTGTGAAGAACTACCTCTCTTTTCGCCTAAACTGCGCCGATTGCGCTTCAATAGGGACAGGAAAAGAGTTCTTGAAGGGAGACTACTTTAGGGGGCACGGTACGACAGAGAGGCACAGCGGGTAGCGGACGGATAGGACGGCCGTGCTCATCCTCTGTCATGCTAGACTTAGTCGTCTCTAACTGATTCAGTCCATAGGGGGAGCGGTTGTTGTTCGAAGGCCCGAGGTAAACCATTAATCTCTTCGAAGAGAGTCGATCTCGCACTGTCATTCAAACAGACTGAGCACGCCGAATCATGCGATGACTGTGTGGTGTAAGACTCAATTGTTCATGAAGTCCCTATGGAAGATTGGCTATTGCTGTTGGACATTGTGGAAGGTTTGGAACTGCTCCTTTGTCGTCTGAAGTGTGCGCTCTCAGTGGAGGACATGTGGCCCAAGTAGTCCGTGGGTGTGGCTCTCACCGTCGGAGGAGACTGTACTGTCCTCTTACTACGTTTCTTATATGACGAATTCTCCTATTGTTATCGCCCATGTCACTACGATTCTCTTTGAAAAACAATCTTGCGTCCAATGTCATCACACGGCGCAAAGAAGAGGTTTCCGTGTCGGGTTTATGCAATCCCAAGTGACTCGTGCTCTTGCTTATTACAAGAGAAACAGCCACGCCCTTCGCGTTTTCATCACCACGATATACACGCCAATGCTTGAGGAAAACCTCAGGGCCCACAGAGGCTTCTGGTTATTTCTCGAACACGGAAGTCTTCTTTGTACTTATATGACTCTTTCTGACCAAGTCTTTCCTATACGTGCATGTCACTGCTTCGTTTGGATTGACTGGGGTATTATATCTGTCGATTGGCAGTCTCACCTGTAAACTGAATATACGTAGCACCGTTCGTCCTGTATTTCCCATCAGCGGTCATCTATAAGGAGTCATCCGCACGTAGCTCACACACTAGCGGCTTCTTGCATTCTGTGATGTATTGAACATATAGCCAAGAAACATCATAAGTAAACTAACAAGCCATTGCGTTGCGCTTAGAGGTAGATCGAGAATGGAAGGTTGGATTTTGAAAACGTCGCTCACATCCCTTGCGACTATATAATGACAATTATTGATCCGAAATGGCAGTAATAAAAGTGTTCAATTTGTGCTTATGGAGTGAACGGGAGCCAATATCAATAACAGTTGCCTGTTTTGTTTGCGCAATGACAGTAAGTGAACCGTGTAACAAAAACAGAACGGAGGTGAAGAAGCACTTTCTGGTGCAATCCTGTGTGCATTACAGATTCTTAGGTTGAAGTTCGCAGTCCTATTTGTAATTCATATTGTACTATTGCCAAGCAGTAGCACTTAGAATGAACATACGCATACACTCACATTCACCGAACTGCGTTTCCTCTCTCTTTCTCTCTCTCTCTCTCTCTCTCTCTCTCTCTCTCTCTCTCTCTCTCTCTCTCCCCCTCTTTCTCTCTTACGCATGCACACTAACATCTCTCTCTTTCTCTCTCTCTTGCACGAACGCTCGAACACCTCGCTCTCTCTCTTGCACACACGCTCTAACTCTTTTTAGCACTTAAATGAATATCCCCCGCACACACCCCTCCACATTACCTTACCCACAAGACCCACACACACCTTCCCACACACATACACCTTCCACACAGTATGAGCATTTGATAGAGCATAATCACGACGGCCAAAAAAACACGCTGCACCTATCGATACTTCCTACAAAATCAATTGTTTATGGTTGGCGTGACACAACATTTATAGTTAATTCCAAACATGTTTTTACAAAGTGTTGCGTTGATCTGTTCCAAACTGTCCGTCAATGTTTCCGGGATTATTAGGCGGCTATTTCAACGCCAAAGACTGGGTGATATTTGTAAACAATATACTCCGACGGAAAATCCACTTCTGGTTTGAACTATTTAGCTTTTGTTCATTCGCGTACACCTCATACTACTAATTAAGCTTCGCATATAGGTAAATATATACTCACTTACGAAGCTGCATTCCTAGTTCATACCATGTATTAACGAACGTCAAAATTGACCACAAAGGACAAAATAGTGAAAGAGTTGCAACTTAGGCTTGTTTAGTACGTGTACATATATAAATGTATTGGTGTCAACTAAATTATCTCACCACCGTACGAGACACACATCCCAGAGTGTCCCAGGCCTCCACAAAGTATGATTCAAGATCTGGTATAGCATATCCTGCTCTTCGGTGTAGCATGCTGATTACAAATAAGAAAAAAGAATATACGTGCTTTTTGAGTATTGTGCTAAAAACATGAAAATTGGACATAATTCGTGAGTAGGAGTGGTGAGTTGCAGATAGAGAAGTTGCTTCTTAGTGCAATTGTAGCAGTGGTTTATACGTGCACGAGTGTCTATATATTCCAGTGGATGTTTATAGTTTGTTTGACAATAATCGACAATTTAATAAGAGAGATTGCAAATTGTGAGTACGTGCAATGTGTTGAACCATGGCCCGTACCTCCACATTTTCCACACCGATTTATCAGTGAAGTCAACATAATGTGTATTTACATCAAATTCTAAGTGGTGTAAGAGGCTACCTTCCTTCCTCTCGACAAACTTAACCAATGCAAGCGGATTCAATGAAGAGATAGACACAGTCTTGTCTTGCCTGCGTGGTAAAGTTTTTAAGGCAAAAAATACGCCGTCGCTGTGATTTACTATGCAATGTGTATGTAGCTTGTAGAAATGAGCCAGCTTGCGTGTATGTAGCGAGTTCAAGTGCATATGAATGTACGGATGATTGCAAATATCCCAGTCAGCAAGAGAGTGAAAATGGAAATGAAGAGCTATACATAAATCTCTGCCTTTGAATTTACAAAGTACTTACCCTTTTTCTTCCACTGTAATTAACGGGCCCCTTCGCAGCATCGCATCTAAAACCATTTGCTCTTTATCTACCCACATACCATCGCAAAGCTTATACCAATTTGTTTTATTGTCTGTAGACAAATAGACTCCATCGTCTGCCGTGATTTTAATATGGAATCCTCTGTTTGCATCGTACATGAACACACATTCCGGACCATCAGCAGCTTGCTGTGTATACCATGAAAACTGTATTGAATGAATATATCCTGTCATACTTGCGCAACAATGTAGACACTTGATTCAGACGACTTTAAGATTCGTGTGGGCATCTACGATATGGTCACATTTCAAGAGATGCTCAACATTATGGGACAAAGGTCACACACATCAACAAAATATACACAGAAATACCATTTCCTTTGGCTGATAAGATTCAAAGGAGAACTTCACTTTGCACGATTTCTCGACCTCTACCCAAATAGGTCGCGATCCAGGTATGTAAACGAAGCCGTCACCATCATGAGTAGCGTAGTGGAAACGCTTGGAGGGAAGTTGACGTAATATATCTTCGTTCACCGATGAGCGCTCTAAATAGTGTATATACGCTCTTACGTGAACAATGCGTACGATTTGCTAGTACGCGCGCTTATTATGTTTTCATAGAAGTGTGTCTATGAGTGAGGTGAGGTATATACGTATGTCTATATATTTGTATGTATATTTACTACGTATATCTATGCAAATAGTATGTATATGACGGCCAAATTCGCTGCCTTAGGAGATACATACATGAACATGGTCGTGCTCGAGTATAATAAATTGACAGTGTTAAGAGACCATATAACCCGTATTTTGAGCCTTAAAAGTAGAGAAACGTACATAAGATTTAGTATCCAGGTACATTGCGTGTATACCTACCTGATTTTGTATTCGTATTCGAATTCTGCAAAAGAACTGTCATGGGCAAACCAGCGAGAGGCGAAGGCTTGGGTGAACTATGTACAACAAGATTACCATCCTTTTTAGGCAGATCAGTATTGATAGATAGTGTTCGACTAGACGCAGTGTATGTACGTGTTGAAGAGGAACGGGCTCGCGAGCAAGATGTGGGTGGTTTGGGTGTGGATGTGGGTTTGGGTGTGGATGTGGATTTGGGTGTGGGTGCGAGTTTTGGTTTTCGTTTGGGTTTGGGTGTGGGTGTGGGTGTGGGTGTGGGTGTGGGTGTGGGTGTGGATGTGAGTATGGGTGTGGATGTGAGTATGGGTGTGGGTGCCGATTTTCGGCGCAATGTACATTTATCGACTTCTTGCGGCGTAATTCTTAATTGCGAAACTGAGGCGGTGACGGCAATTCTATTCGAGATCTGATGTGTTTAAAGTTTGCGTATGAGATTATGTAATGCACGAAATTCTCGTCATATCAGAAATCTGGTTTCGCTACGCGTATGTAGCGTATCCTAAATCATTTAAGTGTACCTCAAGTCTATTAAAATCTCGCGCTGACACCTCAATGCGCATTCGATCGAACCACTCACTATGCCTTAAATGTAGCGCAGATCCTCTTACCCACACACCACCCTCTCTCTCTTCATCACTCATAATGGGTTTAGTCTTATCGGGTTCTCGGATTATGAAAAAACGGTTGTAATAGTCGAATCCACGAGCCATGATACCTGTTGCGTGTACTCGTTCATATATATATATATATGTGTATATGTTTACATCAGCGGGTTTGCGCAATCCGGTTCATTAATAAGCTATCGGTTGTAGGAGTCGAAAATACGAATTCCAAGTTTAAGCAATAAGAACATGTGTACTTGTATAACGAATGCCATTTATACTTGTACATACACGTTTAAGTATCAGAACCACAAACTAGCGTTGACATACATATATGTATCAATATCCCAAATACCAGTGCATACCTGTCCATACACATATGTCTTTAAATACTTGATAGACCCACACACGGCATTGGGATGCATGCATATATTAAATTGAGGATTAGCTTACACATATCCAGAATAGGAGTATTCGTGTATTTTGTTGCGCGAATGTGTACATTCGTATCATGTAAATGCTGTATGTAAATGACCAACGGACTGCACGTATGCTCAATGGCGTATATGTGTCTTTGTGATTGTATATAGCTGTATGCATGTGTGCGTGAGTGCATTGCGTAGGAATATACCATTGCCTGTAGTTGGTGTGTATATATGAGGTAATCCAAACATATGTCCTGCCTCGTGCATAGTGGCACCCAACGTAGTCGCATATATAGCCCACATCTTACTTCGACCTCCGCTGTCGTCAAACGTCTGCACATTTGCATATTTGGTTGATGGCTTAGTAAATTCAGATCTTAAATAACCTTGATGAAAGATATGCAATTCTCACACATATACACCATACATGTATACATCAAGCACGCCCCTACATATACATACGAATATATCCTGACGTGCGCATGAACACGCATACATATATAATATATATGTGTGCATGTTTGTGTGTGGTACCATTTACAGTACTCAAGAAGCCAAGCAGGCATATCCAATATATACTTGAAGCTGAATATACATACGGCAAATGTACAAGTCAAGGTACGTATATGCACGAACACACACGTGCACACACGTATGAACACGGCGCACCCACGAGCACACACATGTACGAACACGCACACGCACTGACATAGATGCTCAACCACTACACCTACAGTTTTCTTATCCACATTTGTGTTATCAAGGAGGCTGACTGGTATATCTGCAACAGTAGAAGGCCAGCAATGCAGACAGCCCCCTCCAAACATAGCCTGACGACCACCACCTAGTGCTGTGTGCATAACAGCCTTCTGCTTCGATCTGTCGTATTCAGTCATTGCTAAGAAGACAATATCTTTGGAAAGAGGTTTCTCTGCTGTTGAGAAATATGCGCTTTGTGGGCAGGTGTGTGTATGCGTGCGAATATGTGAATGTTTTGTCATACAGTTATGTGACATTAATACTTTTTTGTATTCTAATATTCAGTTTACTTTTTACTTTGTACCTTTTACACCTTCTTAGCAATATTCTCTCGCTATCCACCTTATTCTCACATATTTACACCATATACATTTACACATACACGAATAACATATGCCAATATATCACACACACGAATTGCACGCTTCTAATAGAAAGAAACCAAACGTTTCAAAAGGATTGCGTTTCCTTACACCCAAAACATATGAATATTACAAATGTAATCGTACCTATCATCTTTGCACCCATAGCTCATACTCCACACAGAAGAATGAGAAAGTACAACAAAAAAATTTATCAATACGATCAAAATACAATTTATAGACTTACATTATACATGCGTATATACACGGTACACTTACATACATAGACACAAAATTTGTCAACATTTGTATCATACCCAAGATCAGTCTCTACTGTGCTGTATGCCCACCCGTCACCTTCGTTCGCCCAGTTTGTTCTAAATTCACTCCTAGTTAATGATGAAGTGACTATGTGTACCAAGGGAAGGCGTTGGCGCTCACTTTCTTGCATAATCTGTGGAATATACGTTAATATATAATATGTGCGTATTGAAATATGTACGTAAAAGTGAGTAATGTGAGTGAGTGTTGTACATATGTATGTATGTGTATGTGTGTACGGCAACATACACTCGCATTAATACTTGCAATGAGAAAGGATATATATGTACGTGAAATTGGTTCAAGTGAAGAGTGTATGAATATGCGCACGTATATATATGTTTGTACGAATATACACGCGCATACATACTTGCAATGAGAAAGTAAATGATCCCACTCCATGTGTACGCAAATTCTCAGCACAAAAGCTCTGCATCATCAGTGCTGCCATTTGGATACGAGCAATGGCCCCTTCCCCACCTGTGTGAAGACGAATAATTTTGTCGAGACTATCAAGATTAATCGATTATTTTGGGTCTGCCTGTGGTCCTGCTTATGAAACGCTGTTTTTGTCCTCAACGCTGTTGGTGCAGACCTAAACTAACTCATTCGGGAATAACCTTAGTTCTAAATACTCAGCAAAACACAATGCTGCAAACATTCATCATATATACATACATGTGGTTTAAAACTTATGTATTACTCATGTTGGAATGTCTGGCATCCACCATGGCTTTCACATGGCTGTAAAAGGATCTTATGTGTGCACTATGCGAATGAAATAACTCTTAATTACAAATTAATAGACTACTCGGACGTGGTGAAGCTCCTTCTATTTAGTACATTTAAGCTACGCATGCCAAGGCTGGCTGGCCATTCGTTATTAGCAAGATTGCATAGGTTTCAATGTCTACAGTTACTTCGCCTACGGATACCAGCATATACGTGCTTACATAATGGAGACTTACTTGTGGGATTACCATCGGGAGCGAAATAGGACTGATTATCTCCCTTAGCTACATAGTAAACCAGTCGCACAAAATATTTACTCGCATATTGTAATACCGGCTCATAATGTAGTGTAATAATATGTTTGTGCCCAGTGGAAGTCATAATACAAACAACATTTCTGTTAAAGAATTTGGAGGACGTAGACGAGTGTTTGTAATGTGCAAATGTACATGTACATATAGTGTGTATGTATGTTGTCCCGTGTCTGGTGGACTAGTACAGTAGTCAAAATGTGTCATATACATTTGTAAGGAAAGTAATCGCACGCATATCAAAAAAGAGTGTGACAATAACCAAGCTTATACATATACGTGTACGTGAGTGTGGTAAACATTCTCATTCTACACACATCCTTGGGTGCATTCAAAATATTTTCTCGAGTAGAATACACTGATATGCAATACAAACTGTGTTGTTATCATGTGAAGTAATTATACCTTCCTTTCGAAAGATGTACCAAACTTTTGAATATTCCATTTTCGACTGGCCATTTACCCTAAAAGAGCACGAAAAGGTAAGAGCAAGAATCTCTATATCAGAGTCATAGCCGATGGTTGTGACAACTATGAATATACGTGCGTATATAGTTTTATTTATGTCAAGTTCACATTAACAATGAGTAGGTTTAGGTGTGTGTGGGAAGTGCATGTAAGGTAAATGTACATTGTGCATGTGTACGTGTGGAATGTAATTACTAAGAAAAATTTGTTCACGAGGCTGTAACACGTGTTTTAATGTATACAACACTTGACTCTTGAGTACTTATGTATTGTAACGCTTCGAAATGCTTTCATTCTATGAAGTGCTACTAATTTTTGGGAATACTGAAAGACAAAAACATAAAGTTTGGTGTTGTCGAAAATCTTTTCTATGTATGCACATAATAGATTTTCGGATGCAGATGTGCCCACATATGTAAACACGTGTACGCACATGTGTTGGAAGATCTTGGTGTGATCTGCAAGCAAATAAAGGTTAACAGTGAATTCAGAAAAGATATGAAAATACCCACCTGATCTTCTTCATGTTTCTCCCATTGCACATACGAACGAATAAATTTCGATCGAGTGCCATTACCATCTCCTGATTTATGTGGTGAGTGCACATATGTTTATGTATATGTAGTATGAACACGTGGCGTGAGTGATCCTGTCCGCACGTTTGTTGTATGCATATGTACATGCTTGCATGCTACTATAATTCGGCCTTTCGATACGTAATATATATGTGAATACATATGAGCTATGCATATGTTTACTGTATCGTAGTAGATAGACATGTATCTACTAATTCCATCATTGCAATACAGGAAATAGCATGTTTGTGTAATACATGTGTATTAAATGACAACATACCTGGTCTATTCGACATCACATATGCTAATCTGTCTACCAGATAGTTTCGCATGACATGCCGTACTCGTGTATACGTTACATGTTTGTGTGCGTACACACTACAATCTTTTTAGCATTAATACCAAATAAAAAACACACCTATTCTTCCAATCAAGCGCACCATGGAATAATTGAAGATTTCATTATTTACAACATTCTTAATCTCTATGTCTGCCAGTCCAGAATTCTGTAAGACGAAGTCTGAGTGAGTATGAATGCTGATTGTAAGAGAGCGGACGTGTCAATATTAGTAAGTTCTATGTTTGTGAATGTAGTGAATGTAGATTGTATATAAATAGAAATATATAGGAAAACCGCGTCTGTGTGTTGCAATTTCATTGACAGTTGAGATAATATGCATAACATATATGTAATGATAAGTATAGATGAGTACAATTCACATTCATGTTTGCAAAAATTCCAAGTCATATAAATAAATATAAAGCGTGCTACTTGTACGCGTATTTCACTAGAACAAACAAATGTGCCATCCATTCTTCGTTCACAGTTTGTATGAACATCAACAACAACAATCACTATATATGTGCTTATATCTAATAAAAATTTAACATAACTTTCCCCAGTACGTCTTGCTCTACCAATTGATAGGGGAAATATAACATTCAATCAAGTACGATAGAGGAGGCCGAGACCGTAAATTTAAGTATATAGACGTGTCTAGTCTCACCTCATGTCTCAACGTCGTCATAGTTTATACTTTGCATCAAAGCAGAAAACATGTCCCATCTCCATAACAGTACCGTTTTATAGTGGCAGTACTTCTGCTTAGTTTGTAGCTTCTAAAAGGAAAACTTTTATTGTTTAATTTCAGGCGGGGCAGGCGGCAAGTCGCGTGAGTTAAACTATTTAAAACATAGTCTTCGTGTATACGAATGATTACACTACAAAATCGCATGCATGCTTAACGTTCAAATAGTTATACGGCAGTTTGTCACAAGGTGAGAGGTGTGTGTGTGTGTGTGTGTGTGTGTGTGTGTGTGTGTGTATGTGTGTGTGTGTGCGTGCGTGTGTGTGTGTTTGATCAACGGAATCACACGTGTATCGCATCGTGCCGTGATACAACCCTTCTTACTGATTTAAGGGATGAACAGATGAGTCACGTCGTGTCATGTACGTATGCGAATCAGAATGACTGTATGTTAATTGGTTGCTGTATTGTACGCCAATCATTCTGTGACAATACAAATATTAATAGTCGAAAGTGACCGAACCTATGGCAATGGATCTCACGCGTCCGCATGTTGATCTTCTTTCCTTTAGATAACACTCTCTCAAGTTAGCAACCTGTTTCATCATATCACACAAATAATCTCGCTCACTCACTATCACAAGCAGAAAAATTCTTGTACCGACTTTTGTTTTTGTATTTCAATCAGTAATTTCTTCCATCACTAGCTACTGCAATTATGTTTATTACTCAATATACATTTATTATTATTCCTTACATAAGTATATGTACGTAACAAGCTTCGCAGGTTAAGTAGGCATACAAGGAGTACTACCAACGAAAGGTTACTTTGTCATTTGCGCATGTAGACACGAAAACTAAAAAGTAGACAATATATTCCAAGGTATTTCGACTGACTGAGTTGCCGTGAATCTGAACGTTGAGCAAGAGGAAGGTATTGAAAGTTCAAATTTAAGACGATCATCTTCTGCTTGCAAGGCGTTCATACAAGTACCAACCGGGAAGGTCACCTTGGAGAAAATATTTCCGAAGAGAAACTAGAAACTGAAACCCTGATGTACTTGAAGTTTGATACAACAAATCAATATTGATCGAGTATGCTTTTAGTCTATCTAGAGTAACCCGCAACTCTAAAAGCAGCGACAGATTATGGTTTTGCTCTCACAAGTCCTAACACATAAACAGTCGTGTTGGCTACATCATAATTAATTAAAGCACCGTATCGGTGTATATATTGCAAATCTGTACTGGAAATTTCGCATGTAATCCAGGAGTCTTTCTGTAGCGGAAGTATTGTTACCCAACAGTTCCATTCCCATCTTAAGTAAGGACCAAATATGACTGAAAACTTTATGGACTGTATGCACAGAAACCCTTTCTGCTAGTAAATATAAGAACTCCATTTACGTACGACATAATATTTACATGGAACTCGGAAGACGACGTTCATGTCACATGAAGCATCTAAGATCCACAACGCGTAACATCAAAGGGATAAGCTTCGAAGTAGTTTTGCGTAGAAATTACGAATCAACCCTGATCGTCAGATCGCACGCGTGAAAGTTTATGGTTGTCCGCCTTTCTCTGTTACTATCGGTTTTGTACTCCACACGAGTCCATATCACACATGAGTATGGTTTCCATGGAAACAGAAATGCCTCCAATTGACGAAGCTACAAGTAAAAATTGCATGGTGAACACAAAAAGGCTGCATGCTATGACGGATAATCCTATTTATTGTTTACATTCTAGTCAAGCACATAGTAGATTAAAAAAGCGTACCTCGCTCACCTCGTTATGATTTATATATCGCATAAACATACATCTAACCCTTCAGCTTCACTTTTGCTATGAAGATGAGTGCACGTGCTTCTCAGGATGGTCCCCAATGGTCACGTGCGATTCTGCCTTTCTGTTTCATGTATACTTTCACACGATTCCATATCGCACTGGCAACCAATCACTAGGCAGTTCTAAGGAAGTTAGTCTAATCACCAGTCATGCCTAACCATCGTTGCTTGTACACATTAGTGGTGATTCTACGGCCTCGTCATCGTCCTATTTGTAGAGACAACTATTGTAAGTATAACTACCAGACAGTGAAACGAACTCTTTAAGGGTACCGTATAGATGATGGTACTACATACGTAAACATTCCAAAAACGCGCTCTCGCTCTGATAACATATAGTTGAATACATTTTGTTGTTGGACACACATAACTACGTAGAAAAATTTTCCTATGCTAAAACATCGAATACACATGTACAATAAAGATACGTTTTCAATCCATCCAGTTCGTTCTCATCCAAATATTCCCTTCATTCATATGTTCTGCTTCATTTCTCATACACAATCCTGCTACAATGCTCAATATTAAACAAAACTATGAATACACACAACTCGAATCTTCCACATGACTATATCACATTCACAATATATACACAAAATGGGTTATTACGTGCATCACAACTCACCTGAGTTCTAAGGTCTTCTTCTCGCTTTTGACTTATGCGTTTCTCGAGTGCATTTTTACGATCTTGTATCTCCGTTGCTTCTAGTTGGTGTAATCGTAAATGTGTAACTACGATCGGATGACACTTTGCCAAAGCAAGCGCTAGTGGATCTTTACCTTCTTCGTCCTGTGATCGTTGTCAAACGGAATAAGAATAAGCATCTATATGTGTGCATACGATAGTGTCTACATGCCAGCGTGTGCATATTCGGTGGGCTGCCAAAAATTGTAACTAGCGTGCACGTATGGTCATGGATCTATAGTACAGGCAGCCAATCGTTTTCTCACTCCCTGTTTGAGCGATCCTTACACAAATCCGAAACAATAGGAAGACATACGTGATCATTATGCAACACAAACCAAAAACAAAATCATCATCAACCCATCACAGATGGACACAAACTCGACCTAACACACCCAGACATTAGCGCAAAACTGTAAATACCTTGACGTCTGGCTTTGCACCTCTCGTCAATAAAAACTCTACCATGCTGTGAACGAAAAGCAGGGTTAAAACAAAGACAAAGCGGAAGAGGATAAACAAACTTGCCTGGATGAAGAACGTATGAGCATGTATATTGTGATTTTAGAAGCCATCAGGACGTAGATACATCTACATTACTGTTACAAGTTGTACGAACTTCATCTTTTATAGCTTTTTCTTATGATTTTCTATTTTTTTTTAATTGTATACAAGCCAACAAGGCTCAGAGAAACGATACCATCCTACTTACCTGTCATGGCCCTCATCGGCAGCCACATGTAGTGGCGTGCGTCCTTGCTTATCAGCAGTATTGAGTTCGGCACAATTTTGATATAAAAATTCCGCACATGGGATGTTCTGCCAGTGACAACAAGCTGTTGTGCGCATGTTTGATGATGAGCAATAATATATCTATTAGCTACAGTGTGGGTGTATGAGCGAGATCATGGCTGCTTGGTGTAGTGTGGAGTAAGACGCGCTATATTCGAAAACTGGGGGTATTCTTTAAATATGCGAAACCAGCGATCCCTAAGCAATAATACCATTATGAATGTAGTACATAAGGTATGGACTTGGCATATATGTGCACACTAGTATGTTGTAAGGTTCACCTAAGTTCTGTTAACCCCACAACCTTAGTTCCTCCAACATAAACATGAGAATACCGTGAAGTGGTGCCCAATCGTCGTTGAAATCAGATTGCCAATTGACGTTCCCTCCGTTCGCCACTGCCTTAATGGCTACACACAGATCCGCAGTTTCCTTGCTTGCATCAAATAATTGCTGTTGGGGTTGTTTTGTGTTATTGGCAGGCACGTTCTTGAATTACGTGTGAGTGCATATGGTTCTTTCTGTTAGTCTCTACTTGAAGTAAATCACTTACATACATATTAGTACCCGAGTTAGAATTGTAGTGAAAGTGTAAGAGACGAGAGTACAACATTCGCGGTCTAACTCCATATTAGATTTGAGTTACGACGTTTCAAACTGGTAACAGGTGAGGCTGGTATGTAATTGTGTGTACACAGCTTGGGCATTCCTCGCATACTAAAAGAGCAGACAGTATCTATTGCTATTATATTAATGCAATATCACGCATACATTACTCAGTTAATCGTACTGTACAAAATCAGACATGCATACACGTACACACACACATATTCACATAAAATACACTCTTGTATTCTTCACAAACAATACCAATGCACTGTTCATACCTGATTGAGATCTTCTCCGTCGAGTACTGACGGTGTCATGAATGCTTTATCAATATACTTGAAGCGGATAAACCTTTCTCTCATTGTTCTGTGTAAACGCAAATACACGAGTTAGAAAAATCTTCTGTCTTGTGTGTCATGCACGTATGTGCAAAGTGTACAGTCAGATAGTACCTACTATGGGCACAACCGCTATAGAGGTAGAATATTCGTACCTGTACTCACAGGTACATACATGTATACCCCTAAGTACAGTGCACACAACATACATATTTAAATCTCTGACTTACCGATCAGACGCCATATCTCGCATTAGTTTGTCTACGTCTGTCACATCGCCTAAATAAATTTCGTTGAATTTACTGTTTCCAATCTCTTTCATCATCTGCAACGTAAACACGTTCACATGTTCGCACACACCAGGAAATTAAACGAACAACACAATCATAAACCGTGTATAGACAATGTAGAATGTTCAATTTGATAGATAAATGATTAGACCTGTGTATTACATTCTGCAACGTTCTTGATTTGTAATCTAGTAAGTACTCATGTAAATTTCTTGGATCACATGAAAGTGTTTGCGAGTGCTTTTAAAATGGTGTATACATTGTTATATTAAACTCCATGGATTTACCCGACAATTCACTGGATTAGTAACAATTCTAATCACTACGTACAAAAAAAAACAAACGTTGCATACTTGTATAAGTGAGTTATCCCAGCGGTCCAGCGTCATACTACGTACCTTGGATATATGTGTCCCCATTTTTCTATGCACACCACTACATTCTATGCATAACAAAATCTGTTTTTGGTTTATATGGGTGAGCATTATAGTGTAAGAAATACATTCGTGGAAGACCATGCGTGGTAGAATAGCGAGTGTGTTCGGATCGCGGTGGTGTGGAATAAATATTCGCGTGAATTTACTTGTTGATGCCGAGCAAAGAAACAGATTTTATTTATGAACTGATACGAAGTGGGTTCTTGAGTGTATGTTGGGATTGCAACGTAAGCATGTATTTGCATGATTCCAAGCATTCTGCGACATTTGAACTCGACAGCGGACATCGCACACCCTATATCCTCGAAGCACGTAGGGTGTCCTATGTCCTATGTCCTTTGCCGCGGGCCTCATAGAGTGGCCAGATATTCGATATTCGTTTTAATGCTACAGGAAACATCTCTATCGCCAGGTGGTACACACAAGCATGTACATATATACGCAGGCAGCATATATTTAGTTATAGCTTTGTCGACTAAACTAACGCACCTTGTATATATATCATATATATATATATGTATTCACATACCCCTAAATTAATGCTTGCCCATGTAGTATCAGGCACTCCACAGTCACAGCACGTATCGTTTCCCCTTACAGTTTTAATCTCCTCTATTCGTAATGTCGTTAGAGGAAGAACATCGGAGAAAGTACTTGTTGCTGAAGGCGATCGCTCTTGAGTATAAAGAAGAATACGCACATACGTGTTATCGTCAATACTAGAATCTACAACACAAGACTCCACACTGAAGCATACATCGTTAGACTCATGTGTTCACTAAAAGCGACAGCTAAACGCACAGGCTCATATCGCCACCCCCTATATGTCTCCAAGCATACCAACACCCGAGCAGCTACCAGTGCTAGTACTATCCATAGAACAGCTTACACTCACAATAAACATATAAACATACCTTTCGTTGTACGGGACAAGCCCACGTCTAAAGCATCACTGATATGCGATTGAAGAGTGGCGATCCAAGCGTTCTTCGACTGCAGGCTAAGGGCCTGCATATAATGATGCAAGAAAAGTGAGTTCGTGTACGTAATTGGGGTTTAATCTAGTGCATGTACTGAGTGTTCGTGTGTGCGTGCGGTTACGTACACACAGACATACCTCAAATATACTGTTAGAATAGTAATAAGACCTTCATCCCTATACAATATACACAGCCCAAAATATATACATTGATAGTACACGCACAAAAAAGCATACTTGCAGTAGTATAGTATTACTTGGTGTAATAAGCTCGAACACGAACTGTCTATCCACACCCCTGACATAGCTTTTCACTGTGCACAGTTGCAACAATGCTCCTACCAGCTGTTTCCCATCCCGCTGCTGGAACATTAATTTATGATCTGCACATTAATGTCAGTAAATATGAGTGTCAACAAGCGAGTTCGGAATGCAATTAAAGCATAAGAATACGGTTAGCGAGCATGTATCTGAGTCTATTTAGAGTATTGTATAAGATTTTACGCGAAAATATTGCGAACTCAAATATATATACACAACATAGAGCTCAATGTTACAATACCTTTGATATAAACGTAATGCTTCGTCCATGATTTGCTGCCCTTCTTCAATCCCCGTGAAAACAAATAGCCTTCTCGACTGGCTGACAGCTCCATTACTGTGGGAAAGATTTCTTGTGTCAGTGCGTCAGGGAAGTAATAGAGGAGTTCTAGTGTCCATGTATGTACATGCATATGCTAGCACGATTGTAATCTACATGGTACTTCTTGTTTGTGTGAGGGGGCATAGATTAAATTGACATACATTCGGTATTCTCATTCTCAACCGAGCCATCTTGCATTGGAGACACTGAGATTTTCCTTGGCGTGATCGGTTGGGATTTGCTTAATGCATTAGTGCAAGACAGTGGATTTGTATGCGAATGGCAAAGCTTGTCCAATGGGATCAAATTTGTCGTATTAAAGTCATTTGATGTAGTCATGACTGAGGAAGCATCCCCATCATTGTTGCCCTGTTTAGGGCTTAAATTGGTGAGCGCTAAGGTTGGTAATGGTTCGTATGCTGGTACTCCCCGTCCCGTTGAGCTCTCTGTGTTGAGTACAGTACTCATATCTGTCGATCCTAATGGTGTACTGATGGTTGCTGGGAGAGGACTTGATCGATTGGTTCGGATATATGTTGGCGGTGCTCTGGGTAAACAATCACGACACAAAATAATAAATGGCTTGTTCACTCTAATACATACTGTGTGCACGGCTACATTATTTTTTTCATCATACGTGTGTATACATCTACTTGCACACGTGATAGTGGTTAGCAATGTATGTATACATTCATGGCCATGTTGGACGGAGTTAACGATCCGGTAAAATATATATGCGTAAAGTTGCGGATTACAAATACGAGCATGTGAATATGTAAATATTCACGAATTTGATATATCACATCATTGTGCATAAACGTACACATTAGATGAGGCCAACATGCACATATAAAGATAAAAAACCGGAGCCATATCATTCAACTTCCATGCATGAGAGGGACGCATGTAGAGTGTTACTATACAACACACGCACAGGATACAAAAAAGGTATCACGTAAATTTCACATACCCTCGTCTCACAGGGGGTAAACTATCCATTGATCGCATGTTCACAAAGGGAGAATTGTCTGCCAGATTATACCTAGAACAGTATGCATTTGTTTGCAGTACATAAAAACTATGCACTTAATACGTGGACATATATGTCTACAGTTGAAACGGGCTAACAAAATCGTCTACACATGCCATTGCGTTTGAATGTGTATGCATGTATGAGAACGATATACTTTCACTGGCGAGAGAACAAAATAGTGCAGACTAGGGCATCTAAATGACATCATGTATTCGGTGTATTAACCATCTGTCTACAATGTATAGCATTTATGTCCATACACATGTATACATGTATAAGAAATACGTACCTTTTGCATTTAATTGGGACAGGAGAGGTCATATTTGAATACTCCGCGGCTCCAAAATGTGGCCCATGTCCACTTATGGCAGGCGATATACCCGGACTTCCAAGTGGTGTTGACTATGAGGCATGCAAATGTTCCCGGAAACGCATGTACACGTACGAATGAGTGAGTGAGTGAGCGTATTAAAACTTGTTATTGGTACAAGTTGCAGCTGCTACGAAAGTTGAGGCCACTGCTTACTTTTCCCTGACAACTAGCATATTGTGGAGATACGGGACAATATAAACCAACAGCCTTAAGACGGGACCAGCAAAAATACCACGCGTTTGTACACTGGTATTCAACTGCAAGTGAATATAGATACAAATGTGGACATAGTCATATGCACATACTGTAGAAACTTGAACTTTATGCACATACTGTAGAAACTTGAACTTCATTTCTTTTGGTTGAGGCCTGCTGTTCGGTTTGTCTATTTGTAATGTCTTGTTGCTGTGATGATAATAGCGGATGAATATGCAGGTGACGAAATACTTTTCCGGTTTTGGTAACGCACACAGAACACACGGGCTGCTATATACCTATTCACAGATCTTTCATGTATGTTATATTGCCTTTCACTCAAGATAAGTGTTATGGTTAAGCATAGAAACCACATTTTTCCGCATATGCATGCGATGTACAGTAGTTGTATCAACCGTGTAAGACTATATATGAGTTGAATATACCGGCTTAAGAGCGTAGATGTAGACGTGTTAGTCTTATACATCTGTATGTCTACTGTCTATATAGAGTATTATAACAGATCGAGTTTATGCATCTCTCTTTTATACCTACCTGTCGCACCATGTCATGTCGCTTTTCCATATCTTTGTCTAGTTCATCAAACATAGTCTCCCTCTGCAATAAGAATGAGGTCATGGGTGGGTTACATGTACATGACGACATATCTATACATGTATGCGTACGTACGTGTGCGTGTGCATGTGTGTTTGTGTTATGCTTTCTTATATTGTGTATACATATGTTTGCGATTTATTATAACGCTGGGACTTACTTCATGTAACTCTTCTGTCGACCCGATGCGAGCACCAGATACAGAATTCATTGCGCAATGGATTGGTATATGCAGAGGAAATAGAAATGTGAATACATGCAATGGAACCATAACATGCAACACATGTGGCCATTGAACGTGGAACAATAATTGCCGTTCTCGTATGTGCCCTAAGTATATTATATGTCCAGAAAACAATTAAATATATGGCAGTATCTTAACCTGAGGAGACTCCTTCCTCCTCAGAGTTAGGACGTGGTGATGCATGGAGGTCGCTAGCTTGGAGCACGCTGGTTGGGAGAACGTTGAGTGTTTACTGCCGCTACTTGTATACGTACATAGCTTCAGGTAAAACAAATCATCACAAAACAGATATTGTACTAGACCCTGATGTATATATAAAAATAAAAAAATTTCATATACTGACGTACAGAAATGCGATAATATGTCACATATATCACCACATAAAAACATCCTACTTAACCACACGCAACGAAGGGGACATACCCATAATATCTCGCATATATGGTTCAAGCTCCTTTATAGTCTCTGCAATTTGTTTGTAAAAGGACATGTACCCAAACATCATCTGAACAAACTTGTTCATTACCTCAAATCTTCTTTTGGCCGTGCAACAATTTATCTACAAGAAGCATAAGAATGAATTTTTGTACAATCAGTTCATGTGCGAGCACTAGGGGCACGGTGACAGGTAATGCTTAGATTAGAAAGTGGTGATATTACCTACTTTTAGTGTTTACTGCATTATATTGCGCGTATGCAATATTCGTATACAAATCGACAAAAGAAAAAATGCATTTCCATAGATGCTGCTTGTATGTGGCACAAATTGTGCACAACGATTATAGTTGGGTTTCGAAGCAGATATTGTCTCTTTGGGCATCGAATGTATGCAAAGCAAATGAGATGGCCGCTGGGTGCGATTAATTATAATGCAAACACAACATACTGTGTTTCTATACAAATGTGTGTCCGCCTTTCTCTGTCTGCAAATTCCGTGCCATATATCAGGGAAGCATCGCATAGGACATTACATACATGCAGATACAGACATACACGAAGGCATGGACGCAGAACAGGCGTAGAATTTCATATACACAAAAGGAGTCCATCATGGTAACTTGGACATGCCTGATAAGTATAGTCTAGAGACATAAAGTTGTATATACTCTGCGTGGCATCCAGTACATTTTCTGCCATCTTAATCTCGTCCGGCTTGAATGTAGCAGATAGTTGAGAGGTTGTTCGTGGGATAATATACGTGGACATCATTTGTTCGAAAGTATGTATGTATGCAAGTAAGTCAGTCAGTAAGTAAATAAGTAAGTATGTAACTATGTATGTATGTATGATAGTATCATAGTGCATTGTTGATAAAATAATCTGCCTCTCGAGCACTAGTGTAATGCCCAGGCACACATCATGTATTATTCTCGTATGTCTACATGAATACACACATATACGCATGTAAGACAGAATGTGAATACTTATCATATCTGTACTTCCCTTGTTTTTGGTAAAAAAAACAACTCAACAACACTCAAGTGTATGCAACGTAACACATACCACAGCAAAAATCGTTTTACCTTTCTTAATGAGGTGCCCGCAAATTTGGCAGAAGCCGTTTCCAAGTCGTGGCCAATTTTCTCATAGCTCTGATATAAACGTCAAAACAGTTGCAACACGATTATACATGCTTCGTAAATATGATCGATTCGTTAAGAGATAAATACACGCATACGATTTTACATCTCAAGACATTAATATCCTGTATATATTAATATGCGTCGAGTTGCATGATTTAAAGGCAACAAACATGAAATTTCATTCAAATTTTAGATACATATACTAACAGGGTAGCCTACGTATAGCAGAAGAACACAGATTGTAATACCTACGAATACACAGGTATATAAACAAAATACATAAACCCATCAGCAAATAATAACTTTCATACCTTTTTCACCTCTTTCCATTCTCCAAAACTACTTCGAACGTATTCATTTAAAGGATTTACAAGCATATTTGTCGTTTGGTCTGTTAAAAGTGCCGTACTTGTCTCCATATCTTTGAAGAACTGTATAAGTTGGTGAGCGGATAGGTATGTATGTTTGATACGGTTGGTGGATCTACGTGCGTGTGCAATTGTGCACTAACGGCTGAGTACATATGTGTGGATATCAATTGTGGTACTTCCGTGGCAGTTAGTGCACATTCATGGTTCAAGTATTCACACAGTTGTGGGTGGACGATTATATGTTTTTGTAAGCTCGTGAATGCACATATCCATAATAAGTATCTAGCATGAAATCTTTCAACATTCTCTCGAACACATCCGAAGCACATAATACCGATTGTATTACTCTTCTTTATCTCTCTCGTATACGTGGTATATGTATGAGAATTTTGCTTTCTGAGTCCGAGAGAGTACTTTTCTACTAACAAATGATATCACTGATTGTATTTACATCTTTATATCATGGTATCTATACTGATATAAACACGCACATTGTGCATTGTGTATACATTTTACTCATACCCCATAAGCCTTGCGATAAAATTTGAAAGCAGTCGGATCATCTGACTCCTGCATACAGATAATGAATATAATTATTAGTGTTTTTAATTAGCACACTAGGTTGTTCGAGCAGATTGCCGCAACCAATGTGAGAAACGCGGACAAAAGAACTATGAGGTAAGCCATCTTGTTTACAACCCCGTACATGAGAGTTCTTTCTCCTCCTACCATCCCAATGAGATAAACAATACTTAGCCTTATACTTTAAGGACAAATGTACTAAATAAACATTGGTAATCTTATCTAATCTTTTAAGAACGCTTGCTTATCCGTTACATCCGTATCACATTGTGAATCTCTACATACTTTCACATATATATATCAACTTTTATATGATTTCAATTTATATCTCCTTTGCGCTAGTATGTTGTCTGAAACAATTCATGAATGACGTGCGTAACACAAATAAAGATAGTAAGGCCAATCTCTTCATTTTCAACATATGCGGGAACGTTTACTGTCTTGCGACAATATGATTGCAGTATACAAATGAACGTATATAAACAAGCCAGATGAACATATATACATACTAGCTGAGAAAAATCTCGAAGTACTTCTGCAAATTCATTGACAGTTTCAGTATTTTTCAGATTTCTTTTCTTCAATTTGTCAGCCACTTTTACTGTACGTTTGATATGCGACTCTAATATGTTCAACTCTCTCTCCTTATCGGCCAAAGACTGCCGAAACGCAGGTGAATCTGTCAATGTATCTTCGAATCGAAGAGCTTGTTCTTTGAATTCCATGGTCGTTCGTATACGTTTTTGTATAACTCTTTGTAAGTAGATTTGCAATGAAGGTCTTTTGTACAGACGGGATTTCTTTGTATAGAAGTACACCCGTGAAAATAGATTTATATGTACGTGGTCTTAAGTCACATCTACACAATTTCTTTGTATGAGTCACCACAGGAAAGTAGAAGGCGAAGTATGAGAACAAAATCGAACAGTCTAAGAGCCTTCGTACACATATATATTTACGTAGTGTGGATGCATCAGTATGTGTCAGCTGTGCGAAACACTGAGTAGTTATCTATATACAGTACACAAGCCAATTCGTGCCAATATGTAAGGGAACGTGCGGGGCTTGTTCGTTCGTATGTGGAGTAGTGTTTAAGAGACCTTGTGTGTGTGTGTGTGTGTGTGCATGTGCGCGTGTGTATGTGTATGTGTGTGTGTGTGTATGTGTGTGTGTATGTGTGTGTGTGTGTGTGTGTATGTGTGTGTGTGTGTGTGTTTGTGTATTTCACTTTATCTGTTGTTTTCTAAAAATAACTGTGATTAGACGTTGTTGATTCCCATTTTGGGTCCCAACACTTTCGAATATCTCCAAAAATTAACAATTAACTCCAAACTCCAATTTATTTGGTTTTAAAGATTATAAACCAAATTTTCCCCAAGATATCGTAAAGGGGGAGTACGAAACAAAATCAAAACCTAATGTCCCAATTATTTTGAATTAGGACTATATTGTCAAAATTTAGTCTCGAAACGATCGTGGCAGATTAAACGCGGTTCATGTTTTCATCCAATCTATATGTAGCTAATTATTATTTCATCGAATACAAATAAGTAAATATTCTTTTTTTCATCCAATAATGCATCATATATTTTGGTATTAAACATTACGTTGATATAATTGGCAGATGTATTAACTATATTGGAGTTCTTTTGAAACTTTATTTTGACCTGATTGGGTTTCTTTTCTTGCACGTGTGCATACAGCACGTGGCGAACAGCATTTGTTTGTATATACACGCTTTCGCGCCTGCCTGAGTGTTTCGGAGGGTTTATAGATGTGCATCAATCCTCGGTATTATTTTTATGTGAATTTGGGAGCGATCGTTTCTGTTTGTGTATACACGTTTTCACACCTGCTGCCTGAGTGTTTCGGAGGGTTTACAGATGTTCATCAATCCTGGGTATTATTTTTATGTGAATTTGGGAGCGCTCGTAGCATGATCTCGTCTGCATGTGTACTTTCTATGTTCTAGTTGTCCAAGGTTTACATGTTTTCTTTATGTTAATTTGACCGTCTTGTAAATCACTACAACCGAAGTTACACCCCCACAGGACAAATATTTGCTTTCACATTATTAAAAAGCGGATAAGCGATTTTGGGCTGAGTTGACTATGGATGCAAATGGTAGAAGCAGCTGGTGGTATGTACATATCTCTTTTGCATGAAAATATAAGAATTGAAATGGTTAGTTTACTGATTTTTGCGCACATATACGCACTTTCGAGCAGTATTGTACATATTCGAATCTTCACAGTTTAAGCCTGCCATATATATGCAATTACATATCCACCTACTAGTGCACGCCAACCCGGTGAGCAAAAGACAGAGTGACGATCAAATCCAGATCTTGGCTTGAACAACATGAATTGAAACTTGAATAACAACACTAGCCTTTCAAATTTTTAATTTAGAGAACACTCATGTACATACATCAATACAGACACCTCTTTCTACAGATGTATATGTTGAGGATATTTGAATCTCTCGTTCGTGTCTGTTTTCTTGACACGCATTTAACAGTTAAGTGACGAACTGACGTACGTCGGCGAGATAGCGATAAGGGATGAGGGTGCATTCTATGTTTGCACAAGATTGCTAAATACTGGGATGGGGCTGGAAGGCGTGCGCAGCAGCGTTTCAAACATTTACAAAGTTTTTGTCATGATGGTGGCCATATCTATTGGGAAAGTAAATCGGGAAATTAATTCTTGTGCAAATATTGTGTGCGAGCTAAAGTTTGTATGGGTAAGTATTCATTTGAATCAGAGCAAAATGCACAATCCCTACCACCGTGGGACGCTCTTGATATGTACAAGTAATTGGATGCAAAAGGCTTACTTTCGAATTCGATGTTCTCGATGATGCTGCGTGGTTTGAGGGTTTCGTCCAAGTTTGTACCAAGAGCAACAACCTCACCGTTACTCGTCCAACCACACTCGCTATAAATGCGCAATTAAATTGTTAGAAGGTCATCATTCCACAACACGCCCGATGTCTCACTTGTATGCCATCGTACAGGCATGAGAGTGCAATTTTCCAGAGGTGTGTCATCACAAGTTGTTAAACACAAATAGATATCACACTCAAATAACTCTGAAAAATGATCAGCTTGGAAATATGCTTCCTTATAATTCAACGAGTATGTTATTGCTATAGATACGTAATCAAGAAGATAATTTGACCAGAATTTCACGCAATTCCAAGCGTTATTTCGGGGATATTAATGCAGATATCTGTAAAGAACACTATGCGATATTTCTGCGCAACAAAGTTGTGCTTTTGAGTAGAGCGATTACTCAGTGTCGTACTAGTGTATGCCCCAGTATATGGGTGAATACATATAAGTAGACATATACACGTGGGTAGACAATTCACAACAAAATTCTAAACTAACGTGTGATTACAGACAGACATGGTGAAGGGAGGGCGGATGGCGGATGGGGTAAGGAAAGGGTGGCTGTAGTTCATTCGTTTAATCCAACATGTTTACAAAATATGAAGAACTGCTCACACATACACCAATATGGATATATAATCGTACCACATAAGGATAATATACTTGCATACATACGTTATGAAGGCGTCGATATCCCTATCGGACTGAATGTTCACAAAATTCATTAAGAGGGTCCGATCAATGTTCACGTACGTCAGCATGAGAATATCTTTCACGTCTACAAGCCGTTCAAATTTTTTCGTCCCAGTACCGCAGAACGAGAAAGAAGTAATCGTTTACAAAACACAAAAGACAGGAATGAAAAAGAACGGTAAGAAACAATTCTACTGATAAATCAAATCTCGTCATAGGAATAATAGAGAATAATAGACACGAAATGTCTACGACATGAGAAGAATTGTGACAGCAAGAGGCAATGGCCACTTCAACGTCAGGTGTACACAACATTTACACCGTCAGCGATACCAAAGGCAAAGGCATCCAAAGCACGTGCGGCAGACATCGAAAAGTATCCACAAAAACTCACTCATTGCATAAATCAACCAGTTTCGAACAAAAATTCTATACTCCATACAGTACTACGTACCGCTCAGCTTAAGACAAGCATACACAATCCTATCGAAATGCTATATACATGTTGAAATCGAACATTTACTACAATGTAAACGCACAATACAGAACAATAGTTTACGTGTTATTTCATGTAAGATCTACTTATACGTACTGTTAAAACACAAATGTAGAAGAACATGCGTATGTCTTTCACAACTCAAAAACGTACATTTTCTCACAGCATCTTCAAAACCGTCGAGTCCTCCGACGGGAAACAAATCAGAGTTTTCTGGAAGTGCAGCCCAAAACTGTTTGAAATGGCATGTATCCAACAACTGGTATAGGTATGTAACCTTAATCACGAGCTCATCCTGCCAAATAGTGTAAAGACATGGGTGTGTTCATCTATGAATAATATGTCCATCAACCAAATGTAGTGACGAATACATGCGTGTAACACGACAAGCTCAGCCGGTATAAGGTATATGCCTATGCTATGTACAATGCATGGGCTAGCGTTTGCGTAGGAGTTATTGACAGGATAGAATATCGTGTAAACATAACGGTGGTTTGCGATTTTATAAATATTTTGCGTCACTAAAGCATGTTTGGAACAGATGAGATAACTGTTGCAGAGGCAAGAAAAATCAAGGGCTACCCGGTTTTTAAGGAACAATTTGTCTGAATTATATGAGTGGACTGGTAATATCACGCTAAGAGCTACAAGCGCAGGGAGTTGGCGGAGTTCGACCACTCCGTTTCACGTGTTGTTTAAAACGTGATACAAACATTAATGTTAAATACACAGAGTGGGGGATGTAGTACGATGGTATAACCTATCAAGAAAATTTGAAATATGCGAAGAGAATTGCACAGAATACTGACAGTAATCGAGTAATGAAGCCTCTTTACGCGCTCATATTTCCTTCGGAATCAAATTGTTGAGCATGAGAGTGTCTGCTCTTATCATTTTCATAAAAGCACTAATTAGGTTTATGAAATAGGTCAAGTGGTTTGTTGCTATAAGAATATCAATCAGTCCACCTAA
This sequence comes from Creolimax fragrantissima, assembly GCA_033442365.1. Taxonomy (NCBI): domain Eukaryota; class Ichthyosporea; order Ichthyophonida; genus Creolimax; species Creolimax fragrantissima. The sequence continues at coordinate 240,538 of JAWQFL010000017.1, read as the reverse complement.
CTAAATTTTTCTATTACATAACATACTTTCACACTTGGAACCGCACACCTACATGTACTAGGTTGGGTACGTGAATCTACAATATATAAAAAAACCAACATACCGCCAAAAGTTCTTCGGACATCAAGCACTGGCAGAGATGGAAATCGGGTCCAGGCAAGTGCATGATAGACTTGAGTAGGATGGTAATAATAACATCTTTGTTTGTTAGATCGGGATTGAACTGGTAGATTTTTAGTGTTGCAATGTTCGCCTCTAAGTTGTATTCTTTCTCGTTAATATATTGGTGAAGCACAGGTAGAACATCGGGGTTGAACCGATCAAGAGTGTTCAGGATAGCAGGAACATCATCCACGGTTTTTGAAGTCTCAACCATTATGTATGAATGCGTGCGTTTTGTGTGTATGTTTATGTGTATGTATGTATGTATGTATGTATGTATGTATGTATATGTGTGTGTTCGTGTGTGTGTGTGTGTGTGTGTGTGTGTGTTTGTGTGCAAACTGAGGTGTGGCCACGTGAGATATCGGGACGTATGCTATTCCGGGGTAGAAAGCGTACTATTACATAAACTTGTATGGCCATGTAGTCTCCATCTAGAGATGTGAGAGTGTGTACTCGCATCGTGCCATTTATTGCTACGTAATTCATCCCGTATGTTGAGTTAGGTCAATTGCCCCGACACACACACACACACACACACACACACACACACACACACACTCACTCACTCACTCACACACTCACTCAATCACTCACTCACTCACACACACACACACACACACTCGAACACTCAACTCACACACGAACTCATACACACACTGCCAATGTCTATGTGATAGAACATTATATCAGAATCCTAATCAGACATAACATAATAGCGTCTCCGTGTACGTACGTATAATTACTCTCATTTGTACGTTGACTGTGCGTCTGACATTCACGTGCATGGTAGATTTGAACGCACTGTTTCGTGTTTTAGGTCGATGTTCGCAGAGAAGCGTTGCGATCTTCGTTAGACCTCATTTTGGTGACAGCTACCTACCCCCTGGTCTCTGAACTTGGCAACCTACACTGTAAAATTGTATATAGATCGCAGCATATACCACGATCACAGTATATACTGTAGATCGCATACCTCCAATGAACATGCATTTCCCCCGTGTACTCCAGCGTAATCACGAGATTGTGTTGCGCAACTTTCATGCAATCGATAGAAATCCAATGCATTTGTTGAGACCTAGCGTACTTCAATCGAATCGTGCATTTACGCACAGACTGATGTGCTCCTCTCCTGCTCGAGTTCAACCCATGGATATGGATACATCCCCACCGAAACCGTCACTGTCGTCGTCATCACGCGCTATTAATAACTATACACAGCCGAGACGGTCAATCAATTATTTTAAGGAGAGAAACCTAACAAGCGTAGAAAGCAGTAGTGAGATACAAGTGAAAGATCATGCTGACGTCCATAGCTGGATAGACTATCTCAAGCGAGGGCACGACATAGATAGTACGATTATGAAGTATGGATATTTCATTTACTTAATGTATACGTTCAAGTTTTATGTGAGTATTTTTTGTATCTGTGTACACATATAAACGCTTTCATTTCCTCTGTATATCACAGGTATAATAATTTGGTAAAACCTTCTGATGCTCATATTCTGAGTGAGCAGCGTGACGTCATGATCGCTATGCGTAGGTTGGCCAATTCTGCGGAAGACAAGGATGTAACCAAACTATTAAAGTGGTTCGCCACGGTGAGAAAGGGCGACCCCCGAGCCATTGATGTGTCAGTATATACGAAACTTATCAGAGTACGTACATATGTTGCGATCCATATACAATATATGCATATTATTGCTTTTTAGTATGTAAATGTGAAGTGTGTGAGTGTCGACTCTTAAACCAGCGCTGCGTCCTTGCGCATGGTACTTATCAACGTTCACTATATATACATATATTGCAGTCTTCCTACTGTGTGGGTTTATGCATGGAGGCGTATGCATGCATGTGTCTTAGCGCCTGTTTATGTATTTACACGTTTGATTACGCACTGCAGATATCACTATTTGGGGTACATCGCCCATCAACACACAATAGTTATGAAGTCCCTTTTCGCGCCTATATTCATGTATGTTTGCATGCATAGTTTAACGGGAACTATTTTCATATCTCGTAAATGTACAGCGCTGTCAACACCTTAAAAATACGGATCTATCTTGGGATGTCTTTGGGGATATGCGTTTTCACAACGTAAAACTAAACAGTTTCGGTATGTGGCTGGCAGTCGTTGTTATTCATTATATTTGAATTGCCTGTTTACTGCCTGGCACGTTTTCGTGTATTTGTCTAGTTGGTGTTGTTCGTACATGAACAATCGTTTTAATAGAATTCAGTCAACTTTGTTCAATCTAGTTGTTCATTTGTGTTTATCCGAATGTTATTCGCCACACCACTCTCGATTATTTTTCACTAACTCTTAGAAATACATATATCCAACACTCAATGCAGTTTATGGTACAATGATGATCTCATGCATGATGAAACAAGAGGCCGAGCGGGCACTGGAACTGTATATGGAAATGAAAGAAAAACGCATTCGCGTCTCCTCAACCACATTTGCCATTCTTATACAAGGTATACTTGGGATTTCACTTGCCTCTGCGTTATATATCTATTAAATATGTTGCGTCTCCATCGGATATGTGCACACGCGAAGAACAAATAGTTTGTTCAAAACTATTATTGTTCTTATTTTGTTCAAATTATTTATGTTCTTATCGAATGTATACGAACAGGAAAGAGAGAAGCCCACAAGTGTAAGTACCTTTAGACTCCTCTTACGAGTGTCACATATGTACACACCGATAGGCTATCTTGCCTGCCTAGTATATGTACATATATATTGTCCTATCTTTTCGCGGCGTGTACCCATGACTATAACGTACATTTATACACACAGCAACTGCCACACGAGCTGATATGCATGAACGTACATTTGAGCTTCTTTCGCTCTACTTAGCGGAGGGTCATTTGCCCACACCCGAATTGATGTCAAGTCTACTATTCAGTTGCGCCAAAGCAGGAAATGTCCGATCCGCCCATCAGATATGGAATCGGTATCTATGAATGTATACGGGTGGTTATGTTTGCCTTTTGTTTTGTGCAAGTTGCTTACATGTTATATGTTGTGCAGCTGCAGAAAGGCTCGAAATGTCCGTATCAGGTTTGGCGTATGAATATTTGTACGAGTTTTGATTGTACGTTTGAGATATATTCACATTTCTATTCAAATGTTAACAGTTTTATTTTCTTATAACAGGCTACAAGAACGCGACCCCAACAATCCATATGCCATGCAACCCACTACTCGCATGTACACGAACCTCGTGAAAGTATGTTCTTTGTTTGCAATTTTACAGGCATGTGGTCATTAGCAATCGTATGCTCTCACTTCTGCACCTGTTTTATGTATGCACTTTCATGCAATGATTTGATCAGGCACCTGAACACAAGTTATATCCCACGAAACTTCTCAAGGTTATTCGATTGTCATTATCATTTACTTTTCCCTTTACACCTTTACACCTCTCTCCTTCAGTGCCTCCAGTGATAAATCACACGCATACGTATTCATGAATGCGCACTCTCATACTTTAATTATTCACATATGTGTGCTGGTGCTGGTTGGTGCAATATAACTCGTGCTCGAGAAATTGACAATTCGTATACATCTATGTAGGTATATATAGGTGCCATTAGGCACGAGGTACCTTTGGCTCTTGCACGCAGTACAAAGGTCGAACACAAGGCATTGACCTATAAACAAGTGAGCGAGATCATCTTATCAGATACAGGTGATGTGGGTAGTTTATCAGCTGTGTTAGCAGAAGGTATGTTTCGAATTTATATGCACACCTTCCACTCCCTCTCACGCAGCAGTGCCTGTGTTCATACAAATTGCTCGTATTTTTCACTCATATATGCGAAAAACACAGACAACATGAAAGCTAAAAAAATCGCCGAAGTCGAGGAAGCTCAAGCCAGCCATAATCCTACCACGAATGAAGAAGGGCTTGCTACTAAAGCGCCAGAACTACTTTCGCTCAACCCACGCCCAAGCGTAAACGTGCTGCTCAAGCACGTTGAAGGTGCAATTTCTCGTATGAAGGTAAGCGTATACATTATTATACACATGAATATAGTGGATCTTTATGATCACTTTATATTTTGTCGAGTTATCAGGAAAGTCATGTTGTTGCTATCATGTGAACATGTGTATTCGCATGGTCATATGTTCATGATTCTCATTAACGCAGAGACCAGTTATGAATCCATATACCACCTACTTGTCGGGAATATGTCTCGTGTGCATTCGTACATGTGTAGCGTGTGCTCGTTTGTTCACGATTTCAGTGATTGGAGTGTACGCTAATCAATGCATTTATTATGTAAATTAATTCTAATTTTTTGTAATTATTAACAGTTCCTAGATGTTTACAGTTTCCTGTACTTCGATATATTTTATTCATGATTGCCGAGGCACGTACCCTTATTATACCTACATAACATACAGCATGAAAATGTCTGCTCTTTGAAGGACCATATGTTGTTCAGAAAATACCATTAGTTTCTCTTGTCAGGAGTAGATCCAATTTCCGTTTGTAAGGATAAAGCATACGTTTTTAATATACAGGCAGACGGCCTGAGACCTGACATACACACTGCTGCGGCGTTGATCGAGGCATATACATGGAGCCAACAATTAGATAAAGCAGTAGACGTCCTACACACGTTAAAGGTATGTACATATCTACCCCCCCGTAGTTGATTTGACTCATACTCTAGTATACAGAATCATGGAAACATGACACACAAGAGTGCCATAGATGCATTGCGCTTCGTTATCCCCTTGCTGGTGTACTGATAATTGACACAGCCATGCGCACATGTGCTGGCACAACAAGCTCACGATAACAACACATACACACGCCCAATCTTACAATTCATACTTTATACTGAAGTGAACATATCGAAGGCAATGTTCAGACTCTCTTTCCCTCTCTCACGCCCTCGTCTATTATATCCATACTAGGAGAGGACAGGTGTGGAACCTGTGACGGAATGCTACGGACATGTGATAGACTGTGCTGTGAAACTGGGGCAACTGAACACTGCGATGGATCTGTATGAAGAGTTCATGGACAAGAAAATAATTCCGGTGCCCTTTGGACAGCGAATGCAGACGCCTAAATCCAAACAGTCGTTTCTGGCCGAAACCAAGCCTTCGCGATGCTCTATTGGTTATCAGAAGATGCACGTAGCGCTGATCAATGCATGTGTCGAGTATGTAGTTTGCGTAAAATTTGTATTTCTATATGCTACACATGTTTAATTGCAGTTGTGACGTATACTTACGCAAGAACAAAGAATGTGTTTATATGATTAATGTATATACATCCAGTGACACTCACACCTTCACGCAACTTGTATTTAAGTAAATTATAAAATGTTGCGATATAGCACACAAAATGACGAATGCTCACATCTATTCCTATTCGTACTTATATGCAAACACTCATACACTGAACATACATTTAGGGCCGGAGCCTACGCGAAAGCGGTATCAATATTAAAACACTTGTGTAAGGTTGGGGGCACACCCAAACCAGAATACATGCTCAGGTTCAGAACAACATGCTTTGATCGAGACGTCACTGAGTACTGGGACCAGGCGAAAGCATTGTGTATGAAACACGACATACTCAATGAATGGGCTATTATTGATATACGCTACAAGGACGCGGTATGGAATATAGCTGTGTGTTTAGTATATATGTTTGATTATATGTGTACAACTCGTAGGGCTAGTTTCCCGTGCCTTATCCAGTAATGACAGATTACTGAGACGAAGCGTTCTGGCGCATGGGTGTAAATTGATCACAGTTCAACACTCGCGACATTCACTCTCCACACACTGTCACACAGAGCAAGAGAACATGTTTTTATTAAGTCCATGTTTGTGTATCCTTACGCAGACTTACACGTGTGATAAGTTTGTGTGTACATTTAGATCTACCTCTATTGCGATTGATATACTGATGCTTTACATCCGCATACTCAGATTCGCAAAATACTGTATATAGATGTGCGTACATATACGTACTTGTGCATAACATAACATCTCTTGTTTACTAACATACTGTCTATACATGAACGCATGTATACACGATACAAATACCAGGCCAAAAGATATAAGCCCCGAAAACTTAAATACTACAATAAGCGACAATCTCTCCCGGGAGTCGAATCCGACCTTGAAATCCGACTGCACCCCAAGCCCAACCCAGATCCAAACGTGGAAATACGTGCATTGAGAGAGAAAATGCGTAAAAAGCAAACGCGATCGGACAAAAGTAGATAAGGACATGGAAAATATTAATGTCTAATAAGTATGTATTAAGATCAACGAATGTATTAGCCCTGTGTATAGTTATATGAATATAGTAATGTATATAGTTCGACCGGGAATATTTTACCACATTCACGCCCTGCTAGACCAAGCAGTTAAAAATGTAAATAAATCTAAACACGCTCTCTAATGCGAAATATGAGTTGCTTTTGTATCGTGCATATTTAAGAGCGTTATTACATGAATATCTAGAGTATGTGTTATGTTCCGTACTCACGATTTTGAACGGCTGGTTGCGCAAAACCTACAATCAATTTTGTGTGTTTGGTAACCAGTTCCCTCAACTCGTTGATACATTGTAAAGATATTACATGAATATAAAAAAAGTCCAAAAATAGTGCATAATAATTTCGCATATATATTTTCATACATCTAACCGAAAGGAGAACTAAAATGTATCTCAACCATGATCGAATTGTTTGCCAGGTTGCATATAAGAAAGGCACGATACAATGTACCGGCACAGGTACAGTGACTTAATATGCGCACTTTCAGACCTGATTGGTGATTCTGAAGTTGTTGAGTATTAATTATTATGGGTGATATGATGAAACGTATGTGCGCAGTTCTGGTCGAGTGAGCCTGGACACGTTGGAACGAGAGAAGGTGGCGATGAGAGAAGCACTTCCCCTGTGATCATTAGGAGTGTTGTTATGATAACGAAATAATATCCAAGTCAATTGCTGGTTAGAGTTTAGACAAGCATTATTTCGTCAGTAGTTGGCGGAATAATTTCTAGTGAAACAATATGAAGCAATTGAGGGCTTGATTAGGGCCTAATTCTGGTACTTGCACTTTCAAATTGCCTTTTTAAGCGCTTTTAGTGCCTTTCAACGTACCTAATAGATTCAGATAACCTTGTATTGCTTTTTTCACACCCGTCCATTCCGTCGGCTTTCGCTGAAAAGAGGTCTCTTGTGCTCACCATTGGCGTGCGTGTGTTGTGTTTGTGTTCATGTATGTGGGTGTATATATATATATATATATATATATATGTGTGTATGTGTTCTAGTATGTTCGTTTGTTTGTGTGCATATATGTGTATTACTACTTACACCCACACACCCACCCACACACACGTACATATACAAAACAAACAAACACACGAATACGCATATATATATACAAACATACATCTATATACAAACACACACATACATACAAACACACACTCGCACTTAGACTCACTCGCCCACGAACTGTACCTATTATTCCGTCAGGTGACGAAATAACGTTCTGTTGTGTCGGAACTCAAAAGAAAGCTTTTCACAGAAACCACACACACACACACACACACACACACGCACACAAACACAAACTCTCTCTCTCTCTCTCTCTCTCTTCTCTCGCTCTCTCAGCACTACCCATGCTTATGCACACTGCCAAATTAAGACAGCTGTATCTGTTTTCGTTGTTGTCCGCCTTGGTGTCGTCTATCCTCTCTTCAGAGATACAATGCGTATCAGCGCGGAACGTCTATCAAACGAAAACAGACATCACTAATCGGGATTTTACATACAAAATTAACCTAACTGAAAATATACATACATATATATACATAGGTCTATACATACATACATACATACATACATACATACATACATACATACATACATACATACATACATACATACATACATACATACATACATACATACATACATACATACATACATACATAGCCAATCACCATGGATACAGAAGATTCGCTCCCTCCCTCTGCATACAGACAAAGAATGAAGAACAAAACTGAATCGGCGGCAACTATGCCTAAGAGTGAGGGTAGGGAGTTGAATGGTAGTAGTGAGCCGTCCAATCAAGCAGACATTTTTACAATGCCGGGAGTGTTATCATATCTTCAATCACAGTGGATTGTACACGAAAGAGAAAAAGCGCACTGGGTTGTGGAACGAGCCAGCTATAAGGTATTAAAACTTCTAATTCCTGTATGAGCTTTGCATTACATGGAGAAGCTTCGGTTTCATTTCAAGATGTATAATTCGCAAATGTTCTTGATCAGTTTATCATTATGCGAGTACAAAAAATATTTTCACGTCTTAATCTTGGAGCCTATATTGAATCCGGGACATATATTGGACCTGTAAATATGTAGGCACGATACCATTGTATACACCTTCATCACATAATGTCGACATGCGCGTGTTCATATAGTTGTAACTCTATATATGTTAACTAAATGCACAGTTAAGAGAGACATTTGCATACTCACGAATGTGCGTCTGATGACCATCACAATTATTTTACCAGAGTCGTTTGACCCAACTGGAGGGCGAAAAGAAGGCCAGCGACCGTATAAAGCACGATCTTGTCCGCCGCATCAAAATGCTCGAACATGCGCTTAAAAGAGAGTGGGGAATAAGCGGAAATACCGTAAACAAAATGACCATAGCTGCAAAGAACAGTAATACCAACACAGCGTACCTCAACCCTAATCTCAATCCTAATCATGTGTCCATAGATAAAGATGTCACAGGTGTGAAAGAGGAGAGCACAAGTCATATACTTACAAACGACGTCGTTAGTGCAGGTGTGAATAATGATACAAAAGGTACTGCAATTGCCAGTGGAGGAAAGATTGATGGCTCTACGACGAATTTAAAGGACGCAGCCGACGGTGAAAATTCACCATCGGACATACAAGTACAAACGGAAACACACTCGCAATCACAAACGCAATCACAAATAGATTCCAAACTAAACACAAAACCCACAGCACTTAAAGAATTGACACAAATAGTACAGGCGAAAAGAGCGACAAGTAGCGAGTTCCTAAAGTCGTATTTGTTAGAGATGCAATGTACAGAATCATATATCGAGGCCCGAGCTGCAATGTTACGAGGAATGTACAAGGAAAGGATGAAAAAAATTCCCACAGCATTAGATCCCATACACACAAATGGCTGTGTCGATGTAAGCGATACGGGAGTACTTTTTGATGACCTGAAACCAGATGCATCTGTGGACACCAATGGGAGGGTCGATAGGAGGGATACAAGTGTGACAAAAATTGAAAGCAAATGTGTCCAGAAGAAAAATACACCATTTTTAGGTTCAGGCGTAAGCATAGGCAGTGATGGTGTCAGTGCAGATGCTGTACGCGCATGTCCGGATGGTGACTTGGGACAATTGCACACCCTCACCCTTGACGACGACGATTCGCGGTATGCTTGTGTATCAAGAATTAATATATCTGTAATATCATACTAGACATCAATTTGGCCATCGTCCGTCCGTCCTTTTACCGATCCAACTATAAGAACGTACTTACTACTTGTAGTAAATGTATCTATATGAGTATGTAAGAGCGTAAATATTTGTGTCTCGCTTCACATGCGCTCCTATGTCTCGCGCAGATGTCTCAGATGTTCATATGAATGTGCACGTTCACACGCACTGATCAAACACTCACCTACGCCTTATTGAAAAACCTATCAGGGCCGACGATGAGGATAAATATACTGTAAACGGAAAGGCCAAAAAATGGAAAGTCAAGTACGCACTCGCAGGTCATACTGGCGCCGTACGATGTGTGTTATTCCATACAACAGACCCCATTGCCTTTTCTGGATCCGATGATTGTACTATTAAGGTTTGTATGATTTTGTGCATAAAAGAAGTTCAGCAGTTGATTTTATACGTATGTAAACCGTGCGCATATACGTAATAGAAGACTATATAGCTGCATACTTGCACATACATCTATACACTTGCAGGTGTTTAATACATGTGTTACTATACGAAATGGGTGCATAGTTCTTATTGGTGCGCATATGTGAACGTGAGGATAGCTGTGATATGCAGTTGTAGTTTTATCTGTAGAGCAAATATGGCAATTTTCGGTTATACGAGAGATGAATAGCGTTTCTCATACTCATACTTATACACTGTGTTACATACTGACATAACTGTACGATTACAGATATGGGCGCTTTCTCGTCGTTCGTCTCCGTCTGGTGATCGTGAGCCTCCGCTATATTCGTTTTCTGGTCATACAGATGCTGTGCTTGATCTCGCAATATGTCTGCGACGCAATTTGTTGCTCACTGCGAGCGTGGACCAGACAGTGATTGTATGGAAGATACCTGATCTACCGTGTGACCCTGGAACTCCTCATGGTGTGTAGATGCCTGTATGACTGAATGTGATATAATGAAGGATCCCTACAAGGTGTTATTGACTTACATGTAGTCGGTCTATTGATGTTTGAATGTATACCGTCATACGCATCTGTTTGCGTGTATGCGTGTGGTTCGCAATGTATTTCATGTATGACTAAGGCGGTGGATATGTGAAACATACCTCTGTTTGCCTTGTTAGACGAAAAGTAGCCATATGATGTGACTACGTTTAATCTCTATGTTGCAATACAACGAGAACAGCAATACACTCTCAAGTTCTTTTACCACGTTACACCCTCACGCGCATTCTCACATGTACAGCAACATGCACACGCACTCATCCACATGATACAATCGTTAGAAGTCGATTCTTCCGTGTATATAGATACGTGTTCGCACACGGTGTATGTTTATGTACTGCTTATTTTTAGTAAACAATCGATACATATGTATATCGTATATTTGTATAAATCTTTACATGGGTACCTACATGCTTATCAAAATCGAAGTACCATATAAGTGACGCACACAGGGACACTTACTTCGTTGCACACGTTTCCATACAGATCCCTCCTCACGAGTATTTGATTTTACCTCGCATGCCAGTGCCGTAAGTAGTTTGGACATACATCCCAACTTGGACATAGTCGCATCTGCCTCAAAAGATGGCGATTGTTTTGTATGGTCAATAGCGCCTAACGTATTTGGTTTGACAAATCAAACGACTCCTCCTATTAAGTGTCAAAGCACTCAAGAAGCTGAAGGTATAGTTATTCAAGTGAGTATACTGTTCAGTGTGCGGTTTTTCAACGTATGTAATATTGCTTACTTAACAACGTTGAGCAAGTACACACTGAGAATTAAGTGCACATATTTGCTTTATGGCTACCAACTTGGTGAGTACAATGTTGTTTGTAAACAGACCAACTAATTCGTAGTGTTGAGAGTTGATTGTATTGGAGTGAAGGGATTATGTATTACTCCTGAGATCCAGTATATATATCCTACGCGTACTGAAATTATACGTATCCTCTTCCTTTTGGTGATTATAACTTCAGACTGTGCACATACAGTGTCGTTTATAAACACATCTATTGACAACCTAGTAGTAGCATACGCAAGTGGAGATATCGTTTGCTATTCATCCGAAACAGGAGAGAAAATGTTCACCTATTCGTATGAAGGTAAGTCCGTAAGTCCAATTCCAACCGCACTTGTGGGATCGAATTCCCCTAAGTATAGGCAAAGCACACAAGCCATCGAACTCCAACAGTGTTACTTGCAGTACAGTTGCTTCATGCACACTATTTGTGTGTCTGTTGTATTCCATCCCACCCAAACGCACAAATGGAGCTTTTGCTCATTCGGTATTTAATCATAAAGTGTATACTTGCTGTCTTACCAATTTCGATGTACAATAGGCGACATACCCAGCTATGAGCTAAATCATATAGTGACACACCATACTGAACCACTGCTGGTTGCTGGATACGCAGATGGGAGTATCCGAATGTTTGATACTGATACAGGTGTGTGGTATCGAAATATTCATCTACACATGTACAATGTAGAAGAACTTAATGTATGCCAATCCATTGTTTCTGTATCCTAACGTTATAACCATTGCTCATGTATGTATACAACATTATGCGCATAATGCACATAGGCGACCAGACGCACATGCACATGGCACATCCGGACAGCATTACTCGCATCGCCATCGATCCTACAGGACTATACTACATGACTTCAAGTATGTACAAGTAACCTCATGACGTATGTTACATGTCGCAACGGAACCGGAGTGCATGTTTTTTTTTCCATGGAAACTTATGCGAAACTTTAAAAACTCAAATCTTGTGCATTCACCACGTGGCCAGATAGAATTTAAACCATCACATAGACATACAGCGCTCCTCGCTCCACTGACACTCAATACACTACATTGAACAACTAAATTATTTTATATTGCAAATTACGTATTCTTCAGGCCGCGACAAATCGCTACGTTTATGGGCATTTGAGACCAGACGGTGCGTCCAAGAAATCGGCACGACTCATCGCCAAAAAGGCCCCGATTCTATCCACACAGTTGCGTGGCACTCTGTACGCAATTTTGTAGCTAGCGGTGGGGCCGATGGTGTGATCAAAGTATATACCAGCTGAAATATACTAGTTCCTTATTAACTTCGGAGACTTTAGCTAACTGCAATCATTTCCGATGAGTTTAAATGTTCTATCTCTGCACGTACATTATATGGAATGTATAGCTTCTTAGGAAAACACTTGGGTACTGGTCAACTAGTTTTGTGCTTCAGTTTTTGTATGTTGGAGTTGTCTTTGCAGTTCGTGAAAACCATCCTGCACCATAAGATTGTGAACAAGTTTGTAGCTGTTGTGACAGTCAATACCTACGTTCGCATTAAGGACAGTGAACTTTTCTACCAATATATTGGTAGTTTTGATCTCACTTCGAATTAAGTCCTAATTTATGTACAAAATCATCCCTCTTCTATGAGTAAATCTCTTCACAACATTTTCAGCGCTCAGCAAACGGCTTGGGGTCAGGATTACATATAAGTTTTCAAATAGCAGTTAACGAAATAATCAAAAGAACGGTATCTAGGGCTCTTTATGGTAGTCATTAAATGTAGCCAACACTGCTTACTTTTTCTTCAACTAAATGATACACGAGTGCATATTATTCCACTCGTGTACACAACTTCGTATTCCGCAGTCTGCGCAGTGCCATTGTCAACATTGGCTCCAATATAGTAGGAGTTGCCACCATGTTCCCTCTTCGACCTGTTACGCCCGCAAGATTATAGGGCTTGCTATTGTGGGTAACGACTAGACTTTGTGATTGTCCACGTTGACTCGTATAGTAGAACGTTGCCACCATGTTATCATCTTGGACCTGCTATTATACCCCCCACTCGCACGGGATGACAGACGTAGTATTGTGGTTGATGCCTTCTGCTTTATCTTAGTATTGTGGTTGACGCTTCTGCGTCATAGTTAAAAACTACATTATGTTGGAACATGTCCTCCTCTGAAACTTGGTTTTTTTTTTGCTTCAATCAAAGCCCTCCCCTTCCAGAAAACTTAGTTTTATATTTTTTCATATAATAAAACCTTTCCAACTTCAGAAAGTTTGGTTTTAGATTTGTTCATCCAATCAAACCATTTACCTCCCGCTTAAACCGAGTTTAAAACTTGAAACGTCAACCTCTCGCTAATTAGGTCGCATCGTGCTATCTTGAAACTTGACACAAACAAACACACACATTCACAGTGTTGAAAACAAACAAAGCTCGTCTGCTGACATATTCACCTCATCACAACCTCTTCACAAAGCTACAAACAACTGACCCGTTAAATAGTATAGGATATTCACTCTCCATCTTCCCCAGTACGAAAAGAAATCATCATGGAAAACGCTGTTAGTAGTGTCACTGCCGCAGTGGCTTCGGGCATAAGTAGTATCCCGGAACCGCCTCGTATTAGCTTCAATCGTGATCAGTTGCTGTATTTTTCTATTGTCATTACAGCTCTGTCTAGTATTTTTTGGATATGGGCGCTGAAGAATACTGTTACTCAGCATTTTGACCTAGGTGTGTAGTCTAGTATACGTATTCGTTGTCTTCATTGAGTTCTGAGTACACACGTTTGAGTGGTAGACCAAGTACATGCATGCGAGTACCCATTCTACTGTTTTCCCACTTATTTTCATTCTCTTTATTTTGTAATTGTATATGTGTACTAGAACATATTGTGTTCGCACACGATATTGGCGAATTGATTACTTCCACGCATCAAGAAGGGCGTTTATGTACCGTACTCATACTTTTTTTGATGGTGTTTCTGAAATTCATTCATCTATACTACAATGGCTGTTTACAGGAATTATTAGCTTTTTTACAGTATGGATCGCTGCTGTGGCCGCCATTTGCCTTCATTTCATTGTCAATTCTCGTGTTGCAAAGTGGCAGCCAATTATCTTTAGGTACGTAGAAATTCTTGTTCCCTCAACATACATTCATACTATATTTTGCACATAATGCTAACATGAACATGATCTTCAGCTGTGATTGAGTTTATGCTAACTTTATTATTGTACACTGCAAAACTTTTGCATATTCAGGTTGGCGTGTGGTTTCGTATCTCTAAACTACTTGTTGGGTGTGTTTACGGGTGGCTTTTTCTTTCGCCTCTATTGCTTAATCGGTACACTCTTTTGGGCCGCTGTTGGGTACTATGGTGGCAAGAACTACACAGACGCTTATGCAGCTGTCGTATACCCCGATTTGGTCTAAGAGTGCAACGGGATTCTGTGTACAGATTAGACGTGTATGCTTACTTGACAGTGAATGCAAGTTGCCCAACATACGTCTGTCAAAGTGTGAAGAAAGAACGGGCATGAATGTTTCCCACCCATGCATTTGTGTAAACATGAAAGTTGAAAGCATACTTCCAGAAAAACACAGCAGTGCAGCGGAAATTGTGGTTAAGATTTATATGATGAAACGGTTAATATACCGTTGAATAAATTATGAATGAACAGTGCGTGAGACAAATATAAGAAACCATCAATATATGGTTACTACTGAGTCAACATAATAGGAATTTTACGTATAATTAGACAGTAATATAGAACGTAAAGTAAAGTAACGGCCCATTCAGGACCAACTCAACTATTGAAAGGAGCACCCCTATTCACTACTATAGAGATGACACATGCGCTCACGTCAACACGGCTTGATGTTATCAAATGGACGCATAATTTCATTCTCTTGGACTTCCGTGCTTCGTGACCAAAAGACGTAAGAATGCTAAGCTGATCACTCGTTGGTCACAAATTCACTAGTTCCGGTCTATCAAACAGACCCCTCTACCAACGTGCAATCAGTCGTTAATCTCACAGTGCTTGCCGGTCATATCTCAAGTTTGATTCCTTTTTGATGTAGAAAGTGTACCTGCTGAGTATACTGCGCTCATTCTATCATTCTTAGATTGCATATTGCCTACAGCAGATGTACTTGTAGAAGACGATTGTTGAACATGGAAGTTAAGTCTCTTTGAATACAGCATACTATGCACGCATAGCCTTGATCGTCGCCTGTCTAGTATCGCTTATTAATATCGATTACATTACTACCATGCACACATAACCATGGCGATGTTTCGCGACCACTATTCACGCCTACCTGTGCAAAATAAAAGAGATTGCGCATCGAAATTGTTCAAATTACCATTCAGACCGGTCCAGCAATGCGATTCCTCTGCCGATGAACTATACGCAGTAATCATGGCTTTCTTCCAATCCTCTGTGTTCAATCCTCTGTTTTCAATACTTGAAGCAAGCACACGCGAGTGTGTCATACGTCACCATACTCCTCTTAATAACCTTCCTTCTACAATTATACGATCATGCCTAATCACTGTCTAGGTCACTGTTCCAGTAGCACCCCGCCTCATCGCTACTACCATCACTATCACATAACCTATTGACATTAGCATTCAAGGCAGTGCCCGAGGTGCTTGGCGAGGGGAGGTTATCGGCACATATTGTACATGCACATGTGAAGAAATACGATGAACGTAAGGCCTTTTGACGATCATCACAAGTTTTTAAGGCGGACCGTTGTAGATAGTTGTGCTGCAGCTCTTCGCCGCTGTGCACTTTGTGATTGGTACGCAAAACAAGTTTTGTTCCTTCGGATGTGTAACTACGAATGTATTAAAGGCATGTAAAGTAGGAAAATGAATATTGGAGGATTAGGAACGAAACAGTATGTGTATTACATAATAAATTTGGTGTTGCACATATATATCCATGCCATCCATACACAGGTGATATCATATAAGAGGTATACCAACTTACCGTACATTGGGCGAACAATGGTGATTAAATAGCGAAGGGATTAGGAAAAGAGCCGTCGCATACACCACTCCATCACTTACCCGTTGCATTCCGAACTATACACAACAAAATAGATAAGTCAGGGGTAAAGAATAAAATAAGAAAATATCTTCCACATGTTCGTGTACTTCTTATAAATAATCACATAAACACATTTCGCGAGCGAGAGCGTATGTTAATTGGTCCTGATATGCTTGAAACAAAAATACACACAAGTAGAATGTTTTTTAAGCGTTCATGCTATGGCAAACGTACAACAGATTTAAACTAGGGTTGGTACTGACAAGGTAAATGCTGACATGAAGTTTTTAACCCTTCAGGATGTACATTCTTTCGTTAAATCCATATGTTGATTATGTTTCTTGTATGGACTCGTGTGAAGTAGCTAATATATATTTGGCATACAATACAAACCTGATTACAATTAAGCGTCATTAATATACGTACTCCCCAGATAAAGTCAGCTTCTTCCGTCTGAACACCTACAAAACGCAGTGCGCGTAGTGCCATTCTGTGATATTATCCAACCCAGGAAGAAACACTTAAAATAATACACAAACTACACTATACATTGCCTACAAGAACTCGATATATTTATGTGGATGAAAGTACACAATAGGCGACTCAACAATCTTTGAAGGCTTACCTATGAGTTACAACGTGAAGTAGCACAACAAGCCCATTTGATACGACACACAAGACGATTTATACACTTCTGATCACATCTCACTTTAAACACTCACACACAAACAGTCAACAAAATAAACGCACCTAGCACACGTGTCGAAAAATGTGGAAATCAAACGCACCTTGTTAATCCTTCTAGCACTTCTATCTGAGACGCAGAATGTGAAGAGTAATTGTTACACAATAGTGAAAGTTCTTGGTATGTGTCAATAGTGCTCTTACTTTCAGAGTGTTTCATTAACATCAAACGCAGTAGCTGTCTACATCTTCGTCTGTGCTGACGCACAGCTGTCCGTTGTGTTGTACGAATGTAGTCAAATGCTGAACATTCGGATTGCGTGTGTGTGTGTGCACGTCCTGCAACTTCGCATGCAGCACTGCAGTAGTACAACGACGAGCATCCGTTGCTGAATGTAATCAAATATGCGTATTAGTACCTGTGCACAACCCATAGTCGTTCGAACATTATGTATGTGTGAGAATCCTATCATCATGTACTTCGCATTTCAATGCACGCCACAGTCTGTTAACAATATGAGATCGCGAATGAATACTGCGTGCGCATTCGCACATAAATATACGAAGTAAAAGTGCACTGACGATACGAGAGGGATTGGTTGTATGACAGAGTAATCTGACACGATAGACACAGAAATTCAAACTATGTATAGCTTCGCGTATGAGAAAATTATGAGATGAGGATTGGTAACCATGATAGAACTTACCACATAATATCCAAACTATCTAACTGTTGAAACCAGTCTGTATTTGAAGGTGGAGCTGTATAGCAGTTGTCACAAACATATCGCATGAAATCACATTCAGGCATTGGCCCAATTGCATTTGAGGAACAGACTACAGCATCTTTATCAAGGTCTCCAGCGGCGGAAACATATACTCCATGTTCCTTCGTGTGTTCAAGACTTATATTTGCTTTCCCCTGTATATGTGCGCATGTTTGTGGGTGTTGAGCACGTGTAGTTTGTAAATGTTAAAGTCGATTGTTTGGTTGCTAAAGTGTAACAAGAGAAATATCTACCAACTCGGGCAGATGTTCCACAATAACCGCGTGTTCGTATTACTGCAAATCCGGCACTAGTGTCTATTTTACTTGAGCGAACAACAAAATAACTGTGCAACAGTATTTCGACGCTTTCACTTACAACCACATGTATATACTCGTTATGCGTGCACACCGGTATGTAGTGTATATATACATGTACGAGACACCTGCAACATGGCAATACCCAGCCGAGGTACAAAAAAATAGGTGTGATGAACGATAAAGGCGAGTATTGTCTTTATATAGGAAACACACCTCATGGTCTGAAGCTTTAACTGTATTCTGTAAGCGTTCCAACCTCTCCAGCTCTGTTATGTCTGTATTGTCCGATGACATGATGTTAAAAAACCTGTATTGCAGTGGTGGGATAATAGAGTGTTTTCAGATGTGCTTTCTGCTTGTATAGACGTACTCATACACTGTGGTTGCTACTTCCCGCACATTAATCATATATATACAAGTATGTAATGTGCATGTGTGCATGTCTGTGTGTGTCTGATGAGTACCGATTAGAGAAAATGAGTACACGCGGTCGAAAGGATCAATAGTCTTATTCCGTCATATGACTAAATAACACAATTGTTTTTTTCTGTTTGGAAGATTAGTTCTATACCATCAGTGACTAAAGTATTGGCAGAACAATACGCTAAAACTGGCTCACAATTAATTAG
Source organism: Creolimax fragrantissima (assembly GCA_033442365.1). Classification (NCBI taxonomy): domain Eukaryota; class Ichthyosporea; order Ichthyophonida; genus Creolimax; species Creolimax fragrantissima. The sequence continues at coordinate 221,574 of JAWQFL010000017.1, read as the reverse complement.
GTTAAAATTAGTTCGTTGTTGCCACATTAAGTCAAAATTAAAACTAGTTTTTAAGTAAGACAGCACACACACACACACACACACACAAACACACACACACACGCACAAACACACATACACACATACACACACATACACACACATACACACACACACACACACACACATACATACATACACATACACATACACATACACACACATACATCACACACAACTCGCTCACTACTACGTATGTGAATTAGTCCCGTGTTCATTCGAGTAAACTGGAATATACACGCAACAGTTGGTATAACACTCCCTGTGTTTCACGCTATTGTCATTCTTATGGACAAGCCTAATGAGACGACGGGCTCAACCCCATCTGTCAAGTTTGGAGGCTTCGCGTTGAAAACCAAGGTAAAATTTCTGTATTCATGCGTACAAAACTTACGCACATACAAACATTTCCTCGTTTAGAAGACAAATACATACAATTTCTCTACATCGCTAGTGTTCGTGTGGGTGTGGCTAAAGTATACCTGTTCATCAAGCAGCCTCTATGTTCAAGTTGGGTACATCAAAATGATGCTTGCACTTGTGCAATTACAACGCACGCCTATAGATGCACTCACATATATACTGAGAGGCCTCATTCATTGAATATGTTCATATACACGCTTGTAGGCTGCGAATAAGCTACAGCCCGTCAGCAAATCAGCGGCAGCAGCGTTGAAAGCAAAAGAAGTAGACGCTGATGAAACCAAGTACACAGACCATGCAGTCACCCGTGTTTCCCATGGGGATTCCCATGTAAAGCAAAAGAAAGAGCTTGTCATACCCATGATTAAAGAAAATATATACAAAACTTCTGATGGACAAGGTATGACTTAATTTCGTGTGGAGTGGTAGCGAGCACATAAGCACTCTTGCACTGTAGTTGAACTTTTCATAGTTTACACAATTTGCACACCCCTACGTACGCATGCACACGCTGCCAAATGCTTGATCGCACGCCCACTAAACCTTAAACCCTATTTCACAATAGACGATGATATGGCCTTGGCTGCTTCTTCTCTGATCGAGGATGCTCGCAATAAACAGAAAGATGACGGAGACAGTGGGTCACAAATGGTCGTACCGCTGTTGCAGCGCAACGCTGTTCCTACAAAAAATCAAGGTGAATTGTATCTATATAGTACCTGAAGTTTTACATGTATGTATAGTTTCCGTTTGCGTTCGTGCGTAGAGGAATGTTTGGGGTGCGGAGTGTACCGGACTGGAGTACGATTTTTTTTTTGTTGAATGAATAAATAGTTCCAGTTTAGTTGTACGAAAGCTCGTAGTTATGTGCATAGGACATAAGGGCAAGCTACACCTGTTAGCTTATGAGCAGACCCGTTCTTTAAATTTGGGGTTTACGTGTTTCGGTGTTGATGTGTGTGGAACTCAATGTACACGGTCTGCTGTGCTGTTTTTGATATAGAGTATGTGTTTGTTCACATATAGTATGTACTATATATTTTGAATAGTGTAAGTACATTATATTATATAAACTGGAAACGATAATGAGTGTGGAACTCAATGTACACGGTCTGCTGTGCTGTTTTTGATATAGAGTACGTGTTTGTTCAAATATAGCATGTGCTATATATTCTGAGTAGTGTAAGTACATTGTATTATGAAAATAGGAAACGATGAGATCTCCAGTAAGCAAAATTATTTAGATGATGTGGCTATGCGACCGGAGGTCTCTTCACTTGACGAATATGAAAACGTTCCGGTGTCTGAGTTTGGCGCGGCGTTGCTCAGAGGTAGTACGACTCGCTCATACTCATAGATAACACTGACTCGTATATGTACATACGTATAGATCATACCATGCTCTATATATCAATGCACCCTGGAAAATACGCACGTACTAGCACGAACATGTATAGTCGTATAATACAGCACGCACAAGTCATATATACATATTATATATGTATCATTTACACGACAACAGCTAGAAGCACATACACTGTCACGCATAAACGTCACGTATGCAGACAACATTCAAAACATGTAATCATACATACATCGCATAATAATACATGTATTCAATAGAATTCCACGCATTTATGTCACGTTTATATGTACTCTGTTCCACCTGGAATTCTTCATATGTCTTGAAAAGCACAAGCGCAAAACACATATTCTTTACAGAACATATACAATCCGCCTTAGACCAGACATATGTCAGCCCCAAATCAACTTTCTTATACACTCACGCTGTTATTACATACCATTTAAAACGATAAATAATTGTGTCGTCATATACAGGCATGGGATGGAAAGATGGGACTGCGGTTGGAAGCACCAAGTCAGGCTTAATAGAACCCATTGAATACGTGCCAAGATTTGGTCGGAGTGGATTAGGCGCGTCCATCAGCACTGATTTGCCTGACGAGAAGTCAAATTCTAGGTATGTATATACGTACATTGTGAGTACTAGTGGAATAGTATAACGTATGTGTGTGATATTTTACTGGCATTGTTGTGAGAATCGCTTATCTATTGTATTCATTGTAAGAATGGCTGACAACGTTTGCGAGGCTGTTTGTGTTTATCTTAATTACTAATAATTACATGTATGTATATGTTGTATATTACGCATCAGAAAGAAGTATATTAAACCTGGGGAGAAGAGAGGGGAGAAGAAGCATATGGTGGCTCCATCGGATGCAGATGGTAAAGTCAAGCACTACCGGAAAGTGGGCGAGGCATTGGTTGAGAAGGATAAACCTCTCAAGTTTGAGGTATGTATGTGTATGAGTAGGGTGTGTTTGACTTCCAAATCATACACACATGCGTATACTGAACGTATGTGCATGTTCGCGTGAACGAATGCAATGTAAATATGTCTATTTATATTCTCTGGTGTATATAATATGTACGATGTATGTTTACGTGCACATACGCTAGCATTTACATATATGTATATATATATAGAAGACAAAGATGGTAGTCTGGGATGCAGCTGATATAAAAGTATTAGCTCTATAGACGATAATCTGGTTAAGAAAGAGAAATCGTTATTCCGAGATACGAAGATGTCGTTATTTTGTTTATATGTATATGCATATGTATTTACAACATGTGAGGTCGTTGCACCGCAACAGAATATATTGTAGGCATATGCACACACCAACATACGAGCAAACTCACACACACACAACCACATTATCCATAGGTAAATGCTCGAGTCCGGATTGAGCGAGGGTCTCATGCAGGACTATACGGAACTGTCACTGAACTCGGGGGGATAAGTGGCGTGAGTGAAACATGTGGTGTGCGGTTGAGTGTTAGCGGACAGATTGTTCGAGTGCCTGTAAGGCGAACTTGCTTAGTTAAGGAAAGTGAGTACATGCGTTATAGACATAAGATTGAAGATGGAGATAATGATGACCACAGTGGAAGTGTGAGAGATAGAGGCAATAAACGGTCATATTCGGATGAGCGTGAGATTGCTGACAGAGGTGAAAAAAAGAGTCGCGGGAAGGAGAGATACAGTGAAGTCTCGCATTCACTCACAAATTCATCTGCACATAGTACTATCAAGGACAAAAATGATAGCAAAACATGTGATGGTTCTGGAAATGGGTCGTATCATAGTAGAAGTCGGGAGGAAAGGACGTGGTTACGTTCTGGTATAGTTGTGCGAGTGATTAGTAGGCGATATGGGAAAGGGAAATATTATACTTCAAAAGTCACGGTTTCTGATGTGGTGGGACTGCATATGTGTGAATGTCGTTCGGGTTCCGGTCGTCTGCTGACAGGTACATTCGAATGTTTGCTCGTGCGATCTGCTCCTATTTGTATGATTTGCCACATATATTCTCATGTGCATGATGTACCATAATCAGTGCATGACTATGCCTAGTAATCATCAGTGGACGTTGTGGGTTAAGGTACAATTTATATTGGATTACTCTTGACCTTTGTAGTAGCATACGTAATATAAACAAACTACACAGGGTCCTGCTTTGTTTTTACGGGATGAGGCCCCACAGTTTAGCTCAAAATACAAATATCTGCACAGACAATTTTCCCATACGTGCTTCTACACGTGTAATTGCTCATACGTATATTGTATTTACCTGTGCTTTTTCATTGTGTTGCATACGTTTTAATGGTGTTAAACTAGTGGCTGCAATACATTGCAGCTGACTAGTGTATACTATGAACCCTTTTACCCATTTTCTTTCATTTATTTTCGCCGAGCAGGTTTAACTGATGACATGTTGGAAACAGTTATACCAAAGAAAGCGATGGCCTTAGTAATGGTCGTGAGAGGTGAATATGCTGGAGAGGTATGTTTTTTTAGTTTGAATTTGTTGGACGTGCACTAAAGTGCGCATAATGTGCATATTTCAAATTTGTTTACGTATTTGTTGGCAAGGGAGAGTGTTATTTGTTGCTGGGTGTATTTCTTTTTCGTGTTGACTTGTTTGGAAGTTTATAATGTTTCGAATGTCTAATTTTATGGCTGGCTGTACATATGATTAGGTGATGTATACGTCTGATGGCACCTCACTGACCCCAATAGCTTACATATATCGTCAGACTAAATCAATCTCAGAACATTCCAGATAACGCTCATCTATATTTTCTCGCAGTCCCCATTGAACTCGTACATGCTTGCTTTCTCTGTTCACCCAATACACGCAGCTGGGTCAACTTGTAGAACGAGACACTCGTATGAGTACCGGCACAGTTCAACTACTGAGAGAACGTACAGTACATACGTTTGACTATGAAGACATCAGCGAATACTCAGGAACATCAGATGTGCATGACATCGAATAATGTAAATACACATCTACAAACACGCATACAAACTCATGCGCATGTACATACTCACGTGTTCATAACCTCGTCCATCTATGAATCGTACTTGTGTAAACCACATTCGCATCACCACAACATACACACAAAACTCTGCTTAGTTATGTAGATGTCTTTGCTTCAGCTGTTTAATGTTAAGTGATCAGTGAGAGTGAAACAATTCTGATAAATACAATGGAAGTAATGAACATATATTCCGTCAAAAATGAAATAGGAAGTGCTGTAAATAGAGGTTGATGTACACTACATAAAATATTAAACAATTAGTATGATATATGTTCCACACCAACGGAAACGAGTAAAGTGATTTGTATAGCACATGTTCCACACCCGTGGAAGATTTGGATAAATTTCGTGATGACTTTTCGTTTTGTAATATGAGAGCATATGTCTATCTGTGTATAATTATATATATCTGGGCTAGAAATTACTATATGTTTGTAAATTGACGGTATATATACATACAAACGTATACGCACCAGTCCACACAAGTACATCACGGAAGAACCGCAGTGTTCTTACTTGACCAAAAATTGTATTTTTGGAACTTCCTGAGAATTAATTGCAAATAAGTGGGTGCATGCATGTGTGTACGAGTTTTACGACTGTGTGCATGGATATAGAGCTTAATTGCCTGTGAGGAGGCCCAGACAATATATAGGAGGCCCAGACAATATATAGGAGGCCCAGACAATATATAGGAGGCCCAGACAATATATAGGAGGCCCAGACAATATATATATGAAAACATATGGCTTTAGTTGAAGTTCTTGCTACTGCTACAAAATGTCACATGTTTGAGAGCGTGTATTGTCTGTAATCATTTTGTACCAACTAAAGATCTCCCTTTAGATTTTCAAACTCAAGGTATAAGGAGAACGTATCACAATTGATCAATAGCATACAGCACTCACATAAGACTTGACTCTAAGATATAGAACTATACAGTAAACTTGGAATGCATTATATTTTCTGCTGTTGTGTAGGACTGTTTAATCAAGCTGAAATATTGCATATACCTAGCTATTCTTTTGTTATACTAAGATGACATAACAATTTAGATGTATACTAACCATTCTACGTCACTCTGCCGCAAAATATACGGAGTCTACAGAATGAATGCGTCTTGGGGTGTCGTGCAAGTTCTTGCACATCATTAACTCAACTACCAAAAAATTGATCTGAGAAGACTATTGTAGCGAAACTCCGCTCGTGTGACCATGTGCCAACCGTTTCACACCTAGTTTTGAACGCAAACACACATGAATAAATAAACGACGTCCAAACATGACACCAAGTTGTTCAAGATGGGATTAAACACCAACCGAAGTAAGTAGTTGCAAAGTATATACATATAACAACAAAGGATGGGATAGAATAGAATTGAAAATACGATGATTCTGACTTTACGACACTAAAGATCTTCACATTATATTATGAGAGACCGAGTAAGACTTGTCAAGTTCCAACCACCCCTTCCTTCAAGATACACTATAACTGTACTATAAGAGACCAAGGACCAGGCGCCAAGTCCCAACCATTTTTCACACTAAAACTTCTTCCTCTGCACTGCCAGAGACCAAATACCACGTGCCAAGTCCCGACCATGGCTCAAACTGAAAGTCGTTGCCCTGTACTACCAGAGACCGAGGACCACGTGCTGGTTTGGGGTATGTAGAAAAGATTTTAAGTAATCTGATTCGTCTGTTTCGTTTCAATTGCCATGGCAACTACATCGAATTTCGTGCAGTGTACAGTAATGTACCTTGATACATTAAATGTTCTATAAGCGTTCTCATAAGCACAAATCCCCATAGAGTACTAGAATAACAGTGTACCGACAGCATATATGTACGCACAGGACATGTAAATAACATTGATAATCGAAGGTTCTCACAAGCACATATCCCCAGTGTACTGTAATAATCATATCTGTCACGTCCATACAGACATCCAAAGTCGATACACATTGTTGCATTAAGTGTACACAGCGAACATGCGGATTGTCACACAAACTCACACTACCAAATTGTGTTTGAACAAACTGAAACACAAGGAACTCCTTTATAGCACTACATGTCCTGTGGTTTCTGGCATTGTATGGGGTGTCCTCATGTACACGTCAATCCAACTAGCAATACAAGTGATGACATACAACCTGGCCTCGACAAATACTTTGCACACCTTCAATACACTGCATACGTTCAGGTGTGTAACTTCAATATATATATATGTATACCATAGATACATGTATAGGTAAAGCTTCACGGAGAACCATACTATTCGAATATGTTTAATGAATGGTGTCGTTGTACGAACAAGGAAGGGTTCGGTAATTCACTATAAATATAGCTAAATTCTATGGCTATGAACGACTCTTTGATGTACGTTAGTGTACATTTTTGTATTGATTATTTGTATATGTGCACAGAATAATTAGTTTGTACTTTCGGACAAGCAAGGACTACCGTGTTGATGGTAGTACATGTTCAGCAATTCCAAATGTTCAAGGTTATGCCTTTGAGTTATATATTCGAAGCATATATTGATAATATAAACTGTTTCAGAAAAGAACCATAAGATGTTATATGATGTATGTTCATGTAAGCGACGTGTTAGAGTCCGAAAGCAAGACAAATACGAAAAGCCAAAGGTAATTATGGAAAATCTACTGTACCTAACACATACAAAAACAAATAAAGCATTACGTATATAAAGCATTACGTATATACGCATACTAAAACACACTCACACGCTTGTGCGCAAAGGTGCACGTATCCACGTGCATGTATGCACGCGCGTATACTTGAAAGCAGAAACATATACAAACACACGGACATACAAGCCAATCAGTACACAGCTATCCATGTACTCTTACAAGTAACCCTAAAGCCATACGCATATGCTGATCATATTTCAATACGCAGTCCTGGATTTGCTACTGCATTTTGGAGCGAGTCTTCAGCCCTATCAAACGTAGCAAGATTCCCTATGACAGGACCTTTGGTGGGCAGTCATATCGGCGTCAATGAACATTCAAAAACTGGTATGACAAATATGAGCGCTCAAGAGCTAAGAAGCAATATACATGAGAAAGTACACATAAAACACGCACGTACACATACGACATTCGCATCAGGTACGTAGGTACAGACACAGACGCATCTGCACCCCCCACATACATACGTTACTACAATATATTGACTTGCAAGTACTGTGACAGCAAGTCTGTTTTATATTAAAAACAAAACTGCACAAATACAACGTCTTTTCTCATTCATTCATCGACGGGTACAGTGATCTATATTATATTCCTAAACATGTACCTTTATTCATGAAAACGTTTCTACATGCACATACTTAAGCAAAATGTAGGAACAAAGTATTTGCTAGTGAACACGTTTGCCAATACATACATAAATGCACCAACAAATACATGTATACGTGCATGTACGCAGAGGAAGATCAATTTAACCCACAACAACAGCAGCCAGTGGACTACTTACGTACTATAGACAACATCAGCAATGGGCAGCGCAAACGTGTGAAAGTTCATTCTGTATGCATATTTGAAACAGCGGATCATATAGTCGTGGTTGGGTCTCCTGCTGAGGTATCAACTACACATACAAATTTGCGCACTAAGTAAAAGCACTGTTTGACGCGCATGTACATATACATATGTAAAAAGTACACATGTAGACAACAATCATCTAACTAAATCTTGGAGGATTGTTTTCAACGCTGATGTCGTATGTTATTTAGGGTTTAGGATTCAGGGTTTATGGCATTTTCTGGCTTTAGTGTTCCAAGTGAGTGTTCGTTTACCGCACTCACTATGAATTCATATAATTTGCCAACCGCATTCGTACATCAACAGATACAAAAGCATATGTATGTGATGCCAGCTCATCTGCATCTAGACTGACACATAACGCTTTGTAGGACTGAGTGCACTTCCAGTTTGCTTCAATTATTCGTGCGACCACGTACGAACGCACAAATTGTAATATAAGAACATACGTGTAGTTGTTGTGTGTGTAACCCTAAAAGATAAATATTGGCATATACACAAATGAAACATAAGTTGCAAAACAGAGGTATAACCACACACGCCCATTCGCGTATGTATTACTAGGTACTTGGAGGTTTGTCCCTCGCAGCACCTGCATCGCAGTACTCCTATGAGCAGCTAGTGTTTGAGGCGACCAATGAAAACGCACCGAATCCACTCAAACTGGAGGACCTGCTTCACTACTATGTCAGCCATCCTGATTCTCTCATGTTATTATTACTTGAACCCAGAGTACGTGTGAATATATATGACCGTTGACTCTGCCACTTTCTAATATTGAGCTGACCCAAACATACTATGTTATACCATGCATGTTCGTATATTAACATCCGTATAGAAGATCCGTATATAAGATCTGTATAGTAACATCTGTACCACACATACACGTCTCTATTGCTTGCATAGACATATCCAACCATAGCTCCAAAGACAGGAGTTCTGTGGCAACGCTATGATGGAGATTAATATTCCTAACACGAACTGAAAGTGTCCATGTGTGCTTGTCATATACTCTCGACAATTTGTGATAGCATATATGGGTATACGTGTCTACCCAAACGTACACTTACATTTTTTATGCACGTATACGCACATTATGCAGGAACTGTTACTGGTTGAGACCTTCCGGATTCAAAGAACGTTCGACTTCGTAAGAAGTGTATTAATTGACATGCCTGATATGCAACAAAGAGTAGCTGTACTTGTAGATAATCGCAATGTAGCAGCAGATATTAGAATGATAACCTCAAATATCCCTCTGGCTACTAGTCTAAAACACGAGGCACCCTTTCATGTATGTACATCCCCATGGTTTGTGTACATACACTCGTTCGTGCATTCAGTGTAGTCGCTTGTAGAAATGTTATGTGTACTATCAGAATTCACGTAAAACACATGCACACGTCTATTTTGTTAGTTACTTCATTCCTAAGACTTGCTGCATATAGATGTGTACTTAAAGTGTATATGAAGGGCATGAGAACCATACTTTTGTAAGTGTACGTCTACAGTACAAATACCGTTGAAATGTTCCCTTGCATGATGGGACTGTAGCTGTCGTGCACATAAGTCACTTCATTTTTACATTTCTCCACATGTGTATGTGCATAGGATACAATGGTACGATGCGACACTACAAAACAAAACAGTACAGTCCCTCACCGTGATTATGGTTACGACTTATATGACATTGTGTTGGCCACTGTACCATGTTTAGAATTGTAAGACATAAATATGTACACATAAGATCTCTCTGTAAGCATTTTGGACTGCATTTGTATGTGTATGTGTTTATACACTATTTGTGCTTTGTCAACTAGGTATGCGTAGGTGCTTTACAATGTGTGGAATATGTGTATCTCGTATATCCGCATTGACTCATGTTAATATAAAAATACATGTATATTGTCAGGAGCACGGACGCCATGCAGCAAGTCAGAGATCGCGATCTTCTTATTATCGCAAACAACGTAATTGGAGGTTTGGGAATGAAAAGAGCGGTAGCAAATAAAGTACATGTGATTATGATCACAAGCACTGACCATCTAGCACGTACGATCAGCAAGTGGTAGTGGCAATACTTACACATGTGCATGTAGCACACACACAAAACATATATTGTTTACACTAACCAAATATTAACTAAAATCTATCAGATCAATTGGCCAAGATCGGATGACACATAATTACATATAATTACACTCAGTATGAAATACTGACTTCAACATTTACTATAAAATAAGACGGTACATGAAAATATAACGCTTCGTATAAACATACTTCTAGAGACAACAAAAGATAATACATAAGAGCATATAACGTCTTCCTCCCTATTGGGATGAGACACACGTTGTATTGACAAGGTCGACGAGTATAAATGGTTTGGAATCGTGCCAAACCGTATGAAATAGTGGTTTCATCCACACTGTTGAGATAACTCTGTGGACTCCCCAGAACGACTCTTCGCAAATGTCCCAGTTTACAAGGAGCGGTCAAGTACATTAGCACTATACGCCTCACTGTGGATCACGCTTCACTAGGGTTTATGAACTTTCACTTTTATAGGACTGCGTTTTCTGTGTTTACGATAGGTCGTGAAACCTGCATGCAATGTCACATCCACAACGCAGCCCCGCAACAACAAAACTATGAGAAGCTACGCTAATCTACACCATATGTAAGAACCGTTTCTCTGCAGATAGAAATGTAAAGCAACGACTATAGATATAACACATACATACTAAGGAGATTATAGATATACAACACATTCCCTCTAATGTTAATTCGAAAGACAATTTGGATTTGCAACTTCGCAGCTTTATGCTTATATATTCTGCTGATGGTATGAAGCATGTGTATGATACATCAAACATGAGAATTCTCATACACATCGTACAAGTACATCTAGTAATGTATATTTAATATATATCTGTACATGTTCATGTACATATCTATACATGTTCATGTACATATCTATACATCTGTACAAGTACATTTGGTAAATGGGCTACATTTACATACATATCTGTACATAGAGTTTCCAACATTTATCTCCAACTTACAGCATGTTTCAAGCCTGGTTCGGTTGTGCGTATCTAGTGGGTGCATTTGGTTTTCTGGTGTATTGTTTGTAAGGGGCGGCGGGGAGGAGAAATGGGGAAGGTGGGGAGCGCACGACAAACGATGTCACATTAGGTATATATGCACAACTCTATGCATTTGTGCAGTATGCATATATATATATATATCTATGTGTATGTGTATGTGATTGGCACTACTAATTTAACTATTTGTCGGCTTCATCTGAGTTATCTTCTTTGCCACTCTCATCGTCCTCACCCTTATCATTTGCGGAGAGTGTGGTCGCTTCTGGAGCAATCTATGCGGTATCAAACGTATTTCAAATAGTGCATGTAAACATGTGCAAATGAGTTGTGTGAGTGTGCATGTTTATGAATCTTCAATTCATCTATGCACACGCCCCCTGTATTGTGCTTCTCCATGCTTCGAAAGACGCGATATCATGCCCATACATAGTAACAAGAGGTCACGCACAGCTCTACTAATGGGCCATACGTAACCTGTACATACTACACACACACATACCTTCATACATACACATACATACAAGTACAGCAGACTAATCAACACGTATACGTACATATAACAGTACCTTGGCCAATTCTTGGCAAACCTCTTGCACACTCTTTCCTCCATGTTTGAAAACCACAATGCATACAGTCATATTATCACAGCCATACATGGGTCCCGAGGTTGCATCGGTAGCCAAACATCGAGTCATGAGATCTTCACAGATTTGTGTTAACGGCAGGCTAATGGCTAAACGATCTCTCACCCACGTTACTACGTCCTGTGCAAGTGAACGCATGCATATATAGGTAGGTGCATAAGAACGACGTGAGTGAACGTTCAGATAGTACTACGATTGACGGTTTCCACTGATCTTGTGTCAAATACGCTGATATGTCAAATCTATTTGAACTAGCATATGAGTGCAAGTAACGTGTGGGTGAGATGTGTGGCCTTGATTCTTACGTTTCTGTTATGCACATGTAAACTTCCAAGGACAAGCACACAAAAACATATTATTTGTGGGTTCATGCACACCTGATTGGTCATACACTCCCATATTCCATCACATGCTACCACCATAAACTCTACATCTTCATTGAGAGGATGTTCAATAATGTCGGGATTCGCTGTGACCATCTGATCCTCCGCAGGAAAGTTTTGTTTTGTTTTGAATTCAAAGTCTCCCACAGCACGTGAAAGAGCAAGATTACCACGAACTCGCCCAAACTCGACATAGCCGTCCGCTGCGATAATCCTTCTGACTTCCTCTGCAATTTGTGACGTGTATACATTGATATTGAGGGGAATACATAAATAAATACATGCGTTAATGCTCAGTTGCCGTTTTGTAACCGCAACTTGATATGTTCATCAATTTCGATATGTAATTAGATCAGAACCACATGTTTCATCGCAAACAATTGAAAAAGTAATTACTCAAATGATCTGTAGAAAGGGTGTAGACACTCTAGTAACATGTACTAATGATATCATATAGAGCTATCCGCATCACCAAAATATCAGATTGCACATGTAACAACGAACAACACATGAGCTGCTACGTTGTCTTGCAAAACACGTTTTTGAATACAAAATGCATGTGCACATATACAAATTATTCTCTTGCACTCATATATACACGTTCACAGATACATTAAACTTTTATATCTGGATTCATGATGAATGATTGGCGTTGACACAAAGTTTTTTTAGCCTATATTAATATTGCTGCAGCGAAGGTCACTCTTCTTAATTAACAATAATACATACCACGAACACGAACACATACCGGTACTCCTACCCATACACACATCCACGTACATGCATGCACGTTATACTGTAATACCTGGATTAGTGGGTTTGTGGTCGTGCGACAAGGGGAATTCGGCTCCCTTCACACACAACACGGCACGTGAATCGCCAGCGTTTGCACAGTAAATAGTCTCTTCTGTGATTAACGTTGCTACAGCTGTGGCACCACTCTTTACATTCTTCATTTGAGGATCCTCCCGCATCTTCTCGTCCAGACCTAGGAATGCTTTTTTCATAGCTTCAGGATACTTACTCTCTATTAATAAATATACAGAATCAAACAGGGGATAAGCTTACGCTTGTATACATGCATCTGCAAGTGCTAGCGTATGTAGTGGGGAGGGGGATGTTGAGATGTATATTGGTGAATACAAAAATAACTACCTGTTGTTTATATCATATGAGGATGTTCAGTACGCCATATAAACACACAGTTTATGCAACGTGCACTATGCAATCGGCGTACCCATAAATTCGTCGTAGCTAGATAACATTTCACTCTCATAAGAGACCTTAAACGCATGAAGAACATTAATAGTTCTTTTTGTGGGCTGACATGTACTGGCACATACGTACCTATATATTGTGCGTGGGTGCTTGTGTTTGTCAAATGCATATCTAATTACCTTTATACTCATCGGAGATGGCTACCAATTGATCGAGATGCAGCCCAGCATATTTGGCTACTCTGTCACCACCGTGGCCATCATACACAGCAAAGAATGAACGTGTTTTATCACCTGCATTATTAATGAGTAAAATGAGGGTTTAAGGTTACCCTATTGAAGTTCGTTTTACCAAACATAAATGCGTACAGTTCTTCCCCATTGTTGAATAAGAAAACGAGAAATGTTATATTTCGTCTTGGCCATGGGTTCTATGTACATCAAAACCTTCTTGAAGTGCATCTTCTCGACGAGTTGGGTGTGTTCAATCTCGAATGACAAGCACGCAGTCAAGGCAGGTCAGACGCGCAGAAAATAATGTTAGTATACATAATTGACTAGCGCTTGTACGTGCTATGGTAAATTATAAACTCCATCATTTAGTTGCACATTCGTGGGAGTATATGAGGTCAGTACACCATGAACGATGTTACATAATGGATTGTACAATTTTCGCTAGTACAAAAGCAATTTTACCAACATTTGAGCTCGCGTCAAACCTGCCGTACAGAGAAGCGCTAGGCTCTACAAGCACACAAATATGCACTCCTACATATCAAAACAAGACGTTCAATTATCTATTTGTGTTCGTACCATTATAGGATAAACGCATAGCGTGAGCGTCCTCCATATTAATTCTCCATCCTTGCATGGATGAAACCGCATAAGCGAACCTCTCATTCTGATCCTCCTCTGTTTCCTTCTCGACGATGGGTTCTGATAATGTTTGTCCCATGATGTAGATTAATGTGTACACGTGTAAGGGTGAATGAGACGTGAGAGAGAGAGAGTAAGTTGGACACCAAGTCTGTTGGAAGGGTTGAGGGGCGGGGTGTATATGTTGTGTATCTGAACGTGTAGACGAGATCGTTGGAGAGGTTTGTACGAGTCTATGAGTAAGTTTATAGGTACGTGAGTGAGTGAGTGAGTGTGTGTGTGTATGTATGTATTCGTGTGTGTATGTGTGTATGTGTGTATGTATGTGAACATGTATGTGTGTGGTGTGTGTGAATATGTATGTGTGTGTGTGGGTGTGTCTGTGTGTGTGTTTGTGTATGTGCGCCATTTTATGTTACCGCACACTGACCAGCCGGCCCGCACTCACTCACTCACTCACTCGTCTCACCGCCTACGGCCAGCCCACTCAGAACCCCTAGCCCGCAGCACTAAATATATTTGGATTAGCTCCAATTTCCAAATTAAGTTGGCCCGCCCTAATTTTGGACGTATAAAAAATTCAAAAACAAATCTGGACCCAAAATTGAGTGGGGCGGGAAAACACTTCTATTAATTCCGGACAAGTTGTTTTTTTGGCTAACAGAAATCGGGACCAAAAGCCAAAATAAAACCATGACAAATTGGAAAATTTGATTTGCATAATCATAACCTAAAATGGTACCCATCAAGCCAATGAATGATAAGCACGAATTCATCAAAATCGGGATTATTGGAGTCCTGGTAGACACCCCAAAATCAAAATCTCATATTTGGAGCCAATTTGTATTATATTGGATAAGTCTGAAAATTTCTCAACGTTCCCCCCCCGGTTCACTATCAAGAACTCAATTTAAAATTTGGATTTATGTATTGGAACTTTTCCAAAAAATAATCATTGTGTATGTGAGTGGTGAATGAGTGTACCTACCCATATTTGCGATGCTTTGTCGCAAATAGTGTTATTTACGACAACGTCAACACAAACACACATATATATGTGTACACACACATAAACACGCACACACACACACATATATATATGTACACGCACACACAAATAAAGAAATGAATTACGCTATGCTGTGTGGTGTTGTTGACTTAAGTGACATCTACTACTAGGTACTTGATTGTTGTTCAATGGCATAGCAATACGTTTCTATAGATAATCGATCAAACATATTTAGAGTACACATCTGTGCGTTTATTGTCGATTTTACAAGAAGTGAGGAAGTATGCTTCTATAGCGCTGTGTATATAAATATTCATGTTCACCTGACAACGTCACAGTCGGAAGCTGCATATTCGACAAACATATGTTGTAAGCGCACGCTTTCTAAATAAACATGAACAATCTGTGAGAAATTCGAAGACAATTCATTTTAATGCAAGTTGGGCGAGAGTTACACAGGAACACTTGCTCCCTTTGACATTTAACCTTCTCATCCTTAAAACGTATTACCTTTACATTCGGAGTACTGAGATACACACATCAGAGAGCAATGTATAACACTTGTCACTGCATGAAAAAAAAGGTGCAAACTAGAAAACGGGAATATATATATGCTGTATTTCTCTAAATTGGATTTTATTTCACAAACTTGGCTTAATCGTTGAAAGCGTCTCGGAAACACTTTGAACAGTTCTAGTATGTGATATGTTACTAGGATTATGATTTAAGACTAGATAAATCTTACCAGACTAACTTACATCTTGCAAATAACGGGTTTTTTTTTGCCACAGATGGATGAATTCACAGATTGGTACCACATTGGTGACGAATCACAATCTCCCACACCCGAAATTAGGTACGAGTATTAATGACTATTCCAACTCTTGCTAGAGAATTCGTAGTACAAATCAATCGTTTGGAACGAGCTGCAACTGTGATGCCCATTGCGTTCTGCCTCTTCACAATTAGTACTACAGCAACGTTCGTTCACTGCGTAGGCTCCTGTTCTCGTGAGATTTGGGTAAAATACGTAAGGGCTGTATTCACAATGGCTTTCAGGCAGTTTTCCGAGTTTTCATAAATAAAATTTTACATTCCCATTGTGATTGCATAAAACATTACGTTATCACATCCACAACGAACCCCCCATGAGCATTATTATATTTCTATCTAAAATCACACAAAACTTCTCTCGACCCAAACAGACGACAATTGATAATCGAATTGACTTGTCACACGTCACATCCATATTTAGAGTGTAGCCGCTCGACTAATCCATACAATGAATTGTAGCATTACTACTTTATACGTTGGCACACCATGTCTCAGTACCTAAAGTGACATTGAATAGCCACACGACACATAAAAATCGCTCATCAATTAATAATCACACCAACTAATAATCACAAATATCAACTCACATTCCGCTTGTAACCCAAGAACAGCAGCCAAAAATTCAGCCTGGCCAGCCTCTGCGTTGGAACCGATGGTAACATTAGCCGCTTTGATCGCCACTGCTCCGCCATTTTTCATCGCGCATCCCAAACCAGCTAATTGAAGCATTTCTGCATCATTCTCTCCGTCACCAAACGCAATCACTCTGTTTATGTCGACCTAGCATCATTAGAGATAATCCATAATTCATGAACTAATTTTAGTGTGTGTGTAGGTAAATGTCATTATTTCAGTCAACGCTGTTCGCTAATTCCACTTTTCGCTCATTTGAATTTCACCCTGCAGATTAGAGATACTGTATATTTATCATAATTTTACAGTGCACCAAACGTCATCGTTTCTATTGTAACATCAAATCCCGCATGAACAATTGTACCTTTAACATATCGCAAACTGTGGCCAGTGCAGTCGCTTTGTGTAAAGCTGGTGGGCCGAACTCGAGCATGCCCTATTTGTAATAGGAATCTTTTGAGAACATCAAGTAGCAATAAAAACAAATATACTCAAATAGTTACACTGATTTTTATCGTATGAACATATGCTGCGTGTAGTGTTCACTGATGTGATTGTTGTAATCAGTCACCTATTAACATTCTTGTGAACGTATATTAATAAACCGTATGCTCGTTATTTATACTCTTCACTTTGTTCGAGTGAACGTGTAGGTGTACATGTACAGATAAGGAAGTCTGCTGTGCGAACGTATGACATACATTGGTTTGCAGTTGTGTTCCTTGTGTGTGCATGCGCAAGTGTCCATCTATTCCCAAAATTAAATGCTATATGTACTCATGCATGCAGGATTTCGTTCGTATTATCGTATATAAGTCGTTGAATACGTGAGTATTCAAGCGAGCATTGAATTTTTGAAAATGTGGTATACTTTCCTATGGGCTTATTGTATTATTTCATGGCGTGTGCATACACACGGCAGTATTCGCATACCTTTACGGTTGACGTGCATGAAACTTTCGAGGCGTCTATGACCTTCCCAAATTCCGCACGTATTGCTGCTTCCTCATCGTAAGGTACGAGCAACACAACCTATGTGTTGTTACAATTATATTTAGCTTATGGCTCTGCAAATTTACTACGTGAATACGCATGTGTGTCCTTAGTGGTATATGCATACGCTATGTGCTCCATAAAGGTCATAAAGTAAACAGTAAATACACCTATGCTCCACAGTCTATCCGTCAACAATACAGAGCTTTACTACAAGCGCAATACAATCAATCATTCATCTAAACTCACATCACTTGGGCTACCTATTCTTCACAGATATGGACTTATACCTTGTTTACTACTTCTGTACCACTTTCGATGAACTCCTCGAGTTCCGAATTAATCTCACAGTCTTTGATTGAAAAATGCGTATTAAAATATACAACAGTATAACTAAGAGGTCGAGAGAGACGACATGGTTGTAGGTATAAATAGATGTAATCGGCAGGGTACACGCAAGCGCGCACTTATGTGTAGTAAATCACTGACAATCCTCATTGCCGATAGTATATGTACAACACTCAGGTGTACAGACCGATAAGAATATATTCATACATAATCACAATTGCACATTAAGATCATCAATACATGTCGACCTCATTAGATACAGAGGTGCAGCTTCCACAGCAGCTCCTATCGCTGACCACATTATACATTTTACATGCCTGTATACAACAGACACTGGATTACACATGTATATACTTACAAGCGAGCACATAAAGCTACTATCTAGAAACAAGCGAACGGTCAGACATACTCTTCCGAAGAAGAGAAGCACCTATTCAAAAATACACATGCGGTCTTGTGCCTCAGATTGTAGTAAACACAAAAACGAAGGAAGAAGATAGACTGCAATTTTGCACCTCTATTTAAAAGACAAGTAAGTTACAGAATATGAAACACTCAATGCAACGGACGCTTTGGTAGCTTGAAAATTACGTTTGTATAGTTATCCAATGTAAAAGCGCATTAAAAGTTCATCCACATAAACACATGTGCCTCTCTTGACTCATAATTCGTATGGTCGTGTACAACTACGTAAGTGTACAAACACACCAGGTTCGTGGTAATCATGGAGCAAACGCGTGAGCTTATTGACTTCTCGAGCAAGAATACGCATCTCACTGTAAACCACCACAGGTAAACCACGACGCCAAGCCTCTTTCAGCACTATTAAAGAGTTGACCTTGTCAAGTTGGTTACTTTCGATGATATTTCCCAGATGATCGTGAATCTGAAGGTGATTTTACAATGGACCATTAAGAAAACGCATAATAACCATTACTTCACCGTATATATATATGTCCACGTGTACGTAAATATGGCATTTTTGTTCTAACTCAAATACACTTGTACAAAATCTCCATCCAATACTGCAAATGCACTTACCACAAGGCCGTTGATGTTGATTCCAAAACAACGGGAATCATCCAGCATATTCAACTTCTTTCGCACATCCAATGTCGAGTGGAATGTCTTTCCGGTTGCAAAAAGCACAGGTATTCTTAATTTTCCAGTCACGAGTGACAGAACATCTAGTGCACGATCACTTAACTTGTGATCTATGAATATATAAATAGTGCATGTCAAGGCAAAACACGGAGGGTGACGAAAGGTGCGTGAACTTATGACTGTGTGAAAGGTGCGTGAACTTATGACTGTGTGTAAACACGCATGTACGTGTTGTTTTTTGTGATTACGTAAACAGAACGGAGCAGTTATAAGCACGTATACTTATTTACTCACATAACATAAGGCTGTATCTTACCGGGGTCAAGTAGTGTACCATCCACGTCTGTGACGATCATCTGTGGAGGCCCTTTGGTAAAAAATGACTTTACATCAGGATGGGCCAAAGCGCTCTCCGTCATTCTACTGATAGTTATATTTAATGATTACTGAATTCTTCACTTCCGTGGGTCATTCACCTCAACAAATGAGACAGTACTTCTGTAAGAGACGACTAGAGTATGGCGATACAACTGAGATTAGTGACGTGTACTAGATATACGACCACCTTCAATTCCAGCGTCATAAGTCAAAGGCTCAGAGATAAAAGATGGTATATCAGTTGAAGGATGAGTGAGAGTGTAATAGTAAATAGAGCAGTACGTACGTGATGTATATGCGATGGGGGGGAGTGTGCAAGAAACGAACAGAATTGCTTTGCTTTTGTGTTTTGTGTTTGTGTGGTTATGAATAATTATAGATGTGTTTGTGTACATCACATGCAGATACACACACACACACACAAGCATGCATACACACACACACACATACACACACACACACACATACACACACACACACACATACATACACACACACACACACTTTCTCTCTCTCTCTCTCTCTCTCTCTTTCTCTCTCTCTCTTTCTCTCTCCTCTCTCTTTCTCTCTCTCGTTCTCGTTCCGAGACTATTAAATAGCCAAGGAAAAGAAGAAGAATAACAAAGCTCCCTTCATTGCTTCAATTTTATTGTACCTATAGATCGATATTTCTTACGTCAAACTTCAGTTCAAAAGATTTCGCACTTTCAACTGCAACTTGATAACTTCAGAAAGCTTTTTTCGACAGCACGTGCTTATTACACCTTTTTACCAAAGATTATTCGGAGATATTTTGTTTCATAACACAAACAAGTCATTGCCATGTCAAAGCTAACAGATCAACGGTATCTGCGTCGCAACACGCGGTCTTGGCAACGCTATTGTTTGTTGCACGATGCCTTCTTTCATTGCATGATCAGTTTCTGGTTAGGCTATTTGTAGTATTCGGTAGCCCATACATGCGCACTAGTCCTCCGTACACAAGCGAGTACGATTTATGCTTACACCCTCTTGCCATTAAATCATTCAAAATTTTGAGAATTGGTGCAGTTGGTCCGTTCACTGTTCGTGACGGCTGTTTACCGAGTTTTTTAACTTTTCTGAAACAGATGCATTGTTTTATTCTTTTTGCTCCCACAATTCTCCATAAGTCCAACTGTTTCTATGTGTGTGGTTTCGAAGTTATCGACCACGAGCTTTTTATGCCGAGACAAGAAGAGCTATAGTGTAAGATTGGATGAAAATCTCTGATTCGGGCCCTTAGTTGTGTCTTGTACATGGGTCCACAACACTGATACAGTTGATCGACAATCACGGCAAAAAATTCACAACTTTTCGCCTATAATAGCCTTCCGTGGTGGTAGCAAACATTAATCTCTGCTCAAGCTGCGCACGACCCTGGGTCTCGCACATACAATTGTTCGGACATACGCAATAAAATTCCTACAACTACTTTTTAACTTTCTTGCAATAATGGCTGGACATATTGGCTACTGCTGGTTCCAAGGGGTTCCAAGTAGTTTGATATGTTTTCTCGGGTAATCCACATTTGTTGCACTGTCATGTGCCAGTGGTAATTTACCGTGTATGTTCTCACTTTCGTGCCAACACCGACGCCTTCATGGTGATCACTATGGTGAATAAGGCCGTCAATAAGTGTGACGACTTCAGAGATTGGACTATAGTTGCAAGATGGTAGGTAATACATCTTACTAGATCCAATGTGAGCAAAAATATTTTATGACAGTTGGTGTTCAAGGAGGCGCCAAATTTATATGTACACACAAACAAGAAAAATACAGTATATATATAACGGTCCATGCTATCATCACACCACAAATTTATATATAACATTACTGAGCAGTAACATGGAAAAGCTCCACTAAGAGGAGCTTATATTCTCATGCTTCTGAGTTTTCCAAGGTACATACATACAACAAGGTCTTTCTCAGAAGTAGAGATACTAACATCCAAACGATGTAATTTGGCTGGTGCACTCAAGGAAGATATGACGGATTTAACTTTATAACCGTATCTTAACACTGACCACTTGAGACTTTAACCGAGACTTTTACGAAGGTGGGAGATTGCTGACCACGTGAATAATTGTATTGGTGTCCCTTGACTAAGATTCAAAATATATTAAACTGTCCGACGCTTATATATTATATTGTCTACGGTAGATACTACGGCGGGGCCTCGCTTGCGTCAAACTCAGCGTACATCATCACATACTCCCTACTGCTGAAACCGAACTGAATGGAGTCCATCATTTTCAACTCATGATATCGTCTAGTAAGCAATTAGTATAGGAGAGTGATGAGAAAGTGCAATGCCTAGAACCAGCATTGTTACAAAATTATCTATGCTCGCACCACATATAATCTTCTACAGTGATTCCTTCTCTTTGTAACTGTATACAAGTATTTTTAACTTCAAGCTGTAGTACTAGCTCGGCTGGTAATGAATCCCACATAAAAAGAAAGTAGGATATACATGTACATGAGGCCAGACAGGTGCATACCTTGGTTTGATCTTAGCTTTGTTCAGCAAAGTTCCGTTGGCGCTGTCTAGATCGATGAGATATGGCCTAGAGATAATACATATATCCACACGGCGGTATACGAACATATATAGTGAGAAGGGCATACACTAATTGCTTTTCAATTGCACATGCTATACTGCACTAGTCTGATCACATACATACTTGCATCTGCATAACCTCACATTTATTCGATACAAACTGTTAGGGAATCCAACATTTCGCCAAGGTATTATGATGCATTTCGATACGGTCTTCATGCGAAGTAACTCACTAACCTTGTATTCCATGGTTATCAGTCCAATATGTATTTTAGTGTTCCGAAATAAACTAGCAAACCACTGTATATCCGGGGGACGTGTATCTGTTGATTTTCTACACATGTACACTATAAAGGCACGTAACACAATTCTAAACCCTCGTACGACTACATATCCAACCGGGAATGGTCTACACTTTCTAAACCTCATATATACAAAACATCACGTACTTTATCTGCCGAGCAATGGTTCCATCGTCCTTATTGGTAGTGATCAGGCGAAATTGTATAGCAGCATGTTGATTACTGCACGAAGGATGATCCAGAGGAATATCTACTACCTTTCTATCGCGGCCCAGTAGGTACGCAGATTGTCGATGAATGTGCAGAATAGCTAGATCGTAGCGATGTGGGCACTATAGACATTATTACTTGCATCGGCACATGAACAATATATGCATTTGTTTTATGAAGCTTAAACGATAAGTATATATCAGAAATATATACGTTTACATATGCAAATGAGTCTAGTAGATATTTACGTAGGCATAGTTGCTATGTTGCTATATAAATCTATAACTTAACCACCACACGTTTGCGAATTCGAAAAAAAACTCTCACACGCTTGTGTAGATGCATATAATGACAATAAACATACGAAGTTCCTCTTTGCCTTTATACGGGTATAGACGCCAATGTAGCTTCGGCTTGCGAGCTTCGATAGGTTCTGCATACTTTAGTTCAACTCCCTAAGTAGAGAGAGATATTAATAGAACAAATGTTACTTGAGTGGAATCGAGTGCTGTGCTATTTATGTGGGTATGAATACGAGTAAGCGTGCATGTTCACACTGTCGCTCGTGGAGGATTGGCCACGTTGCCATATGCATATACTGACTTATTTCCTCACAAGTATTCCTATAGTATGCTCGACTGCTTCACGTATGTATTGCATGTACTCTCTTCTTTATCATTCTATTTTTTAATTTGCAGCACATGTATAGAGTGAATACTGTTGCATAAATAATCACACTTACATTGAAAGTATTCGTTTCCTTCGCGAGCATACCAGACAAGGCAAAATTCGGCTTCTCTTTGTCTTTTGGTATCTCATCTTCATTGGCTTCTTCTTCAGCTTGCCTGATTCACACACAATGGTAAACGATTTCTTGAGATAAACGAACTCAAAGGAGACGGCGTGTGCATAAGTTTGTAAGTATACTGGAGGTGATTGTTAATAAAATATAAGTTGAATTTCGCATAGATGTGGGCTGTTGGTCTTTGAACGATTACATAGAATCTATCATCTCATACCCACACCACCCGAAGAAAGTATGTTCTTCGACCACTTGCACCACGTTCTACTTGCCAAATGTTTATATTCAAACGTGAAATGATACGAACGTGCACACACAAATCAATGCCTCACTATCTAAAGCACACAACATACTTGCCATACTGCATATTCTTGGCCTGTTCCTCCTCAAGACGATCTCGGTCCCTGGACCTCTGAACCTTACTTCTATAACCACCAGGCTCATCACCGGTCCGTGTCCTCGCATCTTCGTTAACCAAGTTAGACCTTACTCGTCCTTCATTATTACCATGTTCTTTTTTGTTCTCATTTCTTTCTTCGCCCGAGCGTTTTTCCCTATAAGTATCACGCTCTCTGCAATCTGTCTTTGCTGTACCTCTCTCACTGCTATATGTATCTTTTTCCTTGTTATCCCCACGCCCTCTCTCACTCGTATGGTCTCTTTGCCGTTTCCTGTACGTCTCTCTATCTTTATCACGCCCACTGTCCCGTTCTCTTCTGCTGTCTCTATCACGTGTTCCATTATCTCTTTGATCATGTCTCTTCCTGTCACTTGCTTTATCTCTTTCTCCGTCGTCTCTCTTCCGATCCCGACTACTGCTTCTATCCCTCCTATGACGAGGACGGCTTCGACTACGTGAACGCCTTCTTCCCGACATACTATTCTTGCTTCAACTATCTCTTCAACTATCTCTTTTCCTCGGTTATAAATATGTTGAAACAGTGTAAATAGCACACGCACACACACACACACACACACATACGCCTCCTTTGTTGCTGTTATGTGTATTAGTGTAGAGAGGGTGAGCGTGTGCACAAAACTATAAAATGTAGATAAAATAATTCAAGGACATTATGGACATTATGGACATTATGACATGCCATCGATACATGGAAGGATTCGAATAATGTCCAAGCCAGTGGGTCTCATTTCGGACATTTTGGACACTACGGCTCTTATCCTACGAAGGATGATTCGGACAATATCCAAGCCAGTAGGCTTCGATTTGGACATTTTTCACAATCGAAGGACATTTGTGGGGGCGACTCAAGGGTATTAATGTATCGGACATCAAAGGACACTTCGGACATTAAAGGACACTTTTCAGACAATAAATATAGGCCGGGGTTGGGGTGTGCCAACTTGCAATATTACAATCCCATATGCAAGAAAATGCCACAGGCCAAATATGCACCCAACTTTCAAGCCCAGGTCCCCACATGAGCAATTCAGCCTGCCCAATTGCAGGGTCAAATGTTCTTTCTTGGCCTGCACCAAATATTATATTTGAGTTGGGACTTTTTTTTCGGTGGAGACAGGATCACCCGATGAACGCTTTCGGAAAGCACGCGCAAGAAAGGAAATCGATAGAACGTACACACACACACGCATGACACATACGCACCCACACCCACACCCACCCACCCACACACACACACACACATACAGAAACACACACATACACACACACGCACATACACATACATATACACATATACACACAGAGAGAGAGAGAGTTCCCCGTGCATATTCACCCTATATTCCCCTTTTCATAATGGCTTTCAACTATGCAGGATTTGGCGGTGGTCACAGACCTGATCCCCTTAACACAGTAAGTGCTGTTTATGATTTTCGCTGCGCTATTTGTCGTCCACACAACACCCACCGTTACATTTACAATTGTGTGGTTGATTGCACATACGTGTCGAGTCACATTCTATCGGACGAACTCTTCTAAGTTATATGTAATTGTTCGCATGCTGTAGATTTTCTTGCCACATATTGTATGCAAGTAACACAAGAATTTTACACGAAGAAGGTTTATTATCTAATATATACACACCATCTTAGTGCATGTATACATAAATTACTAAATTCCCACGTTACCGATGATACAACACTTGTGGTGAGAACTTCCAAACCACTTGTCGATGCATACATTTAAGCTGAAATGATACACCCAAACTGCTATTTTATTTTTCTGTCTCTCGTTTTTAAGATTGTATTCTTACGTGAAATGTGTATCTCGGCTGGCACAATACACTTCTGCACATTACTTTGCCTTGTGTCCTTGTAGACGCATGTGGTCTACCACTCAGTGATGATTGTACCATGTCTTGTTCTCAAAACTCGTGCACACGTTGAACAGTTTGGTACACATAATTTTGCCACTTCTTACGTACGCCCTGAGTGCTTTATCCTCAAATGAAAATTCTTTCAACATTCACATGTGTTTTTTAATGCATATCTTTCAGGCTTTCAACCGTGAAAAGATGGTTCCTCGTATCATTTTCCCTGGAGGTAGCACCTCCAAAGAGTCAGCACCTGCCCCTTCGACTACTCGTAGCGCAACTGCGCGGGCTACGAGTGCAGCTGCAAAGTCTTCAGGTAATTGTAAAGTGCGTTAGAATATGAAAGGATAGCTTTGTATGTACCCGTGAGATTCATGATTTTATCTAGTAGTCTGCCGATCTCTTTCTCGTCTGACGTCCGCGACAGTTTTTTCTTCTCAATTTTATGTTGGACGCATGGTTCAAAATTTTAATCTCGTTGTCTCCTGCACACCTCCGTTGATGATGCAATTTAGGGATATGTAAAACTTAAGTATATATATCATGTGCGCCTGTGTTGACAAGCTCACCAGTTTGTTTGTTTATCCCTTCTCCCCGTAGCGCTTGTGCGGACTTTCCAACCCATGCATATTTAGGCCACATTCTTGGTCGATAATAGTTTTACTACTTCAAGATTTTCACCTACCTATCACTCATGTATTATTTACAGGTATCTTCAGTGCGTGGGTGAACCGACCCAATAACATGCCTGCTATGCAAGAACTTTATCTCAAGAATATGGGCGCCCTTGCAATCCACAGAATGGGACCTAGAGATGCTGCGGTATGTATAAACGTAGACACAGATACACGTGGACTCACTGATATCTACTAAAAATCTCGCATACACCTACATGCACGTACGCTATGCTTGGTGGTTACATCTGTAGTGAAGATCATTCTCTTTTTTGTACTACTCTTTTCACATGATGTTCGTATAGATTTTCATTACAATGTGTTACAAATCTGTATGACAATGAATAAAGTGATTGATGCCCTCATTTACATACACTCGTGCGAACACGTCTATTTTACAGGTCAACAAGTTATGCGGGCTGCTCGCAGTGCTAGGAACCGCTGCGGTTCTTTATCAGATGACTGTGCAGAGTTTAGGTATTAACAAGAAGAAGAAATAGATCGGACCATGTGTATGCCACAAATCTTAAATGCAGGACTCAAGTACACATATGCATAAATATGTATACTAGTCCATATGTACGTGCGCACATAAAGACGCAACGGATAAAAAAAAAGTAGTACACATGAACTAAAAAGATGCTGTGACGAAATAATGTTTCCGAAATTGTTTAGTGCGAGGTGTGATAAAGTAGCTGAAGCCGTGAGTATAATTGCATGCCATAGAATACGGCATCATGATTACTCTCTGTTATCTATGGGGTAGTAACTAAAACCAAAAATCAATCAAACTACTATAGCTCATGAGTTAAACGATGTTCGAAAAGACCATTTTTAAGAACGAACATCAGACACGCTCTTTTGTCCAAGATTAGAAATATACAAACCGGACACCAGTGAGCAAGGAGTAAGTAAGAGATAGTTTATGACAAGCGTACAAAAAAAAGCCCTTTCCTCGGAAACGTCTAAAACATGCTCTTTTAGCCCGCATTTGGCACTAAAATATCACTGAGTCATGTTGTACTTGCAACAACTGATAACAATTGGCATGATGCTACATATCTGCTATATGCGCAGTTCTACTGGCTAAGTCCTTTCAGGATGACATAGACTACCCATGCACCAGGATCAGGGACACCAGTGAGATCGTGTTTAGTTCCCAAATAGGCGGCACGCCCATCTGTTGCGAAAGACATGCCTTTCGTAGAAAGAGCACCCTGTTTAGCACCCTGTTTTATGTATGTGATAGGTGCCTGTTAGTAAAATATATACTGCTTTGTGACTGAGACTCATAGACAACGCTACAAATATGTCTCCTTCGCTTACTCGTGCGTTTGGTTCCAGCATTCGTAGGGGGGATATTCAGGTACATGTGCGTTTGTGGATCTAGTCATGGCAGTTATTGCGTGCGTACGGTTTTTGATGAATACGTTTGTAAATCTGCGAGCTTAATTTATTCGCATGATGGGGTGAGACATATATGTAAATATTTTGAATTTGAGCACTGAAAATGTGTACCTCAGCCATAGCGACTAGTCCATTCTTCATTTGGGCAGCAGCAGGCACGAGGGCGTCTACCAGGGTGCGGGAGCCAACCTTTGCGCCTCCATGCTTCATTATAGCGTCAGTGCCACCTGCACAGATAATTGAAAAGTTGCATATTTATTTCGTAGAAGACAGAACTTAAAACATGAAATCTTTCGTATGGCTCGTTGGTGTAGATAGACAATAGAAACATAGAGTACTCGCAGAGCGGTTCCATGGACGTTGTCGCCCCGTTTCAATTCACCATGAAATGAGTTCACCAAATCAACGGATCTAATACTACATGTGACCAAGGAAAAAACCGAATATCTACCAGCATGTAATACATATATTTATATATTCACACGGGCAGCATACACAGACTGAATAGTTCGACAATTGCATACATTTACATGATCATACTGTATATTTTTAAACACACCCTGGAAAGCCGCAGTCAAAGAACTCGCCGCAGTCCTATTATCTGAGATTGCCGAAGAGGCAGCGTTGAAAAATATGGCCGCCAGCACTCCGATGGTACCTCCTACTGAGCGCGATATGGTCATTGCAATGGCCTACAAGTCATAGTGCAATAGGTGGATGTAATTTTTTTGACGTCAAAGCTATGTAGGTATATCGCGTACGAGTTAGTTGCATTTGAGAGAGGAAAGACATGAGGTGTTTGAAATTTCGTGGTCGTATGATGGGGCTAGTACGAACACAATTGATGGGTTGCTTGTACGTAAACTCCATACTTCATAAGGCCTAGCATAGAAACAATACACACTCTATATAACAAAATCGCTCAAATCTGTGTGCAGATGTTATTGACTACACACACGTTGCAAAGTTGAGCAGGATCGTCCGGGTAAGTTTCCAGATTACGGAGGACTGCGTTCGCTCCTTTGCTCACAGAACTGCCACAGTCACCGTCGCCACACTGTCGAACAAATCAGCAAACCAGATGTTAAATTCTAGCATAGTGATGGATAACACGCCATTTCACGTAGTGGAATTCTGTATTCGCCTAGGACTATACCGTGAGTATATATGTAATTAAAAGCAGACGAGTGTACAACGTCTGATGATTGTTCACAATTATGTTGTGGAATCACCGACACTCGTAGAACTAATCTGTGACCAAAAGTTGAAGATTATACAATTTATAGCTCAGCAAAACATACCAAAACTGGTGTACATGTGCGCTGTGTGTGTTCTATATTCTCTATCATCGCGATGCCACTTGGAGATGGAAATTTGTGTGTATTGGTGGGCTTGGGGGCTTGGGTGGATTTTTTGTGTATTGGTAAAGCAAAACGTGCACTCAACAAATGAACTGGATCGCGGACAAAGAAATATTCCGATACACACTCAATGGTAGCAATGACTTAGACTCAATCAAGCCAATCTAGATTATTCAGTATGTCCTTGCATATCATATCATGATCGTACAAGAGATGAGTATGCAAACATACAATTGTGTCCCACTCGGTAAGTTGTTTCTCGCACTCGATTAGATTAATCATGGTTTTTTGAAGTAGTTTTTTTGTGGCAGACTTGAGTTCAGCTCCAGCCGGTATTTCGAAAGTAGGGGAAGTCCCGTACAAGGGCTTAGGGGAGGGAATTGCATGGTTGGTCCGAACTGCATGCACAGTTCCAGAAGAAATTTACGTATTAAAATATATCCATTTCGAAATTTGGATTCTCTTATGAATACACGATTAGTGGTATATCGTTTGTACACGTGACGATAGGTATGATTCATACATGAACTGTACCAGTAGGCCGGTTTCTAACAATACCAAATATCGTTTGTACACGTGATGATAGGTATGATTCATACATGAACTGTACCAGTAGGCCGGTTTCTAACAATACCAAATTAAGGAGTTAGTGCATAGAAGGCTTTGAAGAGTGCAGGTGCATGGATAGGTTATAAGAATGATCTGTACCGCATAGAGTAAAGATAAAGAGGTAGGATCCGTGAGTGTCCATAATTGTAGTCGTTTATGTGAGCACTGGGTACATGTGACCACACATTCAGATACATACACACTTGTACAAGATCTTGTGCAGTTGGGTGTATCTGCTGCATAATTAATATGTAGACATCCTGTTCGTTTGAATAGTTGCATGAAAACCGGTTTCTAGTCCTATCGCTTGCCCGTAGAAAATGTTGCTATAGTCCTACAAATTCGGGACAAATATCTCATGTACAACCAAACTAGAACCCACATATACTCCCGGCTCGATAATAGTACATATCAACCCACAACATGTACGCACAAAACATAAACCTGGTGTCCATCCAACTGCATTGGTAGGTGTCTGAAGAGCAATTATCCATTCATTACTGTACATCCGCAACAGACTGATGCTGAACCCGCACATGTCCAAACTGGTTACAAGTGCACCCTCCACTATTAAAGTAACGGTCACTTCGTCACTTTCTAAAGCATTGAGTACTTCGGCGACAATATGCATCATCTCTATCCGGGACACAGACCCGAGGTTGTTAACCAGGAGACAGTAATCCTATACCACACATGGTCATACATACACGCACGAATAAGAACATAACACAAGCACAAGAAGATAAAATATACCCGCTGGACCAGTACCCGGGTATATATAATTTCTGGATTAATAACATTGCATAAGTACATATGCTAATAAAAGAAAAATTGTGTCCAGACCTACATATAATTGCAAACAAATAATAAAACTGGCAAAGAGGTGTACAAACATACAACAGCAATACAATTAGACGATTGCTCGTGCTGTTTTCAAATGGCCGATCAGATTTGGAAATAATTTTCTGTCTACCCACCTCTGTGTGGATCACATAAATACACATACACATACACGCACGTAACAAAACCACCAAAGTACTATACCAAATATCAAAACATACATTCACCCCTTTTGTTTGTTGAGCTAAGAACGCTTTCATAGGTACGAGCATCCGTTGAATGATATCTTTTGCACTTTCCATAGCAATCCTCTCTCTGCCAGCCTCTCCGTGGATTCCAAGACCTGTCAGTTTACAAATTATTAGAAAGAGATTCCTCGGAGATGATACACATACGCGTACATCACAAACGCAAACCTCTTGGTAGAGTATGAGAAAGGATTGGCATACAACCCCACATACAATCACGCACTCATTCACACTTGTGAACGAATCATGTTCCTTTTCCAACAACCCTACAACGCACATATTCTACCTGTCTGGCCCATCCTTCGCTTGACTCCTATAAACAATAGTTGACGAATATAAATACGTGCACTCAAATATTCATATCACTATATTACATTTCCTTTTCTCATCACATACCCAATTCATATATATCTCCGTCCAATCTGCCATCCTTTATCTTTCGGCCCGGAATACTGCATGTAGTCAAAGCAACCCCAATAGATCGCACGTTGTCAGCAGCCAACTGGGCTGCCTCAACTACTTTCTCCAAAGAAGCTAATAAACGAAAAAAGGGGTTAGATAAGTTCACAACATCTCAAATCGTTAACATTGCGGGAAAAATTCTATGCCAGTAGAATATGCTTCACGCTACGAATAAGTTGGTACATGAATGAAACTACACCGTGAAGGAACATAAGTCACTAGGGCATGCATGATGAACTGACATCAACACGCGGTGAACATATTGAAGGAGGAATAATAGACGAGTATTATTCAGAAGTAAATGCATTACGTAGTTGAAAATTGTACCATGTTTGTACCATGTTTGTGCTTTGTATTTGTTCAACGAAATGAATCGTGCGTAATACAGCAATCAAATGCGTGGCAAACATAATACATAGTAAAAAAATATACTTAATTCCCTAGTAACCCAAATACAAGTATCAAATATGATAATACTGTTTTTTTTTCAAACTTTATTGAAATCGATGGTATAAATAACATCAACTGTGCAAATCCGCACGTGATCGCATTCAAACACTCACCTCCTATAGATGCATAATATGATGCAATTTTTTGGACCAAGCATGTGCCAGCAACTCCTCGAGGTTGGGGTACGCCCTCCAAGGCAATGTCGTCCGCAACGATCACAAGCTATTTTTGTATGAATATGCATGTAATACTTGCATATTAATACACATATCTATGAATACATGTGTGTGTGTGTGTGTGTGTGTGTGTGTGTGTGTGTGTGTGTGTGTGTGTGTGTGTGTGTGTGTGTGTGTGTGTGTGTGTGTGTGTGTGTGTGTGTGTGTGTGTGTGTGTGTGTGTGTGTGTGATCGAAATCGGAACAATAATCACTATACAGCTTTTCATTTAGCAATTTGCATAGATGAAGTCACAGAGTAATTACATTCTCTGGAAGATAAAACGTTGCGTATGAATGATGATCATTACTAGGAGTAGAACGTTCCTGATCGTATGTCAATTACACCAATGCCTAGCAGTATTCATCTGTTGATTGTGTCGCAATATCGTACTACTTATCAAATACACAAACTCACGTAGATGACAAACTAACACCACCAACGTGCTCTCCAGTGTATCTACGAGTCACTCTCACACTCAGACATGCGAATATCACATAAAATAATGTGTACGTGCAGAATGAGCTATGCATTACTGTACCTCCACTTTCTTATTGAACATGGCCTGGGCCTTTTCAGCGGCTAGTCCAAAGTTCAGTCTATCTCCAGTATAATTTTTAACTATAAGAAGGCATCCTATTTACCCGCATAATCGTGTGTGAGGATTACTACTTGAGTTGGAGATGTGGCTAGGAGGTGTTTTTTGACTCGTCTGTACTATCTCAACATAAACCATGAAAATAAGAGAGACCAATACAATCAGCGGCCCTCACATGTACAGAAGAAAAATATGCACTCGTGATGATTGCAACTTACCACGCTCTCCAGTCACTGCCAAAATCCCTTGTAAGACCGCCTCAACAGTGGGTGATGCAAATACGTCACCACACACAGCAGCTGTAAGAAAAGCTGTTCCTACGAACCCAGCATGGGCAGGTTCATGACCAGAGCCACCACCGGAGATAATGGCAACTTTATCTGCATCAATCACCTCTTTTTGATAATCACTCCTGTGCAATACATGCCATGTATACGTAGATACCGTGTTTGTACATTCTCAAGTTTATATGTGTGCAGTAACTGCATGCTTTAATGTCTTTGTACATCACGTGGTAATGACGCATACTAAGGACTTCATGTTTACTCTCGTGATTTCAAAAATACGAGTAGTGGGCGATTATCTTTACAATGTCTATTAACATTGAAGATCCCACCTGATACCTGATTACTACACGAACAGCATTCTCGTAACCATGCAATCGAGTTAGCTGGCCTTGAGAGAGACGGATGAGGCCATCGATGGCCCCTTCCACTAGCTCCGCACCAGAGGCGTTCACGAATGACTTTGCTACAGACATAATGCTTCAGTCGGATGGCTATAGAATGGAACGAAACTTTTTATTCTGATATTTTTAAAGTTAACAACAAGGCACGAGCTTGTTTTTGAGAAAAAATCCCGATGTCCCATGTAAAAACAAAGAACAATTTATGAGTAGGAGTGTTTAGGCATCTACCAGTGCGTTATAATCACTAGTGCATAGACACGTACATGAAAGCGGTACGTACGCAGACAAGCACTTCGTGTGGTGTGTGTGTGTGTGTGTGTGTGTGTGTGTGTGTGTGTATGTGTGTATGTGTGTGTGTGTGTGTTCGTTTGTGTGTATGTGTATATGTGTCAACAACATCCAACAGACCGCCAAAAAAGCTACAAGCGGTCTATATATACCACAAAAGGGCCTACACTAGGGTCTAAATATTCGACTCGCATCATATCGACATTGACGAGAGCTAAAGCATACGCACGCGCACAGCACAGCACAGCACAGCTCTCACTCTCACACTCTCACTTTCACACAAACACACACACACAAATGCACACACACACACTCTCTCTCTCTCCTTTCTCTCTCTCTCTCCCTCTCTCTCTCTCTGTACGTGCCATTCTCGCGCGTACTTGCACTCTCGCCCGCTCACACACTAAACAAAATATACATGTACCCTTACAATCAATCACTATACAATTGCTATCACTGAACAACCAATACTCACTCACTCACATATTATACATACTTGTTATACACGTCTGTACGTGTACGTGACACATTGCGCAAGAAAATTACGCATGCTGATTGTCTGTTGGCTAAATACAACATAGGATCACGAATACACGAGTACAATCGTTTCACACTTTATAATGTCTGTTGCCACGCCCGCCGAAGAAGTTAGACACCTTAATAAGAACAGACCGCGGGAGAAAGAGATATTAGAAGTACCAAAGCAAGCCTCGTTCTTCAAGTATGCACCATTGGACCATGCACTTTCAGGATTAGGTGCCGGTTTTACCACCACTGCACTCTTGCATCCCTTAGATTTAATCAAAACTCGGTTGCAAGGTGAGTGATTAACCATGTGAAGGTCACATGTTTTGGATCCTGTGCTCAAGAATAGCGAGAAGTAATGTGCACTTCCTCTTGTATACATGCAATCTCGAACGTTCTTATTCAAGTTGTCATCGTCTGTACGTATTCATACATGAGTCATTGCTTGGCTTACTTTCACTTGTACAAACGATCAGCATCCGCTCGACACCCCAAATGCGTTCTCTCTATGTTTTTTTGTGTCTCTTTCACTCGTTCTCGGGAAACTCGCAATGCTCCCTCGTATAAAAAATGCTGTGAGTATATTTCTCGACTTGCCCATTCGTGCATGCACCCAGAAAAAGCGCACAAAATATGAGCATGTAGTTTTCCGCTTGTGTCATGCACCACTTCATCTCCATTGAACGCAGGTAGATAATAATCCTGGTTTCGAGGTGCCCGTATGCAACAGACCATATACATTTACGCATGCACACATATGTACATGCATAGCAGGCATCTCGTCATTTCTTTAATCCCACGTTCCTGCCCATTTCGCATGTATAGTTCAAGATTCGCCTATGGCAATTGCCGAAAGAGGCCGATATCGAAATACTTTCCATGCTGCATACAAAATTATTAAGATGGAAGGCGCTCTCGGGTTGTATCAAGGTATGAATATGAATGTGTCTATCTCTCTCAATATGCGTTTGTAGGAAGGTATTTAGGTTTGTCTAGTAGTTATGAATTTCAACAACCACAATCGGAAGATGTTCTATAACATACTGGTCTCTAGTGTACTCTAGTTACTACTCATTCTGAATATAAGTGCATGGTATCAACTAGATTAATCTAAATATATTGTTTTTACCTGTGACCTAATCACCAACTAGGCTTGATGCCAAATCTAATTGGAAACGCGTTGGCGTGGGGTTCGTACTTTATGGGATACAATGCTGCTAAGACCAAACTTCAGGAGCTTACTGATAGAAAACAGCTACACCCCCTGCATCACATGCTCGCTGCTTCGATAGCTGGTACATGAATGCGTAGAACGTGTGTTAAGGCGCATTCGTATATATACCTAGTGTTTCACAAACACATCACACGCCCACGCTCGAACGCCTCGAACACGACACTCACATCGTCAACAGTGCGAAAGTGACAAATGGACTGTTTCTCTGATATTCGTAAACCCCGCATGATGCACATATGCCATGTACACACCATGAACCCACACGTAGAGGCACTGCAATACAAATATAGATACGTGTATGTTAATGCGTCCATATACGTAACAAGTGTCACACGTGCGCGTGCATAGCCACCGATACATGCCTCCTGTGGTACATGGCATCGCACAGTACTTAAATATACTCTTATCGTATATCATCTTCTCTCTGCTCTATGTAAAAAGAAATCCTACATCCACATCCGAATATTGTCACACAGTTCTATATATTCATCCACCAACACGTACCTGATACATACTCGTGCATCGGCGATCAATAAGAGTAGTAGAATTTGTGTTCTTTGACCTGACATTCTCTTGTGTTGATGAACAGCGTATTATTATTCCTATTTGAGTATCCGATACACGCTTGACAAATATAATCGCGGTGATTTCAATACGTATACCTCTATGAGGAATGATCGTATGTCTATACTCTTTTTCACTAGTGAAATCGTTACCTTTGTGTTGATTCACATGCCATATATTCGTGAGTGCAGGTGTTGGTACACAGTGTGTTACTAATCCTGTATGGGTTATCAAAGCCCGCATGTGCTACCAAGTTCCTGGTGCTCCCGATGCATACACTGGATTTGCAAATGCTCTCGCCAGTATATGGAAAACAGAAGGCGTCCGAGGGTTGTATAAAGGTTGTTGTACATGTGTGTGTTTTAATATACAAATCTAGTCACCTGTTTCGCGTATTCTGTGTACAAGTGCGTATCTACGAAGCTATGGTTTGGTGTACATCGCCAATATGCACGATCTTTCATTAACATATCGAGACCGGGAGATTTCGAAAAATTATAATGAACTTATATATGATATATGCTCACATAGTAGCAATTAGTAAGTACTCTCGACAGGGCTAGATTATATAGATTATGCAAAGTATGACGTACGTTTGTGTTTCGCTTCAAGTACAAGACGGCTTGATTTGCACCCTATGTCGCAGTAGCACTGGCAGTATACCCATGTCTAATACATTCCAGGTTGTGCATATCTGCGTTCCTTCTGTATTTGTTTATACGTGATTTGTGAGTATAAATTGCTACGTTATAACGTCAACATGTTAAGAAAGTTGGTACCTAGTTTCATGGTGTTGAATGAGGCCATATTCAAAGTTTGTTTGTGAATTTTAGTTGTGTCTGTATCTATGTGTCGGAGGGAATGTACGGTTTATACCCCGAGAGTGCATGTAATGATGTGTTCCTGTGTACCGCTTAGTTATACTCACATGTATGTTGTCTTTGTAGTCTTGAATACCCGTCGATAAAAACTACTAAATTGTACGATCGACCTACAACAACTCAAATCTATTCTTCTCATAAACATACTTACGGGCGCACACTTCAAAAAAATATATACACAAGGATTTGTCCCCGGGCTGTTCGGCGTATCACATGGAGCCGTGCAGTTTATGGCCTACGAAGAACTTAAGCAGTTGGTTCTTATTTACTCGCCAAGGTATGTTTGTTTTCTATAGATAGGTTCATAATTATTCGAATAACGATAAATATCATCATAATACACATGTACACCTATAAGCACATCTACTCTTTCGCTTACTCTCTTGCTCTCTCGGATACGCAGACACGCACTGTAGTGCACAATGTTTCATTTTTTTATTTTTTTATCAAACGCGTTCTTAATTCAAACACCAGCATGAACTGCAATCTCAACTTGTGTTTGTGTCTATGCCTATGTGTCTCAATCTTTTATATCTGCAACTTTTTTTACGTATTTGTCTGTGTGTCTGCATCTATACCACATTATCTCAGAGAGGAAGAAACTCACACAGCAGTTGAGACTATGGGAATGGCACTAGCATCTAAATTAACCGCGAGTATTACTACATATCCGTATCAGGTATGGACAGTGCTCATGTTGCGAATACTTGCAGTATTGCCCTGTCTTCTATTAGTCCTTGCCGCTAGGACATATTCATCACATGTGTCATTGATGTACTAGTTTTCCCATTATATAGTAATGGTTTTTCAATGCGATGACCCGAACAGGCAGATATGCATATGTACATGCATAGTAACACACACATATATATATACATATATGCAGGTACTGCGAAGTCGATTGCAGATACAGCGCGAGTCGAACAAGGCGTACACTGGTGTCGTTGATTGTGTGCAAAAGATTTGGGGGTATGTGTTCGCTTAGTCAGACATCCATGTTCACTCATTACATAAGTCAATTTATACATGCGTGTGTTCATGCATAGCCATACTTACTATTACGATCATTTCGTATTCGATTCTGTATTTATATGTCGGTATGAAAGGCTTCTCATCTCTTTATCTGACCTCCTTTTTTCAACACTTTTCGGTACGTAGGAGTGAGGGTTCGCGCGGTTTCTACCGTGGCTTGGGACCCAACCTTATAAGAGTGGCCCCCGCAACAATGATTACGTTCGTTGTTTACGAAAAATTGTCGCAAGCTTTAAAAGAAGGAGCGGCAACCCGCGGTCTACATATGGCATAGATAAGCGTATGCACACAATACACAAACTCGTACATGAAAACACTGAATACAAACTATCATACATACATACAAACATACATACATATATACATACATACATACAGGAACGCACACACGCGTTGAGAGCAATCTGCTTTCACTAGAATTGTACATGCACACTTGTGCTTCATAACGCCTAATGTGGTATATATTATGCATACCAGCGTTGCAAATGTTGCGGAAATTACTAAGTTAAACGAAATAGGAATTAGAGAGATCCACTGTTCTACCTGTTGTTTATACTGTACCCCGCGCCATATTTGAGAAGTCGCTTTCTCCTACACTTCCAGCTCTTACTATCCATGAGCGCGTAGTCGACGAGCGGTATTGGGCTGCTCGGTTTAAATGTTCGTCTGCTTTGAGTGAATGATTGTGCAGCGGAGGGGAGTATGCGCTGAAAGGCATGAAGCAGCTTTCGTGCGCATTAGGGCGATGTTCGATATTCTTGTGAATATTAGGTGTATATTCGTAATACTGGAGTGGAAGGTTTTATGTCCACTGAACAATCGGTAGTCCTATCGGTTCTTAGGTATATGCTAGTCGGTTTATGATTGAATACAGCGATTGGTTACTAGTACAAACACAAAAGAAAATAGAGGATTTATAAAAAATACTTGGCGCCTTGTAATGTCGATTTGAAATTCATTAGCAATTCCAACCGTCAGTCGTTACTCAAATGTCGTTACGTATATCTCACGATCAACAGCCACCTACGATTATAGTACATTGCAACTTACAAATCTCGAGAAAAGATATTTTTTTTTCACAGAAAGAAAAAGATCCTACATGCGCGATCTAATTCCACAAGCCGTTTTAGAAGGCATTCATGACTAGTGGTCACATGGGACCTTTACAACTATGATTTCGTTCAAACGAACTATTCTTAAGAATAGGGTTATGTATACAAGTAGATTGCGTCTTCAGGTAGCTTGCGAGTACGGCAAGGTGTTGAACGGGCTCGGGGTCATCTTAATGTCACCAGTGAAACCTGCGTATAATGAGCACAAATTAGATAATGCTATGGTTTATGCACTGGTATGGACATGATTTGGAATGCCATGTAGAGGATGAAAGCCCTTTTTAACAGCACGGGTAGTACCGCTACCTATTACAATACTGGCGCCTAATAATAAGTATTCAGCGAGAACCCAAAAACGTACTTTCTTATCAAATTGATGTCGCCATGTATACTTTTCCTAATCTTTTCGTACCTAAAGTCCTCCTTGTTTCTAGTACATTTCTTCTCTTCCGCTCACTTGCCTATTAACTACTAAGCTTTCGGTCAAACTACATTCGTTCTGCTTTAATCTTTCATATAAGTCCTTGGATAGATGTCAGGTAACACGAAGACATACATTTACTGACATTTCTAAAAACTGTAACTTATTGGAGCATTAGACCTGAGTAAACAGCGCAGTAAATTCATCATTAATTGAACAATAAATTTGTAAATATAATCCTTGTCAATAAATGAAAGTATGCGTTGATGTGTAAAATGATGACTGCGTGGACGTAGGAGGAAAATATTCATCCCTCTTAATCTTCTCTAATGTAATAATGTAGTGATCCTAGTTCTTGTAGTTCTAGTACAAATACTTGCGATTGTAAAATGAACAGTACTCGATTATATAACGATACATGTAAGAGAGGTGATTCGAAATAGTTATGACAGCACTCCAATACCTCTCTTATCTTCTTTCACAACCATATCGTCCAAAACAGTTCATTACGACGCACGAGGTCAAGTCTAAAACACCCTACCCAGTATTTACAACGTCAGAAACACTAGTACGTTATTGTTTCATCCACATATCTTAACATTTTAAAGAAGAGAAAACTGTGTTCTGATCGAGATAAGAGAAACAGATACGAAGCAGCTGAGTGGCGGAGAATAAAACTTCTGGGGCCTCTTGTGCACACATTTGATTGGTCTGCAACGTTACAACCATTTCGTCTCTATCCTGCGCACACTGTATGACTGTGGCTCGCGTGCGTGCCTCTCTGATATGCTGCTATACATAATATCACGTACATACATACACACACATACATACATACACACACGCACATACACACATACACATACGTCATCACTCATACCATCATCACTTTCTGATGAAAGCACAATCGGCTTGTTACGCAATAGTCTGATCATAATCTTTGTAAGCATGGAGGCTGAGTACCTTTTCTCGGCATGTCGTGACGGCAACTATCGCACCATTGAACGTTTGCTGCAATTGCCAACCGTAAATGTAGAAGCACGTGATCAAATAAGTCGTACCCCGCTTCATGTGGCAGCTAGGGGAGGTCATGAAGATTGTGTGAAGCTACTCATTGACAACGGTGCTGAGGTAGATGCATTCGACTGGGTAAGAAAAACAATGTGAATGTGTAAGATGTGACCAGCCCGTTTCGTGGTTCGATTGGTTTGCCATTTGTAATAGTTCGTATGATTACATAACACATATTATAAACACATATACATGAAATCACAATTTTACAAACGATGCATGTGTGTGAGTGCATACCCCCTCATCGTCTACATAATTTCTCAACACTCTTCGTGCTTCTGTATGTGCTCATATAGAACGACCGAACAGCTCTTCACAATGCTGCTTCAAAAGGACATGATTTGGTTGTGAGGCGTCTGATTATTGAGGATGCGTCTGTAAATCTTGCTGTGAGTTCACATTTTCTATACATACTGTATTTCTATTGTAATATATATAATATTTCAGTCAAGTTTGATGGTGTATGACACATGTTTCGTACGACCCTATATCCCATTTCCTCGTCGCACTTTCAACTCCACGTTACAACCTTAGCAGACGTACCGTATTGGATGTAACAGATTCTTACTGCTTTAGTAATACTTTGCCCTACTGAATCACCTTTCTTATACTTTCGTTAGTTATGTTTCATCACCAAACAATATTTGTAAACAATAGAACAGAGCAACGACTCAGGTAGAGTGAGTATCTGGCCTTACAAACTTTGTTAATGTCCTCATATTTGCGTGAACTCCGATACACAGATGCATTGTTATACACCTGAAGTGGGCACAAAATTCAACCTATAATAATGTAGTCTTACTATCCTTATTTATAGTAGGTACCTGACATAAAGTAATATGCTGTGAATATCCACCGGTAAATAAAATATTCCAAATACTTATGATTTTTGCACGTATTCAGTTGCGCACAATGCTGACAGGTAATCACATTCGTGGCTTACCAATCAGTTGCGCGGACACAATTTCATGCTAATAGAGAAAATCATACTGGCATACTCTACTCACTACACAATTGTGCCATTTAAACAGGATGAAGAGGGTGACACTCCATTGCATCTGGCGTCACGGGGAGACCACTTGGCCATCGTCAGATTACTATTGGCCGCTGGTGCCGATATAAACGCTTCCAATGAGGTATCCATAGAACGTTGAAAGGTGTAAGTACATACCTGACATTCGCAAATATAACTAAACGTACGATCAAAAACATAAAGTAGCTGATCACAGAAATCTATTCCTACACATACGGTTGGTTATAAAAGTAGGCAACTTAGCGTTTGCACTCTGTAAATTGTATTTTGATTTGTGTTTTCATATTTGACTGCATATATTTCTTACGAACAGAATGGCTGGACTGCAACTCACCTTGCCGCACAGTCCGCTAGCCTCGAGTGTGTTCAGTCTCTCGTAGCAGAACAACCCGATCTCACACTGTATGTGTATACAGATCTGTCTATATTTTGTTGTACCAATTTAGGCTATCAAACCCATTCTGTATATGAGCACTCGTAGCATGTGAATTCTTAAGAGGATCCGATGATACACGCGATACTGTTGCAATACGCTGTGAGGTATTAAGGGAGACTACCATATTGATTCTACGCATGAAACAACAATTGCACTGACTGCACTGCCTAATGCACTTGTATAATGTAGTACTGTAGTGTAAACTGTACAACGAGGCGTTTAATTGATCAGTAAGTAGCACTAAACACGTAAAGCTTGATGTTTACAGAAAAGTGTCTAGCTGTTTCAAACGCCCTTCTATGCAACATACGAAAATTGTGCGTGCACAAACAAATATACATAACCTAGTACTTTGCTATGGCATATAGGTAGAATGAACTTGTAAACTATACCAACTATACATATTTTACAAATGTTAATCACTCTTGCTCATGTAGGCTCGACGGAGATGGCGAAACGGCGGTAGAAATAGCTCGAAAAGAAGGCAAGCTGGATATTGCCGAATACTTAGCTGCACAAGTACAACTTCTTAACTCTCAAGAATCAACTAATACCATGCATGCTATAGACCATTCACGCGCAGAAGCAAATGAAGAGAGGCAGTGGAGTGCAATGCGCGACCTTGCTGCACAGTTGCTAGCTGTTAGAAAACAGGTACTGTGTGCGTGTGCGGTTTAATTGTTTCGCTGTTCCACATCGACCTTTTCTCCACGGTCAGTCACGCCTCACACAGCCAGCATATATATACCTGCGCTATTACTCTTTCCACAAACCCGCACAAACGTATGATTTCAATTCCCTGTTCCTCATAATCTAGTTCTAGGCCCTATTTTTACATTGTAGTATTCATTTTAACCTCCAAAGCATTTGCACGCTCATACTTAACATCTTCCTAAACGTTTACATACGTAGTAAGTAGTTACTCCCTTTTTCGACTACGCACAACATCTCTCAAACAATTACTTCATCCCTACTATATATAGATGTCTGAGCGTGATCGACTAGAGGAAGAAAAGTTAGACGCATTGATAACTGAAAGAGACCAGATCTTCGGTGAACTCAGAGCTACCAAGAGCATGTTAGAGGAAAAAGAATGGGAAGATAAAGAGAAATATACGGTGCTCACAGATGAACGTGACCGGCTTGCTGAAGAACTGAATGTGAGCACATGAATATATGACATACAAGTGCGCGATGTTTATTTTGTCGTGTGAAGACGTATTGTTTGTGGACACGAACGAGCTGTTGATGACGTTTAAAGATGTGCACGCTGTCCAATGTATATAATTCTATATTATTCCATGCATGTTCATGTTGTGTAGGTGTGAACTCGTGTAATTGCAGATCTGGCATGGTAGTGGACTTTATATATTGCAAGCATACCTTTGTGTATGAGCACAAAAGCATGCTCTATTTATGCCAGTTTATATGGTAGTACGTCGTTCTTCGTACTCACGCAGAACTAAAGATAAGTAGGACAAACTGGGGCATCAAGGTATGTGTAAAAAGACAAACTGTGGCATGATAAAGACACTTGTTGTGCTATATTTGAATCATCCCAAATTGTGAGGAGAGAAAAAAAAGTACCCAGATGTGATTCTATAACCATATATGTCGCGCTTGGTACCCACATATCACGGCTATCAATTTCGTATTTAACGAATGCAACCACTTCTTATAACACATTTGCGTTTTTTTCATCACACTGATTCTTATACAAACATACACTTGCAGAAAGCAAAGGAAGAACGACAGAAGGTAAATCAGCTATACGCCCAACTAAGAGAAAATATCGCATTAAAGGAGGCTGACGATGCAAACAAACTTTATCAGAAGAAAGTAATGTCGAGCGAATTTACTATACAGATGGAGGAACTGAAGGTATGGCAGGTTGCACATTTCAAGATAATACTAACACAATACTCCATGCCTACGTATACATACATATATATATATCCATACGGAAATCCTGACTCATAAAATCACAAAATACACTAAAACTTTGCTACATCGTACCATACGTGTTTCTTGCGTGCTCGAATATTAA
Organism: Creolimax fragrantissima; assembly: GCA_033442365.1. NCBI lineage: Eukaryota > Ichthyosporea > Ichthyophonida > Creolimax > Creolimax fragrantissima. Next base: position 177,224 of record JAWQFL010000017.1, on the reverse strand, counting down.
GATTGAGCACGAGTCGGTTAAAGCTGAGAAAGAGTGGCTCCGCAGTGTTGTGGATATGAGTAATGAGAAATGTGACCAGTTGGAAACGGAATTAGCAAATGAGAAAGAGATTCGACAGGCGGCGGAAGACCACCTCGACGTACAAGAAACTAAACTACAACAGGTACTTATATTATATGAAATGTGTGTTACAGTATTCGCAAGTAAGTGTACATTCGATGATGCGTAATACATGTTGAAACAAAAAAGCTTAAAGACGACTGGATCATTCTGTACAGACGTACTTTATTGATATACACACTTGCGTATGATGTAAATGTACTCCACTACAGTAATCTAGAACATGTGCATATTTACCCATATACAAACTTAACTAGAGTAGTCCTAACTCCTCACTTGAATACTCACTTGCACCAATCCCGTACTCGTGAAGGCCGCGGATCAAATCGTATCATACAGAAAAGAGCTGAAGAGTATGTCTGAAGTGGGAAAAGAACTTGAAAAGAAACTATTCACAGCCTCAAGGGATCTGGAGACCCTCAGAGAACAAGTCAAGGTTTGTTTAGGCACCTTATTTCAGAAGCTACAAAATAATGATATTGGATTTCACGCCTCTTCCGCTCGTATTCGTATGTTCATGCATATCTTCACATCCATATGCAATACCGTTGTGTATGTTTAAAGGCTTATCGTTTTGGATCGGGATTGCACATGCAAATTATCAAATGCTGTATTCCACACCTTGACCATCGGAATCATACGCAATCTTATTTGTGAGTATGTTATTCAATTGCATGTACTTGCAGGTCATGGAGAAAGAACAACAAAGTAAGGCGGTGCCGGCTATCAATATTTCGCTTACTGACGATGTGAATGAGATCGAGAAGCTTCAAAATAAGTCTAAATCTCAGGTATGTGATGTATGCCGGTTGTTGATGTATGTCGGTTGTTTTTTTATGCTCGTGGTCTGTCTTGTATATTGGAATATCTATACATAATTTGCAAAGCACTAGACAATCTATACACCTATCAATACTGAGCATGCGCAGTATTACGCGAAAGATTACTAATAGTGGTGGAGTAGTAAAAACTTATCTTATCTTGACATACATGCATGTATACAGCTTGGAGTCAAAAGAAAGACAAGACCCATAGTGCGAATGTTTCTTGAACAAGAAGAAGAGAATACCGAGATTCGAGTAGGTTCCCCTCCTTCACCATTACCCATTCGCTCATTTGCGCTGACAAAAACATACACACCTAACAGTGCACCAGACGCCTATGGTGATGACAGAACGGGCGATATATTGCAAGGTGAGGATAACTATTTTTATACGTCTGCATCTTTATAAATTGGCAAACTCGTACGATATATTGCAGGTGAGGACATCTTCTTTTGCTGTATCTTTAAATTGGTGAACTCATGCCAGTACGTAAGTTGCAAGTACATTCATACGATCAGATTTCAGTCATATTCTTAAATATGTTTTTCGCTAACTTTCTAGTGAAACTATTGAGTGATCTTAAAGCTGCTGCAAGAGAGAAAGACATCGCTATGATGCAACTCCGCGACATGCGACATGAACTAGACGTTCAATATTTGGAGGCTGAGAAGCTCAGATGTGAACTAGCTGTATGTGTGGGCATACGCGTGAGTTTTAATGCATGTATAGACATATTGTTTGTCTCGTATACTGAAATTTATAAATGCTGTAACGATCGAGTTATATTTTATGCGTGCACAATAATGGCAAAGGTTTGTCACTGCAAAAAATCTCTTGTCCCGTGATCATTGATAAGTTTCTTCATATTCTCTATACAAAGATAAAATAGGTCCCATCTCCAGCCGTCTGTTCTTATTTAATGCATGTCCATGAGCAAAGAAGAAGATAATGCCCCATTAAATGCGTGTTCGCATGTGCTGTTACATGAAAAATAAGTCCATTATCACTTTTCTTATCACATCAAAATTCCACGGCATGAATAACTGTATGATTCGTTCATTGGTACAGCAAGCAAAAGAGGCCATTGTAACTGGCAGTACACCAACTGGCGGCAGTGGCCCTGTAAATAAATCGTGGCATCTATCAACATACTGCGAGGCAGGCCAATGCGGAACTACATTTGGGTGAGTATATACTCGCAAAAAGCAAAATTTATAGGACAGAAGTCATTGTTTTCCATTGTTTCTAAATCTACTACAACGTGTATCAGACAAATGCATGCCCAGTCTTATACCCATTCGCATACATAACACTGTCTCAAAACTACACATACCAACACATGCCACAGGCTATTCAAGCGTCGCCACCATTGTCGATCCTGCGGAAATTCTGTCTGTAGCAGCCACAGTCTTTTTAAATCTGAGGTTCTCGTACCGCAAACAGCACGTGTTTGCCCTGAATGTATTTGAATCCGACAAAAGAGTAACACCAACCGTTACCAAAATGGCTTCCTAGGATGCGAGCATCCCATTACTATTGTCATACTTCTCTATCGTTTTCTTGCGTATTACGAAATACTATTTTCGTCTTCAAACAGACTTGAACTCATAATGTACAGAGATACAAAAGAATTTTATTTTGTACCAGTTGGTACCACCACAATAAACTGTAAAGATATCAATGAACGAATACATTGACAGTTTGACGTCGAGAGCTATACAGAACCTCAAAGCGACACGGAACATCAACATGTCATCTCTGATGAGAACCATTGAAAGGCAGTTTTTGTGTTGCTTTTTAGGTTTCGATTAAGTACTGTGTAGTTGTAGCACCACGTAATCTCTGTCTCATCAATTATAACTTTCATCAACGAATCTGTGACTGGAAAGCGTAGTGCATTAGAAACAACTGTTTGCATAGCCAGCCTTCAACCACACACCGAAGTTGGCTGCCATCCTCGTGTATCATACACAATATATTCCAAAAATTGGATACACCGCTGAGTAGTATTTTGTAAAGCGTAGTGCATTAGAAACAACTGTTTGCATAGCCAGCCTTCGACCACACACCGAAGTTGGGTGCCATCCTCGTGTATCATACACAATATATTCCAAGAATTGGATACACCGCTGAGTAGTATTTTGTAAAGCTTAGTGCATTAGAAACAACTGTTTGCATAGCCAGCCTTCAAGCACACACCGAAGTTGGCTGCCATCCACGTGTATCATACACAATATATTCCAAAAATTATACGCTCGTCTTTTCGTGTACTTTTATTACCTGTAGATACTGTTTTGGAAGAACATGAACACCATTGAAAGAAAGTACGTTCGTAAATATATGTAGCTGCTGATAAACAACGATACAGTGTGAAATCTTGAAATTGTTCTTCAAAGCACTAAGAACAAAGCACTATACGACTTATGGTTTCTTCCAAGCAGCAAGAATTTATCAAGGCTTCCATCCGGTCTAATAAGATGTGTCATGACTGAACAAATTTTGATTCTTATGAGCTTTAAAACATGGCATTCTCAACTCTTCTCTACTCAAACAAATTACACAGAAACACGGAAAGAAGTAGTCTTGCGTTAGGGTTTGCTCAGGAAACGACAGTTTAAGAAGTCTACCATGGACCCTTCCCCACTTCACAAGGTTAATCAGACATGTACATCTTCGTCAAGCATGCCAGACACGTACTCGTAAGGCACTCTGCCTGTTTACATACATACATACATACATACATACACTCATACATACATAATACATACATGCATGCGCACATACACACACATATATATATATATATAATACAGTACGTGGACGATGGTTCATATTAATAATAGGGAACGTTTGACTGAAAGAGCATTGTGTATGGATGGATGAGTGTTGAAGAATAGAAATTCTTATCGTCTGTGGCAAAAAGCAATGAGTTTCACCTGGTTGTGACATCTATTTATAGGTTTTACCATTTGAAGTACACACATACGCACGTGCAGCTCACAACCCACCCCACCCACACACATACACGCTCGTAGACACCACAAATACATACACACACTCACTCACTCACTCACACACGTGCGGTTTACACAAACATCATGCATGACTCTCTTTTTAGTTATTGATCGTTAATCTATCTCTCACTATCACCCACGTAACTTATACATAAACTCACCAATATACGGATAATGGCTCAACTCACACCCTCCCTGCCCCCTCAGCGCCGTATTCCTTATCGTGTCGCTTTCCACCAAGACAGTGAGACACTGACAGCTGTAATTTGGGTTGATCATGTGCGTGAAATAAATGTGAGCACATGCGAATCCGCGAATGCAGCGAAAACAGACATACCAGCAACATGCAGTTCAATATCAAGCTCACCACAGAGAGTTTATCGTTCGGACGAAAGCAGCATTGTGACAGTCTCTGCAAAGTTCAAATGCACAAGTTCTTCAGGGGTAAATAATAGCTACCAGAACATTAAGGACGAAACGAGACGTAAAGCATCCTGCGGACAAGAAACATTGGATGATACATTTGATGTATCAATTACCTGTCCTGAGAAGCTAAGGGAAGAGTCTTTTGTTTGCAGTATTGCAGAGAAAAATATTGTATTGGTCATCTATAAACGTGGAAGAGTATTGTGGGACTCTGTGGTTGTTCAAGTCCGAGACGACATTAAAAAGGTATGAGAAATAATCATTATTCCGTAGAGTATGTCTCATTTGTTTTGCCGACAATGTACGAATAACGTTATATGCGCTGTTCTTACACGATTAGTCCGACCAACAAATATCAATAATCACTACATACAATAATGGCACTCAGCCTGCCATGATCGTATATGAGTGTATCGTCATGAATTTGTAGTCAATTGAATGGAACTACCACGTTTTAACTAGATCCCCTCTTCTCGTAGTATATACTTAATTGAAGATATGAATCTAGTCAACATAACTGGCACTTGACCTGCACCAAAATGTTTTATCTTTGACTTGCAAGCTATGTTGACCGTTGAATTAGAAGCTATGCTTAACTATAATTATGCAAGCTTAAAAGTATATCACTAGTTTGCATGCGTACACAAACGTGGGTTGACCTGCCCCTCATCAATACAGATATGTTGTGTCTTACACGTTCACTTTACGAAATTTTAGTGGGCCATTGTAGAAGGTTAGTATGTTGGCGCTTTACATGATTGCTGTACCAGCTGATGTACGTGCTTGTGATTCTGTACCAGCTAATGTACGTGCTTGTGCCAGCTTAATTAACTACTTCAATTTGGGTACACATGGATGTCTTGAACTCTTTTGCATTCTACTTTGCATACATTCCAACATACAAACGCAAAAATGTACAATTTCATCATGGGCATATACACTCAAATACACCGTACATCGTCAGCCTCTCTTTCTAGTAAATCAACATTCTATATCAAGAACAATCACGACAAACAAGAACTGCAGGCAAGGTCACAATCTTGATTTTCCATTGCCTACGCTATAGCACTGCTATCGCCTGTACTTATCTAGCTACATGCCTTTGATACCACTGTGCTACAGAAAGTGTTGCTGATGACCGAACCATCTCTGCGTGAAGGACTTGTGTCTGTAGAGCGTGCTGATGTATGGAAAGCTAACACAAATACATGGGACAAATCCCTACTGAGTAGTAGCCCAATTGCAAGTTTCAGTTCTCGTCAAGCAACCTGGGACGCGACAGTGAGTGTAGAGAATGCCAGCCAATCCGTTATTATCACCTTTATACCCCCAGGATACACTCACTGACCTACTTGAAAGGGGCACTTACACTCACACCTACGTCATCATCGTATAAGAACGAAGACATATTAGAAATGTTCTTATCTTCGCTCCTGCACTGTAGGAACAGCCGATATGATTGTGGACTTTTGGCATGTGGGGCTACCGTGGTAAGTTGCAAATTGTGTAGCGACCATGCGTGCAGGTTCGTGCACTATGGTGAGGTCATTCTTCGATAGGCTATGCGCATGACGTGTATCCGTTTTACGACAATTATTTGCTCCTAATTGCGTTGCCTGCGTAACATTGTGTTGCCAGTTCTGTAGATATTCGGAAGAGTTTACGTTGACTCGAGTTGTGCGACGTAACTGCACATACGCATATTTTGACTTTTACGTAACAATTACCAAGGTACATTGGTATATATATCATTCTGAAATGTAGACCTACTTTATTCGGCAGTTGTTCTACTCCTTCAAACGAATACATATGTTACCTTCATTAATCCGTAGTACAGTGTTTGTGAGCAAGCATATGCATACTACATTTATACAGTAGTGTCCTACGAGCGCAGTACTTTCAACACCCGATACATACTCAATGACGAGATGTTGAATGAACTCACCATTGAGTGTATGTAAATCAATTTCCTACGATCTTAATAAAATATAATATGTAAGCTGTATATGACACAGACACGGATTTGCATGTACCCATGCTAAACCTAATGTTCGGTGATAAAAATATGTCGGAAAAATCCTTCAGTGCAATACGTTGTTCTAGATAACTTTTGAACCGATAATATAAATAGTCAGTTGCACATGAAAAGATAAAAGATCCTAGGAATATGAAAGTGCACCACGCCGGAATATGATTGGACACGTAAACAACATAGTACGTCAACGTTGGTGCAATCAGGGTCATAGTCAGTGCAGTAAACAGATAACCATACACTTAAGCCAATGTTGGCAGTGCGACGTAAAGTGCTTTACAGTCTAAATAAGAGTGTGCAGCTGTAATAGTATATCTCTACTACATTAAGAGTGTTGAAGTATTTCTTGTGTCTGCTTTCTTGCTACGGCATTAAGGACTCTTGTATTAATAAACGATATTTCATGACAGCATGCTACCTCTGATAGCTTCCCCATGCTAACGCGCTCACTCATAGGATTTTCGTGTGAGCGAAACATCACAAACCCAGCCTCTTGCAATGCTTTCAGATGTTTGTACCTATTAAATGCCATCATGCGTTGTACGTGTATGGTCACGAAATATGGTTAGAATACTGCTTAAAACAATTAATAGCATTCTAGTCATAACCGACTGGTGCTGAACTGTTTGTGTAAGTATCCTACAATAGGTAGGCGTGAGGGTATGCATCCGCTTTAATTCACAATGCGTGAGGATTTTATACCATGTCTGTACGGTTTTCTTTCCATTATACAAACGACTGAAGAAGTGAACTTCAAATACGAACTGGTCCACGTGAGCCATCACACCGCTAGCAAGAATTTCTGGTAATACCTGTGAACAAAATATAACATAAATATTCAAGAGTCTTCACAGGCACTTACTTCTTGCAGAGATATGTATGCAAAGTTTTACACACAACCATACGTTAAAGGACAGTTCCTTATAAGATCATAACGATATGATTAAAACCGTGAAACATATATACCCAGATAGTATGTACGAAAAAATAAGTCTAGACACAAGTGCGTCACACAGAACGAACGGAATTCAACCTTTTTGCATATGAGTGCAATATGCATGCAGACGGTAATTAGTACAATGAGATATGTTTGGCACAGCAGTGTAGATGCCGTGTACATGGAATATGAAACACATATGCACCTCCCACTCGAAGCCTTCGACATCCATCTTTAATACTGATAGTTCTTGAACTGCAAGTTGTTGCATGATAATTTTCAGTGTCTTCACCTATACACACTCGTTGAAGGTAAACAAAACATATGAGCAGTTCTTCCATCAAATGGCATAAAATGGTGTGTACTAGCTGGTCTCCTCCTGCAGGTGTGCACATGAGTGTCTGCTGTTTCATGTTCTGTTTTCTATGACAATCTGCGCATTACACGGGTATGCAACTGATGTCTAACGTACATGTTGAAAAATAGGAGTTCCATGCGGTGAACATGAATTTTACATTGTGAATACCTTCCACTTTTGTACGACTTGATCTCTCATCCGAACGCCAGTGAGATCATCGGCATCGCTAGCACTGATACCCTTTAATACATAAACATAAAATATTAACAATCGTTGTGTAGGTGAATAATAAACATGTGGTCCTCTTTAGTATGCTGTTTAGAGGATACATTCACTACATTTTACATAAACAGGCCATCATTAAGCCATCATATACACGAACATCAAGCACAGAGTTGAGTACTTTGATATCAGATCACAGACACTTATACCCACATGCGGATTAAATCGAACATAGTCAGATCATCACCTAGACACACACCAGCATGCCCGCACAGCCGCATCAAACATTTATGTGTACCTTGTTACATATGAGTAACTATTACTATTCTGGTATATAGACTACAAGCTTGGAGTAAGTGAGTAACCATACAATCAGTTCGGCCATACTTGCTCTACACTCCACACTAACACCACTACGCTTCCGAATGCACATGAATGTAGACAAACATACATATAGGCAGATATAGGTCATCAGGTCATCCACCCACACTTGTACACACCCATGAATTGCACAATTAACTTGACCCGTGAACAACATACAAGGCAAAAGCTTTTGAAACACAAATCAGTACATTTTTTACTATTTGTCGATCGTATAGTTATATTGAATCTCTACATGTATGAATACATACATCGACACATGCACATGCATGAGTATACTACATAAATCATACACACAACCAAGGAATATATACAACTGAATACGCACCAGATTGTGATAGAAGACGTTCTCATCGACTTTATGGTCTGGCAACTGCATACTAGGATCAAATGAGTCTACCGTGCAATTACCTCTGCTAGCAATATCCTTATCAAATGAGAAGTCATAGTCAATTCCAAATGAGAACACCCTGGTGCATCGGATTTAGGTTCATAGAATCAATACATTGGCCTAATATGTGCACATCAATATGTACGAATGGTGTTTACTTGATGTCCATTTCAACACTGACAAATTGGATTTTGAATTATCTGTAAACTGCGTGAGTACTCTTTTGTGACATGAAACTGTTAAAGAGACAATAGCAAGATCTATTAAAAAAAAAAAGTGGTTATGCTGATCTGATACTTAGTGATTGCCCTTTGTGATTTCGTGAGTCCGTATGTTTGCATATTTGTTGTCGAATTTATAATCAAGGTTAATTTTTCAAAAGCCAGGTGTTAAATTCCGATCACAGACGCTTTAATTGATTCCTTTCATACGTGACATACAAACATTGCGGTTAACTAATGATGTTAAAGCAGCGGCTTTCTCTTTGAACCTAGTAATACGCTGGGGATACGATGCATGCCATACTCGCATCCTACACTCGTACTCAAAAACAAACAACTCGCATGATATTTCACATCACATGCCTGCAAGGGGAGATCCAATTATCAAAGCACACGGTCCATTGGCCATCCCCATTGGGAATCCCACCTAGAACTTCAGCAGTATTGCAAATATACTGTTTATAATATGCATTGTGAGGGAGGTATACTCAAAGTGTCAGTTCAGAGCAGCGTATGGAGATTGTAAACAGATATTACGTTTACGACCATACAAATCCGTATGGGTATTGTATTACGTATGGTATCGTTCACTGATTAAAAATGTCAAGTATATTGTGCTTGCTGTAACCATGCACACACAGTCATCACATCCGCATTTCACACTGGAGGCGAGATAGGCAGTAACGTTCACCTTATGACCAAAAGGTGACTGCATCATGTTTTTGTCATATACTAGTAAAGCAGCTATGCAAGGGAGCTTACCGTTGGGCTCATGACCCATTTAAGAAGTGCTAGCACTTGATCCTTCGCCGACATATGATTGAATGTTTGTTCATCCACGTCCCACTCTGTCAATGTAAATTTAAACCAAATAGATGTGAGGTAGGTATGCGAATGAATCTCACCTACATAACTATGTATACTTTTCGTCGTACTGAAGCATACACAGTGATAGAATGCAAAGTGAGTGGATGAGGGATGCGATAATAATGGGTACACGTGACAGTCGATATGGGCAGAAAATATTTGTACAGATATCATTGATTTAAGTATAGTTACGTGCTAGATATGAATTGAAATATTGAACGCACTATATATCGCAGATATGAACATTCCCACTTTGGTTCGCTCCTCGTTCTAAACATTTCCACATCTTGCTTCTTAGTACAACCCTCTTGTTAACTACACTTGAAATTTGTTAGTATGAAACATACAGAAAGCACATAAATGCAAATAAACGACAGTATTGTACTCCGCGTACTTGATCGGTCTATCATGGAGTTCAGTTCATAGCCCAACTTAATTCTACTAATCGCTGTTGCTATATCCTTCTCTTGCTGCATTTTCCTACGAATCTGATCTGGATCCTCCTCAATCTCACTCTCAGTTATGGGAGTGTGTCCTTCTTTGAGATTAGATTCTTGCAGAAGAACACTACCATTGTGATTGGCAACACGTAGAGACTGAAATAGTGAGGACAGCTGTGCGATCGGTGCAGCGCCGACCCCTGTAGTACCGAAGCGGTATAATAATGAATAGGTTGGCAACAGAAACACACGATTATAAGCAAATAAATTCTTGATTAAGACATCAGCAGTATACACATGTTATGAAAATGTCAGGCCTATTGATGATTTGAGAATAGCGCACACAGGAGGACAGGTCAAATCACGTTGCATTTTCGAATTTGCTGCAATGTACTGTGAAATTTATCCGTTCACAGGCCCTGGTGCTAAAACACCCATAAAAGCGTGCGTAATTGTTTATGTAAATGTGCAGGTACTTTTATCATTCATATATTAAGCTATATACCGTCGTCACATCTTTTAATTCACAAGATCATACACTTACTAGTTTGTGTATTTTAACACAAGCATGCGCAATGGAGATTTCTGCATGGAGACACTCCTGATTTCTCTCTTAGGAGATTTATATTCTTACATAATAAACACTAGTAACGTGTCTGAGTTTACTTTTATACACAAATGTGCCCGACGTATGATTGTAACTTGCATGCTTAAGTTCTTCCAAGACGATGAGTCCTTGGAGTGAGCGATATTATGCAATGGCTGTAAATGGTAATATACACACGCACACAATGTACTAAAACGTGCGCACATGGATAGAAACTTGTACGCTCTTACTCAATCCCAAATTACTATTAGTCCAAACCTTCTTAAAAGTATAAACTTATAGTTTTCATTGCATGTACCACTGAAAACGATGTACAAAACTCCAGCAGTGATGAGGGCAGCAGTCCACTCCATCTGCTTCCGCCGAGTACAGAACATATTACTTTAACAATGACACAAGAGCTTGCGAACGCTTTGATAATTACACAAGCGATTGCAATTGCTATCAAGATCTTGCGAACGATTACCCTGTACGTTAACACTGATTAATGGACATTACCAGCAACTCTGTTTTCTAGACGAAGTGGTTTAGTAAATAAAAAACAGTATGGACGGTTTGTCACTAATCTGCGCATTTCATTGGATAAATGCAGCAGAGCGAAAAGCTTGTATTTCTTTTGACAGCACCAGATGGTGATTCCTTGGACTACAAATAAAACAAACAGATATGTGAAGGTATGTGAGAACAACCAAGAAATATGATTTATCAATGACTAAACACGATTGAATTTTGACCGTGTTGTTTAGTACAACGAAGTTGTGTACAAGAAGGTATCACAAAGAGAAACACGCAATGTATTTCTACTTCTTCTCAGACACATGCTCCCATGTATCTATCGGTACTCCTGGTTCACAGTGTCAGAATAAAAGATCCATTAATGTGTATAATAGTAGTTTACTACATTCAACAACAAACATATCAGTATAGCAGTACTGCTCTAGTCTTAACAATACATTAATTTACTTACACGTGCGTAGTCGTTTTTTTGGTGTATGATATCGTGGTTGTGTATGTTATTTAACTCGATTATTTATGTTTATTAAGTATTTCTAACGGAATTATTTATATCCTCAACTTGGAGATTATTCCTTCAACATTACCCTCGACAACAATATTGACACAGACACAATAATTCAGTGACCGGTTAAGTTTTGTCGTTCCCAGAATATTTATATTACGTTGTTCTCAAACATGTCACTAAGCCACTGAAGTGTTTTCTTTTGGATGGTGACGGAGGTAAAGATATGTGCATGATTGGAATTTAACCAAATGATGATACAAGACCTTCAAAGAGATGTGATTGTTGTACAGTTCTGTGTCAACGAGGTGACGAAGAAGAAATATATCTTTCTACAAATGTAGTCCAAGCTTGTGGTCTCCATTCTTTTGTGCGATTTGTCCGTTCAAATCAGGCGCTAAAACTGGTTTAATTTTACACTGAACGTTCGCGATAAAATTCGAAACTAATGTTTTATTTTCTGGGTTTCTGATGGTTCATATTGTCAAGTCTATCAGAGTATCCAACTGCGTACGCCGAATAGTGTATACTATACAGGCAAATTGTAGATAATGTCTCAACGCCCGTCGACTTGACCAAGTCTGTATAGCACTACATTATTTGACAAACCTGTACGGTTATTTCCTCACAGCACTGCGTAAATTTCCACCGATTATATTTAGGCTCTCTGTTTAGTTTTGAAAGACGAGATTGATGTAGACAGTGCTTCACTCATTGCTTCACTGCATGTCATAGAGATCGTCGTGTAGAAAGTGGCCAATCTGATAACAACAATTTGGCAGTTGTAGTACTATCAGTACAGTTTCATAAATTTCTAATTAAACTCATCGATCCCAGCCGTATGGTGTGTGGTGAGCCAGCCCATCATTTCCGGACCGGCGCAGAAGTTGTCGCAATTGTCAGGTACTCTGTCGTTTGCCTGGTTTTTCCCAAAACGGGGGAACATCTAGATCTAAATAGACGCACAGAATTATCCAGTATTATTGGTAGATAAATAGTTTTGGTTAAGATAGCCCAGTAATATAGCTTGAACTTAACGTACATCCTTGAACCCAAGTCACAATCAAGTCAATTGCAGGGGAAAAAAATGCATTTTTTCTACCCCTAAGGGTACGATTTTGCTTTTCATTAGTGCATTCGATGTCGTTGCCCAGCCCCAACACAGACATTAGCACATACACACACACACATACACACACACGCACGCACGCACGCGCACACACACACACGCACATACACACATACACACACACACACGCACGCACACACGCACGCACAGCTCTGTATGCATTTTTTTTTGAGCGAGTCTCAGTGTGGTTTCCATTTCTTGGAACCATTGTAGATTGTATCTTGCTCAAAGCTTAAGCATCAGAGTGAAACGGAAATAGCTGAGAATTACGCACGTCCAGCAGTAAAGCCCTGAATTCTGAAAATCTAAAATTTCTATTGGCAATATTGAATCTATTTACACAGATCATCTGCATGCTCACAACTTATCAGGATCGACTTCTGAGTCACTACTCAGTTCTCTTGTTAAATCAGATAGTATACATGGTAAATAGATTGCAAATCAAAATCAGTCTTGCCGTTTTGTCTGAATATTTATACCAAGTTGGGGAAGAAAACTCACTATCCTGGCGATGCCATTGATTCTGTATCCCATGGTGTACTGGAACACACCGTATTTTATCCACATACCTATTGATGTTTCTTAAGGTTTACAGATGACAACACGGTTGCTGTGAGACTCTATTCGGTGGAATAGATATTTGCGTACGAATTTTATTGTTATCTAAACGGTCGGTCGTTCATGAGAAACATTTGGTGGCAAACATTAAAATTCTATGCTCTGAAATCTCCTCGTGCGTGAGCTAAAACCAAGTACTGCCGTCATTTCCGAGAACAATTCACATCAAAACATATTATTGGTCAATTTCAGATGTCAAGCAAATTCTTTCACTCCATATATGGGTTTTTTTACCTCATCAACATTTCTGATCACTAGTACCAGGTTTCCACAATAGTAGAATTCACGTCATTGAGCTTCTACGATGCTGAGGACTCATTCCGTAAACAAAGAAACAAAGAATCTCCCCTCCGCAAAGTAAGTGTATGTATAGTTTCAATTATCATGTCATCTCAAGCAAGCGAAACATCTGTGAATGTCAAGCCATCTCTTTGCACTTACATATAGCGCACTGAAATACGTGAATAGACATTGCGCTACGTTCAGTGCTCCCGCTCAATCAGGGCTATCTGTGTACGCCAATAGAAGATATCCATGTTATGTAGAAGCTCAATCCGTATTATTTTGCCGTAGAGATTAAGATTTTATCCTAAATTGTACCATGGCAAATTTATGAGCATCATGACTACACTTCCATTAGTGCAAATGATGGTCTCGAGCAATTTAACTTCAATAAAAATAAAGCAAATGCAGAGTGATGATGAGAGACACCACACCGTCTTTCCGCCATCGCACCTACAGAAAAAAAATTCAGCAAGCACTGAAAAGTGTCAACAGAAATAGGCCGAAATTTCCACGACCAACTTTCAATGTAGTTTACATGATATGTCCATTCTTCAACCCATCATTGAATGCAGAAGAAGAAATGATTATACCTTGTTTTAACTTGCTGCAATGTTCAGTTTCTACGCAAATATAATATGTTGATTGAAAGCAGTAGAGTGAAACACAGTTGATCTGGACGTATGATAACACTGATGCCACTGACATGAGAAAGCTCATCTACCTATGTTCTACACACATCAGTGATTCTTGATGTTTCAGCTTATAGTGGAGATTGATACTTCCAAGTCGCGTTCACGATCCTCTTAATGAAGCAGTACCTTGATGGAATAGCATTTGGAAATCAAGATGCCTTCCTACCTGCAAATGTGTGATTCGTGTAAGCTTTACTATATCACACACAAACAAATAGAATTTGGAAGTTTTTAGTGCAAAAATAGGGCGTCTTCATTGGTCCATGAGGTGGTTGAGGGGCCCATAAACATAAATCGCGCAAATATCTTATTGGGTCATGAATACATAAGCCCACTATGCGGCTTATAGTAATGAATGATTTGGATTTTATGTACGAGCAATAGATTTGTTTCGTTCCACATGTTGGATGCCGTGCACGTTATTCAATGCCTGGCAACACGAACTTCCGATCCATGTAAATAATATTTGCACACACAACACCGTTTATTCAAACAGTGTATCAAAAAGTGTAGACAGTGTGCATGAAGAGGTGGGGAGAGAAGGAGAAGGGAAGGGGTAGTCGTCAGGCATTAATTTAAAAAAAATCAAAAATTGCCGCTCGATTTTATTGATTTTATTATCATTTTTTTATTTTGCCATAGACGATTACTCGAGCACTCGGCATTCTGCAGCATTCACACATTGTTACACGGGGATACCCATGGAAATCCTTCCACGGGGATGAATGCAGGAAAAAAATATGGTCATAGAACTCACCAAGGCCCTGCACATGCGCACCCGATTGGCCCAAATATGTCACAAGCACAGTCAGTGAGTGCACTGCAAAACTCATATTTGCTTGAATAGCATTAGCATTCCCCTTACTTTTTGGATTCTTTACGTAAAATCGTATGCACTTGATTTGTGATGTTCCTACACGCATGTCCCGCTCGTATATTTTCAGAACAAGCGTACGTAAACTACATCTATTCCTTTATCCCTCCTTTACACATAATTGTGTACTCGATTGCTTGTGAGTTTCTCTTGATTCTTATTGAGCTTCTCTCCTACATTGTGAGTAGGGTTGGTTGTTTCTTGGCCCAGACCCTCTTTGTGTTACATAACGCTCATGAGATATTGCCGCTCTGGGTGTATTTGTACTGAATACGTGCAATTACGTAAATAACATTACACTCCGTGGTACTTGTCATCGCAGTAGATCTATGGACGAATGCACACACCATTGGCTACGAGATACTAACTCATACAGCGCACTGTAGTTTACATCCTGACACTATAGTAGATCTTCTGCGGGCGCGATGATTTCCTCTTACAGCTACTATCCCATAACACCGTATCTCGGCCTTCGCAATCCATGTTGGTATTCGCTACCAACATGGATGCGTAAGGGTTGTGGCGTCCATTGAATCAATGGAAAGGTGCGAACTATTAGTGCAACATTTCTGAATGCCGGGCAGAAAGGTAGCCAAACAGAACCCAACCCATGCATATGAACTGCTCTTACATCCAGTCTTTATCACCCTTTCTGATAAGAAAGTGTGTTAGCTGTGTTGTCTTTAGCATTTAGCGATATTGTTCAAATACTAGAGATTGATGATATCATTCCAAGTGTTTCCTTTGTTGCTATAACACGCGAGATTAAACAAAAACTTCACATATCCTTAACCTCCAGACAAAATCAACATATAATGATACAAACAATAAGCGCAGGTAGTCTCCCCTGTTTACCATTTCCACTGCCGTCACAAGACAAAATCTACGTAGCAGACGTGCCATACTATCATGATCAAAATTCTATCCCTAAATTTAGCAATGCAAATAGCGAAAGCTACAAGGATGACAGTGATAACATGGGCGTGGAAGAGTACAACTATGATGATGAGGCTAATGACGATGATAATAGCGAGTCTCAAGGGACGGGTGGATTGTACGACTGGGAAATATTCCTTGACCCGCTTGAGGAACCCGATCACATGCTTAGCACGAAGAAACGAAGTATACCCAATCTTGATTTGACCCCGAATTGGACAGACGACGTTCCTCCTTCCGAAATACTGTGTAACTTGATATCTGAAGAACTTGGAACAGTTGTTGACAAGAATCTTAAAAAGAACTCTTGTGATGGTAGCCAAAAAAGAAGAGCATCGTTCAGCGTCAGCAGTCCTAAAAAGAAATTGATCACACAGCAGACACAATCCCAAAGGTACGGTACATCGCAATCTGTATCATTTTTATTATCAACCCGAGTTAGTTTATCTAGCTGGTACACACGTGAAGACTTTAAATGGTTGTGTACATCTTTCACCATGGTATTAATATGAAATCTGCATGTAGCATCACTAAACGATCGACCCACACATGTATTTAGATTCGTACTCACCAGCTTTGTCTCTTTCCCGTGCTACCCTGTATACGTTATATTATTTCCAGGAATAGCTTTGATTCGAACTCTACTGTGTGCGATGAGGCCAAACTAATTGTAACCGAGTCTCGCTCGTCACTCCCACAGTTGCAATCTATACATTTTCCACCGTTTACATCAATGTATCACAACAAAACAGATTATAATATAAACAACAACTCGATACGCAATACATATATCAAAGAGCATAGTTACTTTCCCGTGAGAGGTAATAACTACGATGGTATCGATACGGGATCTCCGCTACCCAGAAAAAATACAAATAGATATATAGAAGTGCAACAAAAACAACAGTTTCAGTCTGAAGGAGTAGTGAATAATGGCACTTCTGTACCAACTACGCCTGTCTTCGCAGCAGTCACAGCAGGAAAAATTTCATCGGGCTCAATGAGCGGTATGTAAAACCATGACAAGTGTACTTTTGAGCATTTTCCATCAATTTCATACTGTTCATAGTCGTCATAGCCGTACACATAGCAATACGTAAGCATTCATGCTAACTTCTGCGTACAAACAATTACATGCTCTAATACGTCCTTCAGGGTTTCCGTTACCTCTTGACAACAAGTCCTCGTTGCATGACAAATCAAGCACACGTACCTCTCTGCTCGGTGGTGAAGTTACAAGTAGCCCTGTCAATGAGAATGTTCCTGTACTTTCGAGCAACATTCAAATTGACAATAGAGGTCAAGAGACGCGAGAATGGAGTGATCAGTCCTTAGCACCGTTGACAACACTTCGGGCTTGGGGGCCTTCTGGACACCTGTCTTGCCCCAATTCATCGTATCTTCAAGTTCGAAACCATATACCATGCAATACACAACCTAAACATCTTGACTCAAATATACAAATTTCACAACCCGGAATGCAGTACCCGTTGAGTCAATACCAACAATGTCAGTTTCGGCAACAGCATCAAGGGACGCACACTAACTCAGCACCACCTTCAGCGTTGACGAATATCACGAAAGCAGAAGTTAAGCCATCATCCCGATCTGTCCCTTCTTCTGTATGTGGACAAATTATGCATTCGGGACAGAAGATCGACCACAAAATGCGTGTCTTCATTGACAATATGCTCTCTTCTGCTCGTAAGTAAAAATATTTTCGTGTTCTCACTGTTCATCGTATTCGTGTCCACGATAGCCGCATCTCACATTTCTGTTCTTCATTCACATCGACAGAACCTGCTTCTCCGTCCAAGGCATCTCAAACAATCGCCTCACCAAAAAAGAAGATAAACACAACTCAACTTCAAAAGCAACCTTCGCGCGAAGGAAGGAATTTGAATGTGGTCAGTATGGGAACAGAGATTATCCATCTTACATCACGTAGCCAACACAATGCTAGCAAATGGACAATCGAGACTTTGAAACATTTTTTCTGCCGAGACTTTGTTCAGGTATGAATGCCAGTGTGCACCAAGCTTCGTTTCTCAAATATGATTTCATTGAAATACTACGGAGCGAACTCATCTAGACGAGCAAATCATATATTATTTCAGGTGTGCAGCAATCTGTCGACTAGTACATACAACTTTGAGCTCGAGACACGCGAGAAAGAACTACTACGCTTCATGACTGACATGTCCGTCAATTCTGTTATCGGTGACTACAGCGATAATGTTAACCACGCCGATGAGTACGAGACGTATGTGTACTCATTCAAGTCATACGTTCTTCACAAACCAATGCCGGAATTGTGGTCGTAAACGTTTATAGTTATTTATTTATCTCTACAATTAATAGAATAATAATCATTCGAATTGCTACTATTGCAGACCAATGTCGCCTGACGAGGGTTTGACACGATTAACAGAGGTTGGTCCAGTAAGAGAACCAGAGGTTACGTATGTAGTCAACACCATCTTGACGTTTGTGGCATCGCGAGGTATGCTCTTGACCTTGACAATAATTCTATGGGCAATACATACATACATGACAACTTCAAGAACACCATTAACATTCCTTTAAACTATATTGTTTTACAGCCGGAGTCCAGGTCATCCCAGAACGAAAATTCGAACGTCGATCAGCCCGTGATGCCAAGGTGGGATTTGTCGGTCATGCGTGCGTGCAGGCGTTGTATTGTCTCCTTCTGTCAACTCCACACACGAACGCGTAGTCAAATGAATGTACGCAGAGACGCACTAAAGAAGATAGTCTTCGTCTTTTCAAAACATGAAACATTCTAAACACTTACGAATTGAATTGTTGTGTTTTACAGAACTTACCGGGATGTATTATAGATTACGCCATAACAAAGAACGGAGTGGTACTGGGACTTATCGAGTGCAAGAGTAAACGAGAATTTAAAAAGTAAGTTGGCAGTGACATTTTGATGCGTTGTAATACACGAGCATGAGCAACTGTTCTTCTCAGGGTCGTGCACGTTGGCACAATTTCGTGGATAATTTAGTTGGACAGAAACAATAACCAGTCTCAATGCAGCACGAAGGTCTTTGGGAAACTCATGCACCCGCTATTCTACCAAACACCTGTCAACATTGATATTTATAGTTCTTGTTATCGTAGTGCCCATACGTGTTGGGTTACACGTTGTGCTGTGTATAAATATGAAATCTCATACTCACACTTTCACGTACGTTTCCACTTCGTAGGGACGCGTTCGCTCACCTCGTAGCAGAGCTTCTTGTTATTCAAGACCGCGCTGGAAGTCCAGATATCCCTATATTTGGAGTCCTGACGGACGGCTTCAGATGGGTGTTTGCCGTTGTCAAAGGAACAGATCTTCACCTTGAGCATTCAGAGAATAATGATTCCGTTATCAAGGTGAGGCGAGCAGTAATGTGGAAAAATCTGCACGAAATTACGGAGCATATGACATCCATTGTCGGTCAGAGCACGCGCGCCCTCGTTGAGGTCATTGAACAGAATCCCAGCGAGTGATGGCCATGTGGATGCTACTACCATAAAGCATATGATATAAACATATTGCCATATTAACATGTAAGTGAAGTATAAAATATACAGAGCAATGTCATAAGAGTACTAAACAATTGCATGATTCACAGTGTATCATACATTATCACAAATTAAAGAAATTCCTGGCCTAACGGCTGGAATGTTAATAGTAACCTGACTCTTTCATTTCAAGGGGCTCTAGAATCTTTGAATTTTTCACTTCATCGAAGAGCTAGTGGTCTCAGAAGTTTCATTGTGTTATTCGACGATCGGGGTATTTTCAACGTATTTTACTTAACATTGCTTCTCTGATGTATACTTTACAGTACATCATATATTTACTGATACCCTTGAGTACAATTATTTACGTACGCTCTTGGCCTCACGGGCAACCGTTGAATTTGTGCCGCTCCGATACACCCAGTCAGGTTTGAACATATCTGAATCATAGCAGTCCGTGTCTCCGTAGATGCTACCATCAGCAAACAGTTCCTGGTTCAGGGTTTCCAGTTGCTTGACAACCTTCTTGCTCAGCGTTTTTCGGCGCCACATTTTCCTCCTACCTTCCTTCTTACTGTAAGTATGACCCATAGTCATGATCGAGTTGAAGCTCACCCTTCTTGACATCATATACTCCTTCTCGGCACAGACCGCTCTACGCTCTTTGGGAATTTCCACACTTTCAGTACTTGCTAAGCATAAGTTCAGTTTACTATAGTGTTGTATGTCAGTACTCGCACTCTCCATCATTTCTACACTCTCGTTAATCGCCAAAGTACTTGTCGATGAATGTACTTGACTATCAATCAAACTCCCGGCTTTCTCTTCTCTACTCCCTTCACTACCACCACATGCAAGTGAGTACTGATCTTTTCTCAAACTAACACCATTGTGTATAAGCGGTTCAATTGCCTTAGTTATTACGTCCAAGTCAAACTCCGTATCATCTGATAACATATTTCCGCCATTTGCTACTCCTGCGACCGTTGTTCCGTCGTTCTTTGCGCTGGTTGTACTATTGATATTAGTACTACTGGGACATGATGATGAATACGCGGTGCAGATTTTGCAACCAAACTCTCGACGTAATTGTTCAACTGCATCAGCTATATTTTCACAATTTTCATTGTTGATCAAAGGTTGCATGTGGCAACTCTTTTCCTCATCATAACCTTCGCTCGACGCTATATCATAAGGTTTGACATTTTCCAAGGTCTTTGCGGCGTCTGGCACGTGACCAAGAGGGTTACCCGCTCCGAGGTTACTAATATTCCCAGACAGCTTGTCAAAATATGTCAGTACGTCTAAATATCTGACTCTCGGTGCTAAAACGTCTACAGGATCCCCCTAAAAAATTCCTTTAGAAACCTATACGATGACAAGTCAATGGTACATTCATTCCCAACAACTGTGTCTTGGGAACTAACCACAGACAGAGAGCAACGTTGACATTATATACCATTAACACGTTCAGGGCGATCGTTGGGTTGAAGAAGGGTAGCAGCAGCTCATCACTTCACCAAACGTCGAGAGCTCGCTCTCACTATACAACTACTCACTTAGACGTATGCGTGCGTTGTAATACAATCGTTTAGTGTGCAGAACTTAAAAAACAACGCAAAAACGAAAATACTGTTTTTAACAGTTAATCAGTGATTGAACCAACTTCAGTTTGTAGACCCTATAAAAAGCCCTAGATAGAAGAGAAAGGGACCCATTAAATTACGACAATGGAAATGTCGGAAACTCCCAGTGCTTATGCCAAGGGGTATAACCTCATCACCAGTCCGTGTTGGGAAGTAATTTGAGACGTCGATTGAATGCAAGAATCCTGTTTAGTTGTCCATTATTAAGAAATAGTAAGATAGGGGGGGAGCAGCCCGCACATGGGGTAAGTTGGGGTAAGTTTCAATATAATTTTTGTTTCTTCTTCTTTTTTTTTTTTTTTCCTATTTTTTCTGTTTTGGTTTTATTTTTCTTCCATCTATTTCGGTGGCGGTAGGTAGTCAGTCAATCAATCTGGTCGGGCAGTGAGTGGGTCAGTGGGTCAGTGGGTCAGTGGGTCAGTGGGTTAGTGGGTCAGTGGGTCAGTGGGTTAGTGGGTCAGTGGGTCAGACAATCAGTCAGTCAGTCGGTCAGTCAGTCGGTCAGTCAGTCAGTCAGTCGGGCAGTCGTGTGGTGGTGGGGCGGTGGGCTGAATGACTAAATTCGCCCGCCCGCCCGTCCGCCAGCCCGCCCGCCCGTTTGCCCCACTACGGCCCAAAGGTCACCACTGCCCCGTGGGCGTGGGTGGGTCCGATGTGCGTGTGTGCGTGTGCGTGTGCGTGCGTGTGCGTGAGTGAGTGTGTGTATGTGTGTGTGTCTGTCTGTGTGTGGGTGGGGTGTGTTAAAAGGTAAGCGTTGGTGTATTTCATTCTCTCTTTTCTACGTCTGTTAGGTATGCATGCATGTGCATGTGTACATGAGAGAGAGAGAGACAGAGAGAGACAGACAGAGAGAGAGAGAGAGTGTGTGTGTGTGTGTGTGCGTGCATGTCAGGCAGTCAGATAGACAGACAGAGAAAGTATATATATATATATATATGTGTGTGTGTATGTGAGATGTTGACCTCATTGCTATCCTTTGTACGTTTGTTTGTTGGGTATTCATGTGACGCAAGAGAAAGTGTTTGTGTGAGATTTTACCTCATACACATACAGTCACACACACGCGCACACAAAACATATACACATACAAACATACAACCACACAAACCCCATCCGTACAAACACAGCTAGAATACACACAGCTTAGTTGTCTTGTCGCCATCGGCAAAGCGCATGTGTACCATACCGCACATCCCCACTACAGCCCTACGTTTTAGAGTTCGTGATATAGTACCATCCGTCACATTAACAAGAATATGATGTGCGCGTAGTATAGTAGCGGTGATTTATGTAATATCTGTTCAATTGTTTCTTATAGGAAATAGGGGACATGTGAGTGTTCGACATCACACGTTTGATCAATTTAGTATTATATGTATGGATAGTGAAAGCAGCCACACGTATAGATTTATATTCTATGCAGCTATCTCTTCACATCCCTCCCGAAAATACATGCATAAACTTACACGGCACTTCCCGTACTCGCATTAATCACAACAGACAATATGGCTACTACAATTGAGTCCGTTCAGTGCTTTGGACGCAAGAAGACTGCCACCGCTGTGGCTTTCTGCAAGCGCGGTAATGGCCTCATCAAGGTGAACGGTTCCCCTTTGGAACTTGTCACTCCCCAGGTCCTTAGATTGAAGGTATATCTTGTTGGATTTATGGTGCGGTTTATATGAGTACTTCTACAACGGTTCAAATATCGAATTTGTAGTTTATTAATATGACATTCATTAATATGATATTCGTTTGTTTTATTATAAAAGTAGCACGAAAGACTGCTATTAATAACAATGTTTAGATGTTGTGCTAAATAGTTTCCCTATTGCCATGCATGCGTCTTACTACGAAATGTAGGTTCAAGAGCCTCTCCTAATCCTCGGCAAGGACAAGTTCGCTGATGTTGATATCCGCGTGCGTGTCAAGGGTGGAGGTCACACTTCTCAGATTTACGCCATCCGTCAGGCCATCGCCAAGGCCATTGTTGCTTTCTACCAGAAGTACGTTGATGAGGCTTCCAAGAAGGAGATCAAGGATCTTCTCCTTCGTTACGACCGATCTCTTCTTGTCGCCGATCCCCGTCGTTGCGAGCCCAAGAAGTTCGGAGGACCCGGTGCCCGTGCGCGTTTCCAGAAGTCTTACCGTTAAACAGTTTGTTGGGTGTCTCGAGGATGTCCACACGGTTGAATGTTTTGTTCGACCCACCATTCTGCAGTTTACTCGTTTCATTGCTTGAGTTAGACTATGAAGAGGGGAGGACTGGGGGAAAAATCGTGGGATAAACATCCAAGACTTTTTAATCATCTGTATTGATAGGAGTGGAAATATAAGCGTAAGTGAAAAAAAATAGCGTTGCCCTTTTCGTCACTTTTTACTTGCATGTACATTTAAGGTATATATTATTGCTACAACGTTCACTACATACTTCAAACATGTGTTTGTATTTGTCTTCAGAACGGTGTGAGCACACTATGCTTGTTAGTGATGTATTTCCTACTTTTGATACACATTACAAACTTTCTTTAGTTTTTTTGCTTATCTAGTATCTAGGTGTTAGCTGGTAGTGCACAAGTACTCTTTTAGTATGATGTATGTATTGCATATGCTCGAAAAGTACGTTCCGAAGCTGTGCAGTGCTTTGTGTGATCAGACGATGGATAGGAGAGTAGTAATTTGTAGGGAAAACGCCTAAAAATTTGTTACTTTCATTAGCTATGACTTTAGATTTTGAAGCGGCATAGGAATTCTGACTGTCTATAAATCTACTACGGATATTAGTAATGTGATTGTGATGTTTACAGTATTGTTTATGCGTCACGTACTTGGCGTAGGATGACTATACTAGTACGTGTATTCTATTGATTATAAAAGTGAAATAACCAGGAACTCTTGTTTCCGTTGGTATGTGCACAGCAGCTTTAAGCTTAGAACGAATTCAAGTAGTTGTACATTGCTCAAATGCATCGAGCCAACGCAATTTATTTGCGCGATGCCAAATTTCCGAAATAATCATTCAGTTGTATGTGACTCATGCATCGAGGCAAGTCAAAGAATTACCTAGTGCCAATTCCCCAAATTGCTTTACTAATGGCAGACCTCGTAGTATAACATGATGGGGTTGCGCCCACGCAGGCAATGTGTAGTCGAATTTTATGATATTTATACTTTCTTATAATGTACAATAAAGTGGAGTACAAAGTTTTTTAACTATTGAAGTACATACGATCCACTTAACTACTTTGTACAGCCGTGTGTCTTACACTTGGTCCATATGTACACTTTCTCCACTTGCTCTTTGGTATATCGATGCGTTTGTATTTGTGTTCAAATACCCATTTGTTCCAATCGTTGCTGACATTCAGCAGAGCATAGGAGAACGAATCCAATCCCAAATATGCCTCGCTTGCAGAGATCATAGTCATGATCCAGTAGTAACCAGCATCATCGGGTAATCGGCTTCCACCCACCTGCGTGGGCAGTAAATGGCACGCATGTTGGTTTATAATATACTAGTCACGCAGACACGTATTTTATGCAAAGGTTTGCAAAATACATGTATGGTCTAAATCATACCTCGGGGCAATCTGCATCGTCACCATCCCCCCCTCCATATATGTCTACCGCTCCATGTGCATTCAGCAACCGTGATAACATAGGGCCTAAGTATATAGTATGTAGTACAATTTTCAGTTATGGGGTTAGTTATCACACCCCCGGATACGATCAAATGAAGTCACGTAAATTCACGTGTTTTCCCACTAAACTACAAACGCAGGTAAGCGTAGGTATAGAATTTAATTCAAACCTGCGGCGTCATTATGTTGGTGTCCTCTAATCACCCCATGAAGAATAGATTTCCCAGATGTGGAAGAGAGCGAAAAGTGTGATTGCAGTAGGGTAACGTCAAATGCAACTCCACGATTGGGCACAAACACGAATGGAGGGCGGTATTGAGCTGAGCCTTTGACCATTAAATCCGTCCAGCATACACCGAGAGTGCGAGGCTGTACAAACAATGTACAAAGATAAGTTAGACTAAATATACTCGATCATGTATGTGGGTAACATACGGTATATAATGTTCGACGAGGATTGAGATAATTTTACTTTCAATCCAGTCACAAGTTACAAATACAATTTGGTGTTAAAAATTACTCAAATTATGCACACAAAGAAATTAGTTTAGTACACCTAAAAACTATGCAAATGGTACGACACAACACGTAGCTAAACACTCATTACGCACACAACCGCACATGCTAACATATGAAAACAATTACTACACGTACTTGTGAGGGAGATGTTGGCACGAAGGATCCTGAGAATGACTTCAGTAGCTGGGGATCTTGCTTCATCATCCGCATAATGTATGAGAATGCATTTTTGTTCTCGTCCTGTATTGTTGGCACATGCGTATGTACATATGAGTAAGTGCTGCAACATTCAAAGTCCACAATTGGATGAGAATGTAACCAAAAGGCATCTGCATGGAATACACCGTACTGCACCACATGTCTTGTCTAGGAGGTAGTTATGCACATACACTACAGCAGATCGCATGCTCAACTCATCATAAATAAAATCATTTAATACTCAAACTTGCACTCACGCAAACGCAAATGACGAAAGAACACGTTGCACGTATAAATACTTGAGTGCGTAACCGTGCTCCGCCTTGTCAATGAAACAATCACACATTAAGCACTGGGCACTACACTGGCATTCTATTACACAAATAGCAATGCATAAATATAGGAGTGTCACATGTCCATACCTTCATTCTAATAAGAGTACTTTCCCTATCGATAGTACCAAGTAGCTGATGCTTAAATTCGGCACCCTCGACAGCAGACGAGTGGGGTGCCTTGAGTAGACGTGTGGGTATATATCCCCACTCAATTACTCCATGTGAACACTGCATGAAGTGGACCAAAGTCGCATTTATGCCCATATGCATATTCGAATCTTCACTTTCTCCTACGTGTGTGTTTTTTCGGGACACCACTACCGCCTCTTTGGACTCAAACCATCTTTGATCCTCTGTACCGCTCCCATATTCTTCAATTACAACATCAATGCTACTATTTACTTTCGAGCGTTTGTTGGTATGGTTCTGTTGCATGGTCTTCTCCCCATCTGCCACTCCCAGGTACACGACTGAGGGTAGGAATTGGAACAAACGAAGCACACGTCCAAGAACAAAGCTGCGGTTGTCGTTGTACTTCCTTGTCATTTCCGCACCCAGACCTTGTAAATTGAGTGTGAAAGGCAGTTTTAGTGGTGTTCACAGTCACGGTTGTTTATGGTTTACATACGGAATAAACGCATTCACAGAGACACACCGTATGGACTATTGTCAGGGGTGTAGACATGTACTTACGGTTAAAATATATGGAATACACGGAAAATAACATACACATTGTGTATACTACACAGAGATGCATATGAGCGTATACCATAGTGAATGCACATGTTGACATCTTCATGATTGCCACGGACCACGTTGACCCTATTTCCATTCACTGCTCTCAATAGCATTATGACATAAATCACTTCAACAGATCTTTCTCCCCTGTCTACAAAATCACCCAGAAAGAGTACACGGCACCATTCCTGTAATATACATAGTGCATAAGTTAAATAGTATATACACAAACACTGACGGCCACGGAACTGGTGTAAAGTTGCACAACGAATGGGTTTTCCATTTCTACACATGAACATTTTGTTATGTAAGATCGCCGCCTACTCGTGTATACCTACCTGCACATTCATATTTATGTACTTTCACAACAAGAGTATCTCGCATACCTGCACATTCAAATTTATGTACCTTCACAACAAGAGTGTCCTCATCAATGCACTCATGGGCATCGCGCAGACTTGCTAGAAAGCCTTCAAGTGAGCCGTGAACATCTCCAAATACTACAATTCTGGTTTCCTTTGGGATGATCAACCGTGTCGCGAATGGTCGAAATACAGTAAGAGGTAATGCTGGTTTGTGCTCTGCCCTAAATTAACATCACACATCAACGTAACTTAAGTATGATACACGTATAATTATGTATATGTGCGGCATATATATTGGTCAAACAAGCACCTAGCAAATATGTATGAATTCTACACCAAAAAACTCAAATGAAATATGCACGACGGCACAAAAGGGTCCCGAACAGTGTAAATATGCACGGATGGACAATTCGTACGATGCTCATGCATCTGTATGTACGCAATATATCTATCTATCTGCACACACTTGAAGTAGTCATCATCTTCAGGTATCTCGCCGTCTAACCATGCACTACTATCGACAAAGTCGTGTGCAAGCGATGCCAGAACTACCGAATGAACCAACGCGAAATCATCCGCTTCAGGGAATCGCTGGTCTATCTGCATGCTATTCAATGTCTCTAGGTTGTGCATCTGTGTGTGTGTGTGTGGCGACAGAAAAGCATGTCCAGAGTTGAATGTGATAGTGTCTAGGTTTGTATCTACGCTGGAAATTGGCGTTAGTCAGTTGCAGCGGGTACATTTACGTGGGTACATTTGTGTTGTGCACGTGATGTTTTGTCACCGTACCATTGTATACATGTGTTAGTATGTATGATGCTTGTTGAAGAAACATGGAAATTAAAACTGGAAAGGCTGCTACATTGCTCAAGGACATTTTCAGCACTTCGCAGTAGGCATAGTTACATAAACACAAGTCTAATAATAAGAAGAAGAAAGAGCATGCCTCACCCACCTAATTATACCATATCCTTGAAGGCACAATACAAAGCACAAAATTCATACGTATCTTGGACATACCACTTTCATGCGTTGTATGGCATCATTTTTCTGATTATCATCAAGTTTAGCAAATCTTGAGTCTGAATATATATTAGCATGGTTGCGTATAATGCTTTCGTAATGAAATGAACCCTCCACATCTATCCCCTCATCGACGTCATTTTCCTGTTCAGCCACGTCTAATTGTATAGCCGAGTCCCTATCGCTATCCTCTCCCTTGAAAGTTCCTTGAATAGACCCCATTCTACCTCCATCGATTGCATCATCGATTATGTGCTTATCACTAAACTGAACAACAGACACACTCTCCCCGTTAATATTCTCGATAGTCTTTGCAGCTGTTAGAGGTATACTGTCTTCAAATTCGGCCAAACTACCATGCTGCATCCACAACACATAAGCAAGAAATGGAATAATCACAAATGCCCACCATGTGCAAGGAAGAAAACAAAATTTTCGTGGCTGTGATTTCGAGTTAGATGCAGACGGATTAACTCCCCCACCGGTGCTGTTGTGCCCACACGAGACGGATTTAGGTGATGGAGGCATACTGTGTATGCAATACGCGCCGTATTCGCGAAAACGTTAAATGACCTACTAGCTGTACAAGTAAACAGATCACAAACCGGAAGTAACGCAGGTTTTGTTCTGTGAAACTCATTTATGTCTCTCTCTGAGCTTGCAAATATGTGGGCACACGGTCTTGTGTATGCATATCACAATTGTGTGTGCATGCATATGAACAATAGCGTCTAGCGGAACAAAGTCTTTGTGTACGTAAATCCTTTGTGTGAAGGGTTACAGCTACCTTGGAGACATACACAAGTGCGTTCTGAACGTATGTGTAAAACACATTTTTTTTATTTTGGTTATCGGATTGATCAACTTGGCATGAACGACAAACGAAACTACAGCCGCAGACTAAAAAACTTTAGAGTAGCTAGGAATCCTTCTCGAATGCATCCTCTTCGCCTGTGTTACAGAAGGAACATCGACCTTAATACACACGTTGCCCGACGATTTTGTGTGTCGATTATATGCATGGGCCAAGTTTTAACTTTAGACAAAGTATATACTTGTACCATTTTCGAAGGGTAGGATAGTGAATCCAGCCAGCACAAGTATGATGTCTCTTTTATGTTATAGTTTCGTCACTCATTGCCTTCAACTATTCTTCACTTTCATTGCACGCACTGAACAATGAGTGTACTTAAATTTGTAGGTTTTGTTTTTCATACTCTTTCATGTTCAATTATAACTGGATTATTTTCCATTTACCGTGAGAATAATACAATATGTATATAAACGCATCCACGAGAACAGCTG
Organism: Creolimax fragrantissima; assembly: GCA_033442365.1. Lineage (NCBI taxonomy): Eukaryota > Ichthyosporea > Ichthyophonida > Creolimax > Creolimax fragrantissima. The sequence continues at coordinate 147,525 of JAWQFL010000017.1, read as the reverse complement.
TTTAAAGACTAGTCATTATTTTCCAACCTATTTCGGATGTAAACATTCCATCATACCAGCGGTAGCAGAGAATCAATACCAGAATACTGCATGGCTAAGAAATGTTCAGCAGAAGTGGAAACCCAGATCGTTTTACCAGCTTTACAGGCCACTAGAGGTATCAATGACTGTCCCATATTTTTATATTCCAATATCCAGTGTTTGTTAAAAGTGTTGCCATACCACTTGCTACTTGCATGGATGAGTGTTTTTAGCAGGTTTACGTGCTGTTTATGTGAAAGTCAACCAACGAGACAAGTCGTTCGATGGCAGTCCCTTAGAATCAAACATAGTTATAGTTTTCAATATTTTCTCGTCCTTGCGCCTTTGCGCTGTGCTTCTTGTAGAATGGAAACCAATTGACAAAATCAATCATCAACTCGATAAAACGAGTGTGTACATAATAGTACCACCAAGAAATTGTGGATGAAGCGGCAGTAGATTAAATTAAATACATATATTGTTGAATACTATCATGTTCATATACATATTGTGACGAAAAGAACGTACTAGTATCTACCCATATTGAAAGGCGAAAAAAGTTAGCATACGTGTGCAGTGATAATGTCAACTGACAATTCCCATTGTATGTATAATTTGGTGTCTAACGTAGCAACAATCTAACAAACATATGTGTGCAGTTATAACACTTTAACGAACAATTCCGATTGTATAGTTTTTGGTGTCTAACGTAGCAATAATTTTAAACAACATACATAGGTGTGTGTGCAGTGCGTGATAACCGTTCAACTAACAATTCCCATTGTATGTATACTTTGGTCTTTTAACGTAGCAAGAAAGCAAGCAAGCAAGCAAGCAAGCAAGCAAGCAAGCAAGCAAGCAAGCAAGCAAGCAAGCAAGCAAGCAAGCAAGCAAGCAAGCAAAGCAAATCAAAGCAAATCAAAGCAAATCAAAGCAAAGCAAATCAAAGCAAATCAAAGCAAGCAAAGCAAGCAAAGCAAGCAAGCTTAAACGTTAACATACAAACGCGTGTGCAGTGGGTGAGTGAGTGATAACGTTAAGAACGAACAGTGTTGAAAAGTAGATGCCCAAATAAGGGGCGGGGTAAGCAACATTTCAAAGTATGTAATTTTTTTTTTTTTTTTTTTTTTGCGCAGAACATACGTAGGTTATATTAACCTTATAATTACTATATTATAACTTGAGGAAACATCACAATATAAACAAACATACATCATTCTATGTATATATAACGTTGTTATTAAGCGATTGTATTACCGATTGTATCACCAATTATACCACCGATTCTATCAACGAAGACCGCACTGATCTGTTTGCACTACTTAAACACACTGAATTCTCTCACATGCTTATCATAGAATATAAATGCATGGGAGGTAGCCACTCGCACATACATGCGCACCATTGTATCGCCCCTCTAGGATTTTCATTCCTTTCCTTTCTACCGGACTGCTAGACACGCCATTGAACGGTCACTACATGCACTCCTCTAGTCAATGTTCCAATTATCAATATCTTTTATTCTAAGGCCTCTTATTAAATAGTTCTCTTCGGAATGGGATGCTGCGAATTTAATGGGGACCGCACTTGTCCACAATGTAGGGGCTTGGGACGCGTGCGAAAAAAACGTGAGTTATCGTCGCAGGCATATATTTGCGTGTATTGCAGTAGTGCTTGTGCGTTCATTAAGAAAACGAGTATCTACTTGCTTGTGTTCTTATCTACAGTTTTTTTACCAAAGGCGTCCCCGTGCAAGTGTTTTTGTTAGTGTTTCTCTTTTTCCTGTTTAGATGCAAGTGAGCTAGCTGTTGTGGCTCGTTGTTTGTTTCTTGAGGGGGCAACACATTTTCGTCCGCAGGAAATCCACCAATACGCAATCGTGGCTGTCATTTGTTTCACCAGTCTTGTTTCTCCATTAACTTGCGTATTTGTCTATATCAAACGTACACATCACTAATATTTGTATCTGTATATCCCACCCACGATATAGCCATGCAGAACGAATTAACTTCACTCCTCAGCCCTGATGACGTTAGGTTGCAGCCATCAAGAACGTATGTAATTTGGGCGATGTATCAGCAACATTCCTATATAGATTGTTTAAACTACGCTGTGTATCTCACGAGTCAATATTCTGAATCCCGTCCAACCTCGTTTGAATTGTTATAATGAAATTTACTAATTTTATTTATTGCATACACCCCTAACCGATGTAGGAAGTTATATACAATCATTGGGGTATGTTGCACACTGATGATCACAGCCTGTATTGTGATATTTTTCTTTCCCCGCAATGTTATGATCCGGTTGGACGAAGTGAAAACGATACATTCAAACACGTCGGAATTTCCATTCAATATTACAGTCCAAGTATGTTTTTGTTTTTAATATAAGATTTTTTCAAACGGCATTTGCCTATGTGTTGTCTAGTAGAGTGAAACGAAACTCTCGTCGTTTGCTTACTGCTTAGTCTTCGTAAAATTCCTTTATTCTTGCTCACGCTTGGAAGATAATCAGTTTGGACGCTTCGTGATGTATTCGCAAGCTACAATTTACAATGGTGTGCTACCCCTCTTGTAGGAACTTATTACAGTGGACAACGACAATTTCATTTCTGTGAAAGTGAAGAAGCTCTCGTTTCAATGGTCTTACTTTGGCCAACCTACCGCACAGGAATTCCTATATGATCTTACAATCCCAGCTCGGTCAAACATTGTGGTATGCACATTTCCATGATATTATACTACTTTTCTCGCCCTGTACTTGCAATATATTTCGAGAGACTGTATGCTTATTTCAGACATCTTACTTGATAATAGTCAAGAGGACGATGTTTGTGAGTAAAGGCAAACTTATACAACCTGGCTTACGAAAGGTTTATGAATGAGCTCTTTACCTACACATTTCCGTCTTTATATTGTATATGTCTTGTATTTTGTATGCATGGCTGTAAACTTACTTTTGCCAGTGTACACGATGTTTGGATTTTTTATACCTTCATTCCATACCATATCGGCTCAACAATTATGTATCACTACAGATAGCGGTGAAGTTTGATGTGGCACAGAACTTGACTAAGCCGTTCAAAGATCGTGTACAAAACAACTGTCGTTCTGATCCTCTGGAAGAGTCACAGGTGAGTTCGAGATAATAGTCTACTTCCTTCGGTTGCTAACTTGATGTATAATTCACAACACAACTATGAGTTGTCGCTGCATGTACACAGTGTCATATTTAGCCATTTCTGTAGCGGATTTTACATGTAGTCGTCCAACTGCGAAGTTTTCCTGAATTTTCCTTAGTGTCTTGAAAAAGACGATTGGGTGGAGTATATCCAACACTTTGTGCTAGTATACATTTTATATTATCCGAAACTATCGTACACACGAATTTTATCTTTTCGGATTATACCACACATGAACGTATACGTATGTTCACATTCTGGAACTGACATCATATACATGTGTTAACACACGCTTGGACAGATTCTCATGAAGTACACAGTCATTGGAGACGTGGTATATCTATCGCAGCATCGACAGATTGTTTTGGACGATGTGATGTACGTCCGTTGTGGGGATGATTACAGCGTGAATGATATAGCTACAGAGTAGATGTGCTGTAATGATTATGGGTATTTGCGCTCGCTCGCTCCAAAGACTAGCCGTGCATGTAGCACACCTTGTAAGCGCTGGATTTGGTAGCATGTAGGTGGTGATGAAGAGCTAATGTATGCAACACAGCTTTAGTTGTGCGTGCAGAGTTGACAAGGTATATTCTGTTGGCTCTCTTGTTATGTCAGTTTTACTTCAGCAAGACAGGTCAGTTGTCTTTTTTGTCCTAAAACTTGACTGGGACAGGATATGCAGAAACATATTGTCGATAAAGTAGTGTAGTGGCAGCAATAGTTCAGGTGATATTGAATGCGAATGTATGTTCAGCCAAGTCTTGTTGTTCGAACGGAACGAACTTTCGCTGGCTAATCTAGGAGTGGTCATTTGTAAACTCTAGAAATCTTGGAACCGATACTATGTGCTCGTTTCGCTTTATACTTGGGTGGAGAGGTTGAGAGTCACAGAGGTTTCGAATCGTTTGTACGGTTTGAACCATTAGGTCTATCCATACGTCCACACGTTTGTGGAACCGATTCGCTGTTTGTAAATAAGAGTTAGCATTTATGTCGAGAGCAGAGCATACGTAGAAGCGTTGCTCATGATATTATAATGCAAATTAGTAAGTTTGATAACCAATATCTCTTCTAGTATATTGTACGAATTTTAATATATACTGCTTTGATGTTTTTTTTATATATTCCTAAAATGTATGTATTCCTCTGTACGTATCCAACATATGCAACATTTACGCTGGACTCGGGGACGAATATAAAATTGACATGGACGTACAATTTAATAAGACTACTTTGTTTAATGTCAAGCTTTCCATACATGTTTGTTACTTGCAAGAAGGTAATTATAGTTGTAATTTGTTGTGATGAAACTAAACCCTAAACCCTAAAGAATATTCGTTGAGTTTTACATGAATGACTAGATGTGCAACTGCTAACCAACCAACTAACTTACCAGTGAATGTACCTACCGACATAAACAGGATGTTGGTTAACTCAAAATGATAATAAAGCAAGTAGCGAAGAACACAAGGGTCATTCAAGAACACGCGTATCTTAAATGATTGATGACAAAGTACAAATCTGCAACTATGTGTGTGTATATATTTGAAAGCATGCATGCATTACCATTCGAGTGGACGAAATACTGAGGACGTTCCAACTCTCATCTTTGTTCAAACTAATTACACCTGTCACTATACGCAACATTGTACGTGTTATTATTGGACAATATTTACTTAGCACAAATCATAATTTGTGGTTTTCTGAAATTAAAAGTCAGCCAGCCTGCCATGCGCAACATTATACATGTTCTTATTGGGAACGATTTGGTGAACTCAAATCAAAGCTTGTTCTTTCAAAGTCTGCCAGCCAGCCATGTGCACGCTGTATTGCTTTGTAGCCCAACAGCGCTTGTGTGTTTTATGTTAATAAGTTCATTTAAGCGATCGTTCGCCCCTCTGTGTGACATTCACACAAGACAAGACATAAGAGAAGCACATTTAAAGAGGAAGGAAGGCCTGAGGATGGCAGTTCTCGCGTTCTCTCTGATTTCCGAGGCGTTGGCATACACGCGTATGACCGCTGTAAGGTGAGGCATAGACATATTCGTTTCAGATGTGTGCAGCTGTGTATGCGACATGGATTGAAAAGTTCATTTTCTCTGATGCTGCTGTAGGCGTTGTGTACGTAATATAGTGTGGCGTAGACTCAGAGTAGCTGATAATTCCACGTGAACATGAATTTAAGGATCACGTGCTTTCAAAACAGAACTTGCTTTATTAGAATGTTCTTCAATTGTTGCTGACGCATTCTCCACTGGTTGATATATATTTCATATTCGTATGGATGAACGTATGTGCTTATATTTCCATAGAAAATTGGGCCGTCGGAACTTTTCTTCGACCTGGTTACGCCGAGGGAAGGAAGTTAGGAGATTACACGACCCGGTTCTGTATGCGGAAGTAATGGAACGGCTGTGCAAACCCAAGTACAACACGTTTATTGACGCGACTTTTGGTGCTGGTGGGCACACTCTTGGGCTACTAGGTATGTTTAGATACGACATGAAATATGTTCGGTATATGTGTATTTAGAGTAACTGTAACCTGCACGGAATATACAATCGAGTCTTCTATATGTGAATATGTATGTCTTGGTCATTGCATCATCAGTACATGTGATGGACTATGGCTGCAGTTTAGTGACAGCTACATACATAACTAAAGCAGCACACAAGATCACCGTTATTGCTGTATACCAGTGTAACTACACTCAAGGAGAATACTAGCTACCTATACACGGTGTTATGCCGATTGTGAGAATACAATTTACACGGGCATGTTTGCCATGACTGGCGAGCAAATGACCATTGCAACATCTAGAAAGCGCACCGTTGGTGTCGTCCTATATCAGCCATTGAGCACGCAACAAAAATAATTCCTAGGATTTAATCTACGTACTTGCTGAATATAAGGGGAGTTCATTTATATCATCATTTTGGCGAGACGTAAAAGGGGACCATATGGTTATGACTGACTCGCATCTACAGTGCGTGAATTTTAAGCACCCTCTGTGGTATAGTCACCAACGTATATTATAAGAACGAAGTCGGTACATAAGTAGATGCATCAATTATCGCGTACATGTATTCAAGTTCACGAAGTCACACATTGTCCTTTTCAAGCGGGCGCATCTCCGACTGCCAAAGTCTACACAGTTGATCGAGATTGGACACACACGAAAGATAGGGTCAATGATCTGAAACTAGTATACGCTGATCGCTTCGAGCCAGTTTCGGGAAGGTTTGGCAATCTGGGAGAATTGATGAGCGACAGAGGTGTCGGGTGAGTTTCTTTCACGTTAGTGATCTTTGTTGTCTGTATTTCGACCAATATTGCACAAGGACCCTCGCATACTTTGAAGTTCCTGTTACATCTTTTGCAGGCCCTCGACAGTTGGGGCAATTCTTTTTGATGTTGGGGTTTCTTCAATGCAGGTATGCCGGCCTTTTCGTGCTGGGTTTAGTGCGCCCATGTATACATCTCTTGCTGTTGTTGCCCATATTTTGTTGGCATAGAAACCCGAGATTGTAACACACGAACATCGTATCCTCGGACACTAACTAAACTGTGCACAATACACTCGATTACACTTCATGTTGCTGTAGCTGGACACTGCGAATCGTGGGTTTTCCTTTCTCCGAAGTGGACCTCTAGACATGCGTATGGACCCAACTGATGAAGTAACCGCAGCGGATCTGGTCAACAATATGTCAGAACACGAACTCAGGACTGTTATTCGCAAGGTATACTACGTATTAAATATGCGGATAAGGAAAAACAATGTCACATTTATTGGCCATTTCGAAGCAAGTTTAAACCGACATATACCTCTCATTACCAGCTGGGTGAGGAGCCTCAAGCAGCTCGTATTTCACACAAGATTTGCCTCGAACGTATGAAAACTCCGATCGTAGGTAAGTCTGACGGATTTCATTCCAAATGTACATGATAGGTACAATGTTTATATTTACTTTGATTATACCATACTTTGTCGTCGATTTGAACACGTGTAGATAGCTACACTTTCCTCTAGTTCGTTAATATCCTAGTCTAGCAAACTCGTTATTTCACAGATTTGTTTCGCTCACTCATTTCTTTGACTGACAATTTGCTACCCGTGTAATTGGAACTTGCTAATAGACTTTTGTCGTATACATCAGAAGGTGTATGTATGTATGAACTTCCGTCTAGTTTGTATGACAAACGAGCTTAATGTTTTACATATGTGGTTAAACAGCGTAAAAACCCGATTTCTTACAATTAATTCACAAAGACGTGTGTCTTTTTGGCGTTCGTCTATTTATTAATGTTGATATTTCAAATGCACAGATACTGTCCAACTTGCGGATATCGTCAGTTCAGCGGTTATTAAAAAGAAGAATCAAACTCGTAAGTGTTGCTCTGCTTAAATGTACATGTTTGCCGGATCGGTTGATTCTACTTTAGTGAATGGCAACTGTATGAATGAGTTCTTGACCACAGTGTTCTGAAGAATTATATACCTACATTCTATACAGCTTCAAAATATCACCCAGCCACTAAAACATTTCAGGCCATTCGCATATTGCTCAACAAGGAGGTACGCTGTCTTAAAGTTGGTATAAATATGTGCTGCTCGTTCTCATTTTGGGAAGTATTGCATCTAACATTTACTCCAGCACGCAGTTGTTAGTAGCAATGAAAGGCAATCCTCGTGACAATCTGTTTTCCACGTTTTGACAATAGATCGAGGAGCTTCATAATGGCCTTGCGGATGCCGTGACTCTGCTGGCCCCAGGGGGCACAGTGGCAGGTGAGTATATCTCAACGGTACATGAATGTTGTGGACAGTTCCGTGGTATAGTATAATTGGGCAGTTCTATTCTCATTCATATGTGCAAGAAGTTCCACAAATTTGAGTTATTCGTGTACGCTAAATACTGTAGAAGAATGAATGATCGCGAGAATGTTCCTGAACACGCCATTGAATATTCAAATCTACATTAATTGACAGTGATCACATTCCATTCTTTGGAGTCACGCATTGTGAAATCGATTATGAAGAAACTATCGGAAACAACCCAGTCCAGTAAGTATATGAATTTACTTACGATACTGTCTTTCGAGCGTGCCTATCATACGTGTATGTTGGTCGAATCTAATGCTGTTCTTTTCTCTGTATGTTATGTACCCTTCACGCGATGTCTGGCACGCACGTGCTTCGCACATGTCCCATATGCCTGGCTCTCCAAATAATCTGTGGACCTGCCGTCGGTTTGATAGTTGATGGAAGTATTCTTCCGCCCCTCTTGACGAATATGAGCACTGAGTATCCGTCCGAGGTTGAAATTGCCACGAATCCTCGTTCACGATCAGCCTTACTGCGGTGTGCAGTACGCACTAAGGCACCGTCTACGTCAGAATATTTTTCTTTCCTTGCCAACACTCCACGAACTTAGGCTCCTTTCCTTTAGCATTTGGCAAATCCTATGCACATATGAAGCTTGTAGCACGAACTAAAATTTGTTGAGACGATCAGTTTCATATTTCGTACTGTTGAGTAGTGAGACAGTTACAATCTCGTGGACGCTTGGGCATATACAGACTACTGTGCATCTTAACATTAGTAACAAAGTCGTATTCGTCAATTGTGTAGTAGGCAGTGCGCGGCCAACTTATCCATTCTGCCAGTGCCCCAGTGCTCACGTTGCAATCGCAGAGCACTGAACTCGATTGATATAAGCTGACATGAATAAGATGATATTCAGTATTTTGAAGCTCAGAACTTGTGAGCATGGCAGAACAGAACCAGACCGCGAGTCAATAGCTTCATTTGACTTTGCTGATTGTCAATGTGAGTGATCCGATCACCGTTCTCCCTGTCTGATATCACAAAATCACTTGTATTTACGAGAAACTCGTTGGATCGTCGTGCATGCACTGCGATCCCACAATCTACGAACAATCTACGAAGTCTTCAGCCTCGTGGAAGCCATTTTTGGCTTGTATTGGGTCTGCCGCTTGCAGTTTCATATTGCATAATAGGTACACTCGCTTAAGACAAGCAAAAAGATATTAGTTCGTATTATCAACTACAGTACTGAATTACGTAGTAAAGGTAGTAACTGAGGTAGTGTATAATGTAAGTAGTATTAAAAAGAAGCATTGTTCACTACTTGATGGCAATGCGTTTTCTCTTGTCGGAAATTATCTACTCTCTAGTGCTAATCAATATAAACCAATAGTTAAATTGTGCAAGAAAGCGAGCGTCCTTGAGGTGACACATGCACTGAAGCAAGCGACCCTGACGTGAGCCATACTTATGATGCGACACTCACGAGAAGCATACTTGCTTTCCATGTATCTCTACTTTCTGACATCTAGTCTGTACGCACTCGTTACAATCCCTACAGGAGGCTAGATAGTACTATTGTGTGACCTGTCTGTTCAGTTTGTAGCTCGCTGTACTGGGTCATGGAGATTAGATCTTATGTCTGACCTCTCTCTTCACCATGTAGTTCGTTATATTCTCTACTGGAGATTAGATGTGATGCCTGGCCTCTCTGTTCAGTACTGCAGTTCTCAATAATTTCTACTGGAGATTAGATGTGATGCAGCTCGTTGTAATCTCTACTGGAGATCAAATGTGATGGTAGTTCGGTGTATTCTCTAATGGAGATTGATAGATGTGGGGATGTCGTTTGTTGTATTCGGGTGTAGCTGCCCGCTGTATATATGTGGACGCGCTTGTGCAATGAACTCACCGACCGACCGACCGACCGACTGACTGTGCAATGCAACGAGACGGGAGTGCGGGCTTTCATGAACGCACGCACGCACACACGCACGCACACATACACACATGCACACATGAATGTTAAAAAAGCCCGCCAAAAGTTTCACTTCGAATACGGAAGCTATCACGCATACACATTTACATGTACACACACACACACACACGCACACACACACACACACACACACACACACACACACACACACACACACACACACACAAACACACTCACAAACACACACAGACAGTCGTTTATAGTTATCCTTCTCTCCGTACTGTACAACACACCGCAAGTTAAAGCGGCACCCATTTCTGTCAGGTAGCCATGCGGCAGTCACAAACCGAGCACGCACCTGAAGTTTATATGTACAGTATTGGTGGGGTTTGCAGTGATTGCTGACCGTAGTTAGGTCACTTGTGTCTAACATACTATGGCAAAAGCCAGTTTCGAGAGCGCCCATGCGTTTCCCCTGGAGAAAGAATGCAGTCTAGGATCACAAGTTGATGGCGGTGGTGTGCAATGGTGTCCTACCATGGACATTGCAGCGGTAGCGCTAGTGGAAGGGCGTGTTCAACTGCTGCGTTTTTCAGGCGTCAAGTTGTGGACATCCATCACAAAAGGCATGTTATCAATTTGTTGTTATACGTAAAGTTTAGTTCCAACTTGAGTACGTGAGTGAAATTTGTAATAACGGATGTCTACTATTCCATGGTGATTGCTACTACCTTCTATTTTCATCGATTTCGCTGAACGTTTGCTGTGTTTTTCTAATTCTGGTACAGGGGACGATGTGCAGGTGACGGCGTTGCGATGGCGGCCAGATGGAAAGGTATTAGCAGTTGCATTTGATATTGGACTAGTCGACCTATTAGATGTAGAGACAGGTGCTGTGCTGCATAGCATCATTGTAGATGAAGGGCGGTACTCGGCCGACACGCATAAAAGTAACAACACGAACAAAGGAAGTTCCTCTCCCCAAAAGGTACCCAACTCTAATCCTTCCTTTCAGACACCTCCAAGGTATGGCAGTGCCAACGATTTGAAATCAGAAAGCGATGGTAAGAACAACACGCCTGAGATATATGTCACGTGTATGGACTGGGTAATAGAAGAGGGCGCTCCTAGCACTATTATATCCGCAGGGCAGGCATCGGCCACAGCTCTTGCTAATCAGGCGCTAAGCATGGCGATGGGCGGAATTCACGCTGACGCTTCAGTTACTGCTTGTTGTTGCGAATGCCATTCCCAGCTGTTTGGAGACCGAGACGGCGAGGGCGGTGGTTCTGATAACTTTGACAATTTTTCTGATATCAGTCCTACATGTACTCGCAAACTGCCGCCACTGTTCGGAGTATGCGCCTGTTGTACAGATGCTAGATATGGGGAAAACGACCAGCCAGTTTTCCTAGATGTATTGGTAGTGGGGTTGAACAACGGTGATGTGGAATTCTACGGGAAAGGATTACTATCTTTGGGCACCGTGCGCGTGTGTGGCAGTGGAGATATGACTGGAGCTGTGCAAAGTGTGCGATTGCGCCGGGACATGTCCACATTGGTTGCCACGGTGGCCAAGATTGACAGACGCAACTCAGGTGAGACTGGTAGTGGGCATGGTGACGTGACTGAAAACGAGATTTTAGTAGTGGTAGTTGTTGACACGCGTGGTATCGCCCGCCGCAAAGACGTAGTGAACTCGATCGCAACAGCATATTCCCATTGCCTTGCACTAGAAGAGCGAGCTTGGGGTATATTTCACAGCATGAAACGATCGTGGGAGGGCCTAGTTCATGACTTTGGACAACGTATGGAACGCTACGAACGTCAACAACTTTGCCCTGGCGAAGATTTGGGAACGCAACTGTTGAGACTGCTTACATTGGGCATTGCTCCTGACTCCCTACAACACTTACTGCTACACGACCTTAACGAGAGTGAGACGCGCAAAATGGTGAGCACATATTTATTCCATTTCCATTCCTCCCGCCCCAGTTTATGTTTCTTTTATTGGTTTATACATTTGCTTTGCTCCAGGTTGCCCATTTAGTGCGATATGCTACTTACAATGTTCTTGCACCCACTGCTCGCAGGCCTCTAAGTATAATTGTTCAGTACTATTGAAATGAAAGTCCAAGGCCGACCAACTTATCCATACGAATGTGAAGTGTCTGAATTTGCCTCACTTTTTTCGTCTCTGCATAGGCAACGTCTATGGAGCAATCATACACGGCCATCCTGCATTTCGCAGTCAACCCAATGTTCAGCACGTCGCTGGCCATGCTTCGCCAGGCCGTTGGATTAATCGGTTTTGCGCGCAAAAAGGAACACACATATCTTCGTGTAGGAGTGTCAGAGTCTATGTGCGAAGAAGCTATCGATGCTGCTGTGGGTGTGTGCATGAAAACTTCGGAGCTTATCGTCGTAGTGCATGAAGCGAGATCCCAGTTCAAAACCTTCTTCATGTGGCTTTGGGTGGTATGTGCTGGGCAATTGAAATGTCTAAATACTTTTCTAACTCCATGCCGTATGTTAGACTCGCTTTGTTCTGTATGTTGGTACTTTGCTGTTGGTCATACGTTTTCAACAATGTTGCTGCGATAAACTATTGGTTTGTATTTTCACTTTTTTCTAATTTGTCAACACATGGTCTACCAACATATTACGTTTATCAGAATATTCTCAAACTCAAAGACAAACCAGTACCTGCCAACTATCTCCATCACAACACCGAACAAGCCGTAGGGCAGTTCCTTCGTTCGCACATAAAGCCAGGAAAAGTGGCTGGTCGCAATACAAGCGTAGAAAATGCGAATGCCCAACATGTACAGACAAGCCGTTTTATGGAAGAAACAGTAGGGCAGTATTTCCAAAACGAGAATCTATCCATTCCTCCTACCTTTGGAGACAGCCAGAAAGCAGACTTATTCCATGACGTGAACATAGACAGAAATGATGGAGTAGACAAGCCTTCACATGGTATATACAGTGAGTACTGGGCGTCACGATTAGCGCAAATGGAGAGAACGTGTGCACAGGCTCAATCATACGCGGGTGACCATACTCGCGGAAATCAAGATTGCACGACTGGTGCACGTGCTTGCAGTGCAGGTAGATTGAGGCACATCTACCCGGAGGTCTCGCTTTGCCAACAGTTGCATTCTCTGAGCAGTAGCACGAAGAATATGTTCGCCGCCGCACGCACAGAAATGAGTAAAACGTACACCGTACAATCACAGACGCCTCTATGCTCGTACGATAATGCTATGGTAGAATGGGAGAATGAAGCGACACTGGTATGTAAACTGAGGTATTCGATTTGAGTCGCTGTTTTATTCCAATATGTCTTAAGAATGTTCGAATATGCGATCGTGAGTTCAAACAACACCACAGGATTTATAACCATTATCATTTCATCAAGGTGAAATAGCATACCATAACGAAGTCAAAACTGTTTCTTGGGTATTCCGAGTTGTATATACTTGCCTCTTCTTGTGCCTTATGTCCCTGAGTATTCTATTTTACATTTGGTATGCGTTGTGTGGATTTGCAGGACAGCTTTACTCGAGTGGCGTTTTTGCCATTGATTGATTCTTCAGTGACTCAACGGTCGGCCAGTATTGTGTTTGTAGCTGGGCATCGGTATGACGTCCTTTCGTTAATATTTCACACGTATACGTATGCATTTATTAAACAAAATGCTTATGCCATACATATGCAATTGTCATAACACTAAGCATTGACATCTTAGGGAAGACAAAAGCCTGTGGATAATGGATGTCGAGTTTGAATCCAAACCACATCGCAACAGACAATTTTCCTTCGATGCATCTCCCACGCTACCAATGGGTACAACTACTGCTCTACGACTTCCAATTGGTGCTGTAAACGACGCCGACGAAAAGCTTTGTGAAAAGTATGCTTAAAGTGTTCATTCGATTCTTTCAATCTGAGCTATCTATCTTCATTTTTCTTGGTACTCACACAATGTATGGCCACTACAGGCATAAGATAATAGATGTGCAAATTTACGACCAAGACAACTTACTGATACTGCTGCAAATTATAGCACAGAATGGTAGGTTCACATGTTTGTATCATATGACCGCATAAATGTGCTTGTTTACTTATGTTTAGTAGCCTTTGTTGACTTTTAACTCCAATATATGGTTAAAGTTTACTCGTTATTATTCTGTTCCTTTTCCCTTTTGTTTTGCTTGGAATGCAGATGATATGGTAGACAGTACCACTGATGTATACATGGCGATGGTAGACATGGTGGCCCTGCGAGCATCGTCTCATCATGTCCCACCTGCCGTGATGCAGTTGTCTGATTTCGTGAACGAATGGTAAGTGAGGAATGGCTCCGCCATCCGTTTTGTAAATTCCGTGACGACTTCTGCCAAGATACGAAAAGGAGACTCAAGAACTCGAAAATACATGAAAAATCGTGCTCCCGTACTAATTTTTGTGAAATTTGTGTTTTTATTTTAGGCCTTTACCATCGTATTGGCTGTCACATGATGTACCATGCAAATATCTAAGAGTGGGTGGATTGGTGACCCTGGCCCGCCCACTGAACATGTACAACGCGTCGAAAGTCTACGCATGCAGTAGCAGAGGCGTTGGCGGTGTTCTCGACAGCTCAGGCCATGTATGTTTGGTTTCATTTCAAATTTTGCATTCTGCTTAGTGCGAGTTCATTCCCACTCCATGCCATTCCAAAAATAGCTTCATATTTTCTTTTACCAACAACCGAGTTGTTCTCCACACAATCATGGGACACTGTGTTGTCCGTATAGTGCAATATCATGTATATGATTCGCATATGTTCTTTCACACCACCGAACAGTTATATTCGCATCCTAAGCGATAATGTTTAATCGAATGCTACTATTTCAGATGCTGTGGGTATTTTCAATGGATGGTGAAGACAACGACTCTGATGTTGAAGACGAAGAAAGTGATGGTTAACATTCTAGATTGTTTAAGTTGTATCTGACATCATAAGCAGCATCTGAACGTTACGTTAGATTCCAGACTGGGTATGCGGGAAAAATGAATAGTTCTGCGCCAAAGAATTATAATTCGTCATGTCACTTTTAGATGTAAATACTACATCGTAAAATAGTAAGTAATGTACGGACACAGTTCGAACGAAAATGCACATCTGTTGAGTTGTGGTGATATCTGAAAAGAGGTGAGAGTGAGGAACTGCATCACGTCCAACTCTGTGCCAGATGCGTTGAGCACAGGGCGAATAAACTGAAAGCCGGACAATATATCAAAATCTTTGTATACATTTCTGTTTAGTAGTATGGGACCGCTGGGTATGGGATAATATATGCGTTTGTAAGCTCACAAATACCTACATAGAATCCATAACCATCGGCAATGTCATCAATTTCATTTCTATACACAATCTATCATGTGCATTTCTATGTATTTTAAAGTGATGTACAAATTGTATGACTGCCATATATCATTGTATGCATCTAGGCAAACCATCTTTTCTCGACATTTTTGACTTCTCCTTTCTTGGAAGAAGAAGCTCCGCTACCAAATAGTTTTTGTTTATAAGAGGCAACCAGGTTGTCCAACTTTGCCTCATTGCTACGAATTGATGTTTCCTTCTTCGTCTCCCTCTTCGCACGTTTAGTCTCTGGTTTCTGAGTTTGCGCCTGCAATTAAAAAGAATAAACATGTGGGAAGACCAAATCAATATCAATGTACATAAGATTCTTATCCTTATGAACGCCTTTGTATTTTCAACTATTGGACATGGTACACAATAGGCTTTTTTTGCATTTCTACATACCTCAGACAAAAACATATCTTGCTTTCGTGTAGATCGCGAGGCCTTGTCGGTTCTTCCACGCTTTGCTCCACTCTCGTTGTGAGAATCATTCTCGAGACTCCGCTTGGATGGTTTCGCCTTGCCTGTACTTGCGCTTTGTACATTCTCTTGTCCATTGGCTTCACGAACAGCTCGTTTCGCCTGTCGGGAAGCCTGTCTCTGCAGAATGAAGTCTTTGAAAGTAGACTTCTCACCGTCTTTGACACCTCCATCTTCGAGCGCTGAACGTTTGGTCTTCTTATCGATGCCTTTAGCAGCATCTGCTTCAGCCTGCAATGCCTTACGTTCTTCTAAAACTTTTACTTTGTCAATATTTTCAATTGCAAAATCTACAATTAACCGCTTATTTGGATGGAAGAGTTTTGGGTTATTGTTGGTACCTCTGAGCCCTGCAAGAGCATATTCATGCGAATAGAACTCAATGAATGCCCATCCCAGTGATCGGCCAATTCCATTTCCAGATATATTTTCTTTGTTGCGCATGAGGTTCACTTTCTTGACAATTGTCTGGAAATGTACGAGATCATTAAGATGAGCACAGTGAAAATATTTTCAATCCACCCCTTACAAATATGGATCCACATCACGATCTCATCTGTCACACTTGTTATACATACTCTTGGTTGAGCAGCCGGATTTGCCAAAATGACAGCATCAGTGAATGCCTCGTTCAGCTCTCTTTCGGAAATCTTTGGAGGGATATTACGTACTACCAAACGCAAAGGCGACACAAAGTATCTAAATAAAATATTAGAAAGTTTCTAGGTTGAAAGATGAAAATGCAACGGATAACTAGGTGTCTGTATATGGCACGTGTATCATCGATATTTGTACAGGCCATACGACGAAATTAAAGTTTGCCAGTGAACATTACAAGGGGTATCCTTTGTGCATGAATCAAACTGGTTGTTGAAGTATTATACCTCAAATCCTTCAATTTGATACGTTTCTCCTGGTCTGCCTTTTCCCTTCGTTTCAGATCCTCTTGTGATACATTGAGAGATGCAGCCATTTCTTTGCTAACGTAACCTTCTCTCGCAAGTCGGAGATTGCGCTTATCACTTTTTTCTTCTGGTTTCCCACTTGACTCCTATAATGAGTGCGTATGGGTATTTTAGGACAAAGAATGCACTCAGGCAAAGATGTTGGATAGTGCACACGCGAAATGAGCGCTAGGGCGTCCACACCTTTTCAAGTTTAGCCGCCTGAGTCTTATCCACAGCCAACGTTATGTTAAGAGAACGACCCTGAATCTGAATACCTATTCATGAGCAATTCGAACACGTGAAGATAAGTGGCAAGTTTGTATTTCCCATAGATGATCGATTGTTGTTATAATGAAATATGTTCCACAGCTTCACAATGCGTCCTGATTGACACATACCTCCATCACTAACAGTACACATCTTTCCTTGTTGTTTGCCACCACCAAATACTTCGGCGACAACAGCCTTCTTCGCCTCCCTCACGACAGTTTCAGCAGTCTCTCGGTCCACGAACTTTACAAATGCAGTGCCTTTCGGTCGCTTCGTGTCTCTATCGATTACTAACTTGGACATCACAACCTGCAGGAACAAGCAACGTCCAGAAACAAGTTTAGAGAGTGAGCGTAACATTCTGAGCCTATTTGGCATTCTCTGGGAGTTAGAGTTTGTGGTGGGATTTTTCTTGTTGCTTGTTTTTATTGTGTTCAAGTAGTACGCATATGATCAGATCATAACAAAGTTCTGACATACACTAAGACGAATAGCTTAGTACATACAAGTGCAGACAGAGTTCATGAGCTAGAGAATTTGAGTGCCAATGTACTATACTGCACGCACGTGAGATTCTTACCTTCCCGTACACTGACAAGGTGGTTTTTAAGTCTTCCTCAGTAGAAGTGAAAGGAACGTTTCGAATGAACACAGTACACCCTTCCTGCACATCCTCCACTCTCTGTTTGGGAGGAATGACTGTATCAGTCTTTGATTCATCTTCGTCTGACGACTCCTCATCAGTGTCATCGTCATCCTCGTTTTCAATTTCACTATTTTCTGCGAGTATTAATACAAACAACAAATAAGCGTACAAGGAGGATATACATAGTCGAAATTAATTAAGAACAGATCAATTGTAAGCAAATCAGCTCAAACTAGCAAGAAGATGCATATATCTCCCACTACGTAAGAATAATATTGGCATGTGCCAGAGAATATAACCAAAGGGAAGAACAACACAGCGTAATCAACCTCACAAACTGTGGGTGTAACAGCCTATACCTTCATCATCTTCAGAGTCACTCTCCTCCTCTACTTCTTCGGCACTGCTTTTATCTGTCTTACTTGGTGCGGTAGTAGTTTTCTTATAATCATCTATAGGCACTGCGAAGTCCACCTGTTATTAAAAAGACAATACGAAATTATAGTTTAAACAAAATGTTGGTTCCGACAACCGAGTACAAACTAGGTTACATTCAAACAGAAACATTAAAAGTCACTTGGGTTGAGGTTTAAATTCTAAAGTTGGAGTGGTTGACGTTTACTACATACCGCCACAACACGGCCTCTGATTTTCTTTCCATTGACTGTATCTACGGCTTTTGCGGCATCTATGTGTCTCTCAAATTGCACAAAGACGAACCCACGACCAGTAACCCCATCCGCTTTCTTAGGTACACGAATCTCGAGTATCTTGCCACACACTGAAAACGCTGTGGTAAAGTCCTCTTCGGTTGCAGTAAACGCGACATTTCTCACTATAACCAAAGACTTAAGAAGTGCTTTCTTGGACGGTGCACGATCCTTTGACTTGATGACAGCAGTCATCTGTAAAGTAAAATTGTAATAAACAAACCATTGACATACATGTTTGCATTTACACTATGAGAATGTATCTTTGAAACTTAGGAACGAGCCTCACAAGTACAGGTCGAGTCATACCTTAACTGCGCCAACTAGAGTAGTATCTAATTTTGCCTGCGCCTTGCGAGCTTGTGTATAATCGGGATACACAACTGTCGCGGTTAGAGTGTCGGCCATCTCGTCCTCAGTACTCATATCAAACGATTCAATCCGCTGGATATAAAAAAACAATCAGTTAAGCATTTCAGTAAAATGTACTATACCTGAGTTTTCCACCGTATACGTATTATATAAAAATATACACAATTTACCCCAAATTTACGGCATTTCTTCTCAATATTTTTCTTATTTGTACCAGCAGGAATGTTTCGTATAATAACTGTACGGCCGTCGGCATTATCAGGTGCCTTTCGCTCTGATTTCGGTTTGACGTGACTAGCCTCATTCGGCTTGGCTTCGTTAATGTCATCTGTGATACCCTCCACCAAATCTCCCGCTTCCACCATCACCTCGTCCTCAATATTATGTGGTTGTTCCTCTTCCGCGTCTTCCAGTCCTTCTTCCGTCACGCCGTCCCCCTTCTCGGTAGTTTCTAAGGTCTCTGATTCTCCTTCCTCTCCCTCTTGAAGCTTTTCCTTGCTCTTCTTACCCTTGCTCCTACCTTCTGTGGCCGGTTTTGCTTCGGCATATGTTATCTGCAGTTTTCTATTCTTTCCCAGCACGTGACCGTTGAGCTGCGTTAGACAGGTCGTCGCATCCTCCTTAAGAGCGAATTTTACAAACCCGAACCGTTTAGATTCGTTGGTTTCTTTATCCTTTACAATAAAGCATTGTTTGATTGGACCTAAAGATAAAAACAACAATCAGAATCATCATTCTTGGGTGTCTACAGAAACTTTGGAAGAAGAGTACAAGTTATAATAATTTTCCCACACTACAGAACATGGTGCATGATAAGGTGTTTCATATACGATACCCTATAGGGACATTCGCGACTATGCAAACCAACTAGAAAGCAACAATTCAAGGCAAATGTGGTACATCTATCGGAGGACAGAAACATCTAGCTCATAGCAATGTTGCCATTGGGGATAGATTCAGGATTTTTAGGGTCAAGGATTTAGTATTGCACTATCATTAAACGTGGATACGGAGTGTGTGGGCGTATGGCATTGCTGCCTTGCAACAACGGACACTTCTGTACCTATTGTTCCGAAGAGTTCTTCTAGACTGTCATTTGTATAGTTTTCTGGAAGGCCTCTGACGAATACAGTGGACGATGGTTTGACGATCGCATGTTGGTGTTGTTCTTTTTTGATTCCTGGCATAGCGCTAGATTTGTACTGCCCTTATTACTAGAAAAAGTATTGCTGTCTGGATCCAACTGGAGTTCGCAGACTACACGGATCTCACAGATGGACAAATACTGCAATAGTCTGATGAATACGATTTAGGTGTATAGCAAGCAGTGTGTGTGTCTATCGTATGAATGAGTGTATGTGCGTGCGTGCGTGCGTGTGTGCGTGTATGTATATATATATATATATGTATATATGTGTGTGTGTGTGTGTGTGTGTGTACGTAGTGTAAGCAAAACTATGGCATGTGGTTCTGAAGCGTAATACCAGCCGATAACCAATACCATGTGCGACAGAAAGAGAATCATCAATTTATAGGCCCTATAAAAGGCCCATGAATCATCCCGATTTGTTTGTATTTTTCGTTTTAATTATGAAGCATACAGTAGATTCATTTCATCATAATAATGGTAACAAACACAAAACATTTCCACACGAGGGTTGTGTGTTTACATACAGATGGCTTAGTAAAACTGTGCCGTGTTTGAAATCGTCGTGTTAAGCTATCGTCGTGTTGAGCTATCGTCTTGTTGAACTATGGAAGGAAAAGACGGCTGTGTGTCTGACTCAGTTGAGGCGGAGGTCGAATTTGATATTGGGACGAAGAAGGACGATAAACACACAGTGAAAACTGAGACTTCTGGTGTTGCCGTTAAAATGGGTACCCAAATTGTAGATAACCAAAATATTTCTGTTGTCAATATGGAGATCCAGACAGACTGCGAAATATTGAAGGAGGACGCCGATCTAGTTATGCGCAACGAGATAATCCCAAACATAAATAGCCCCAAACCCGCACAACTCACGGATACACAATCCACACCCACGCATACCCCCGACTTTCCCCTTCCCGCCTTCCCTTCTCACACCCCGACAGCGAGTGCGTCATCAGTTCAACCACACTTCACTCAGATCGTAGAGACAGAGAATGCTCTTACGTCAGCGTACTCAAACAGCAAGACGTTCACTAGGGCAACCGAAGAAGCCGTTAACGGTATGTAGTACTATATACGCCGGAACGTTCTCGTCTGTAGTTTCTGTGGTTTCTTATTCACTCTAATATACCTTTTTGGATGTGTTGATAGGTACGTGTATGTCACACCTATGTATTGTTTCTAGTGAACTCGGTTGTAAACCCTAACCTCTACGTCAGAGCCCCTTCGTACACGTGCATAGATAAATAATGCCAGTTTACACTGTACTGATACTAGCAATAGGTATTGTTATAATTTTTTTCGTAGACTGATCTGCCAAAACGAATGGCTTGTTTGTGCAATTCCTTCGTGTAATTTCGCGCGGTGCAGGGACTTATTATTATTTCTTAGTCACATTCGGAAATAGTTGACCTCATTCTAGTCACTTGAATTGGCTTTGCGATATATAGCCAACTAATCTCAATCTTATTCATAGTTCTCTGTGGTGAGTGTGATAGATTCTCACTTTCTTGTCAGTCGTCCAACCTCTTGCACCAGTGGCATATATTTACGCATGAATGAAGACATATATATATATATATGCTCTCGTATTGACCTCTCAGCAACTAGATAATTAATGTCAAATTTCAAGGTTCTCCGTCAGAACACGCCTTGCGTTTCGTTTGACTACTCTCGTCCATGCTTGTGTGTGTGTGTGTGTAAGAAGAAAACAAACAAACGCTTATCGTGTTGTGGGTCATATATAGAAATAAAATCCATGTGGCAACCCCTAAACGTCATCATTTTATAAATGGATACTCTTACAACACAATTCGCACACTTCGTTCCTGTACTATAGTGCTGAAATTTGACAAGAAGTGTATGTTGGTCCTTCTACTTATACTCCGTTTTTATACTATACATTTAATTGCAAGTACCATCTTTGCTTTTGATTAATGCTCTTCGAGTAATCCCCACGAGTATGACATTAATCACGGAGTATATATTTTCGCTCTGCTCATACTTGTGCATCTTGGTCAGCCGCAGCGTTGGGTGAAAACTGCTGGAAGGACACTGACGGATTTCAGGACAACAATGACTTTCAATTTGGGGACGATGGAGATGACGACTTTGAATGGGCCGATGTCGACACACCAGTCAGCAAAGAGCAGCTAGGAATGTAGGTTCTCGTAGCTCACTCACTAGTGGGGATTCCGTTATGTTTTTGCCGTTATGGTTGTGTGGTTGGTTGACTGTATGTGTATAACTCCTCTCCGAAATGCTAGTGTTCATGGGTGAGCACTTGTGCTCCTACATTTTGTCGCTTCTTTGTATTAGTTATAGTGTCCACTACCCAACACCTAACCATCGAGTCCCATTCACATTTGCCACTGTACATACAGTACCCAACACCGAACCATTGAGTGCCATTCACATTGGTACGAAAGAGATTGGCATGTAAATGCTACTTTCGGTTGTATGTAATACATTGAGTGCCGTCCACATTTGCCACGGTACATCAGTACCCAACACCGAACCATTGAGTGCCATTCACATTGGTACGAAAGAGAGTGGCAAGTACATGCTACTTTCGGTTGTAGAAATGTATGATTCTCAAGTTCCCATAAACGGGTTCGTATTCTCTCTTAACGTCACAGCATCGCTGATCGCAACGCCACACTGAATCATCTCAGCCGCTGTGGATTTCTCTCGCTCCCAGACGAGAACTGTGAAAGTTTGCCAGAGGATGTTCACATAATAGAGCAAGCGTTGGACGAAGAGCTAAATGGTATTGTAGGTGTCCAAGATGAACATTGCATACCGAGTGAGGAGCGTTCGACTGAGTCTGTCCAATCCTCTAGCCAAAAACATATCACACGATTGGCGGACGAGTCTCAGTTTAGGTTGTTGATGGACACGGCCGAGCGGGATAGAAAAGATGAAATGCGCTTAAGCGTTGACCGCAATCGTCGAGCATTTCACCTTAGAATGTTATATATGGCTGTAGGAGGTACAGGTATGTACATTCTTGTGCATGATTCTAAACTACTTCTTTTCAATCAGAAGCAGGTCGTGCATTGATGTATCAATACGGGTTAGTATTTCCGACTGCTTTATATTATCTGGAATCTTCGAGTTGTGATTCATCGGCCGTGTTTGTTTGTTCATGTTTAATAGTGTCTTTTACTGGTATCGCCTTTACTTGACAATGATAGCATTTCCGATTTTCGTCGTTGTGTAGAGGGTAAAAACGCACGAGTGAGACAACCGGAAGATTCCAACGAAACGGTTTTGTCTAGTCTGATGCGTATGGAACTGGTATGTTGTGTCTGTCATACCATCATAAAATGTTGCTGAAGTCGATAAAGAAAGGCGGTAGTGCATGCATGAGTAGTTTCTATGTTCAGTGCAATTACAAGTTGATCAGGTTACGATAATTGTATCTAATCTGTGAAACGATTTTATGCTATGCTCTGCAATAGAACAGTGCATGTGGTGAAGTTATGTTGTTGGAATACCATACAATATGTGTAATCCTTTTAATATCTGAATAATCTTTTCTTTTTTCGATAAAGATGGCCGAACGGCATAAGGGTGTACAGTCAAAATTTGACGAGATGGTCAAGAAGAAGAAGCATATTGCTACACTTCGCGAGGTACAGATTCGTATGATGGATATTAAGGCTATGATTCATTCCACTTTATCGAAGCACTCGAGTCTATTGTCTATAGAGTGATAGTCCATAATGCCCATTAACTCTGAAAATTATATAGTGGCTCTTTGTGAATGCAATCTTTGGTGATGATTGACGATTGTTCTATGTACACCGAGCAGGACGCGGTATTATTTATGAAACAAATGGAGCGAATGGATGAGATATTAAAGCAAGAGGAGTCAGAGTTGGCTGAACAAAATCGAATCATAGAACTTGAATCACTGGAAAGGGCAGCACACCCGGAGTTGAGTATGTACTGTATGTTCTGTGTTCTTGCATGAGTTATTTATTTGCGTATGCAATAGTTAACGTTGCTCTTCGGCCAGTCTTCAGTATTGTTGGATTCCCGTGTTATCTATTCTAGTATTCGAGATGCTATTATCCCATGTATACATACAAATATTTCTTTCGTTTGTTCATTAGTATCAGATCAGGACCTGCATACTCAAACGCATCCTGCAATATTAGAAGATGCATTCACGAAAAAAATGAAGGAAGAAGGGGGACTTTTAGTTTTGAATGGAAGCACAGAGACAATGGTCACGTATAATCAACTTCCAACTCCGGTTGGAGTAAATGATCTGTTTAGTACAATGAGGGCAATTACTCCATCAACTGTCTCCCAGTTGAAGTCTCGTCCTGTCTCCGACGTAAACTCGAAACCGGACTCGTCGTCTCCGTCATCATTGAGCCAAAATATGGATAATGTCGATGTGAGCGATAAAGTCGATGCGAGTATCAACTTTGTACACCCAGCAAAGGATGCGGGATAAACTTTAAATAAATATAACTGATTACGATCGTAAAATTGTACTTGACGTGATGCATGCATACATAACAATGTACCAATACTTATTACTGCTGTGTAACAGTACCTGTGAGTACTAAAAAAATTATATTGACGTGAAGGTTGTGACGAGCGGTGTGTGTTTGGTTTATTGTAACATCAGACAAGGTCTATGGTTTCACATGGACGCCTTTGACGCTTAAACGGACGTGCTGGTGTACTTTCTTTCTTGACAGCTGCGTCTTGCACATTTGAAGCATGTTTTGAAAATGGTATTTCGGTTGAAAGAAGTTCTTGAGTGGAAGGTGATGGAATGTTAAGATCATAGGCAGGATTACTCTCTTGTGAACCACTGTTGATCGCTAGATCACCGGTGTATACCCCTTCAGCATGCTCATCTCTTTCCTTTCCTGTTATTCTATCGTTGGTCAATGTCACAGTCGTCAATTGCTGCTTGATAAGATTAGACAACGATGCAGGGTTACGTCGATCGCTCAGTTTACCCTGTGTCTCTCTCGTATTCTCCTGCAACGTTCTCACCTCCTCTCCTTTCTCCTCAATCGCCCATCGAGCCGAAAACAATTCATTCTTATTACGGGCAAGCTCGCGCTCGGCTGTGCGGGGACCACTTTCGAACCTGCTAGTACCACGAAACTCAGACACGACCGCTTTTCGTGCTTTTTCCTTCTTTTTGCTCAACTCCAGCTCTCCCAATTTTTCTTTCCACTTTGATGCAATATCCTTCTCATAACTTACCTTCTTCTTTAAATCGTGGTTGATCTTTTTCACTGTAGCTAGCTCTTTTTTGACCGACTGAATGTCATCTCTCTGGCGTGCCACCATTTGCCTATCATGCGTCGCGGTTCCTGTGTCTGTACGAGTACAACAGACATGGCACAGAGTTTCCCTTGCAGATGGAGGGGTGCGCGTACAAGTGGAGGTTGTACAAGCGGAGGGTGGGCTGGTAGAAAAAGGCTGAATCTGTGCCTGTGAAGCCAATAATTCATTTTGGGCTTTTAATCTTTGACAACGTCTTTCCAGTTCGTCAACTGTGTTCTGGTGCCGTATCTTGATAAATTCCAGAGTACGAGATTGTATAGACTTGTGGCTGGCCTCAATTGCTTTCGCTTTATCGATCAACCTATTTTTTCTTTGCATTTCTTCAATGAGGAGGTTGACGTACCTAGCCGAATAAAACCTACCAGAAATGTCGCATCTATCGTCGGGAAGATCCACCACATCTTCACTGTCAGGAATTGGCACTTCGGGGGTAGCCATTTTAACAGCAAGAAGCGTAAGTAACAGTGAATTACTTGGTGCATGTACCGATAGATAGCTAGTTTGCTGTAACTAATGTTTTCAGTCAAGACAATGAAGTATGTATGTATATATTAAATGATTGTATGTATTTGCGTGTACTTATTTTTTTTCTTCAGATTTTTTGCCACAAATGTCACAATGGCATTAGTACCATATATAGATAGCAACGGAGGGTCAGTATAAATATTGACATGTATGACACACACGTGTATATGTATGTATGTATGTATGTATGTATGTATGTGTTCGTACAGTAAAAAGATGTGTTACTATAAAGACAATGAACTTGGAATGTTACTAGAGGGACCATGAGTTAAAGACGTGTGACTAGATAGACAATGAGTGAATGATGTGTTACAAGAGAAACAACGAATATATAAATTTCAAGCTCAACGGAGGCTGGAATGGTCCCAAAGTGACAAATCCTTGTTTAGAGCTTTTAATTTGAATTTAAACCAGTGACGAAGGCATCGGTACTCTCAATCTGGAAACCTGATATGCAATCGTTGAATTCTTTGCTCTTGCGAGAGAATTTCTTCATTTATACTCTTCCCACCAACCCGTTCCTTTCACAATTTCTTTTAGACTGCTAGTACACCCCTATGAACCATCGCTGTTGAGCAACCTTCTTGAAAAGTTGCAAAATACGACCAATAATTTTCATATCTGTGTTTAATTTTTTACCTGTTATGTATGCAGCATATGTGTTTATATCGCTAGTTCAATGAAATAAACATAGAGTATGTTGTTGAGTATCTTGATATAATTCCTTCACAATTTACTTACTAGTCTGTGCAATTTGAAAAGACGCTCACTTTCCACGGGATCGCGCTATTATTTACTAGTGTTGTATATTAGGTGCTGGTGATAATATATATTTGTATGTTTAAGTGGTTTGTAATCCAAGTTTATGATGCTGTGTAAGCGATGCTGGTACTATTGCTTTCCATATAATACGTATTTCTTATTATTATTATCGTAACCAGTTTTACTGGGTTGGAACTGGGTTGGAAATACGACCTCCTTATAAAAGATTAGCCTTTAGTGGCCAACAGTTATCAAGTATGGAAACTCTATATGCAAAGTTCTCTAATTGTCCAAATATAGATGGACGTCTCTTTGGACCAAATTATACTTTTCACAAAGCGGAGACTCCTTCGGTTGATATGCTTTCCAACCAACTACTGATCATCCTCTTAGTGGTGTCTGCTTTCCTACTTAATATGATGTTGCTGTATATGGAAAGAGTGCTGGTGCCACTATTTTGGACGTGTAGTTGGTTTGCGTTCTCAGCTTTTGGTACTGCATAGAGGATGCAATTATTTTATTTTACGTTCCTAGTTATGAATAATATATAAAGCGTGCTGGTACCCACCTCTGTCTCTATATGTTTAGATTTTGTGCATCTGAACGCATCTATCTGTTAGTGTAATATGTTCTTCAGCGTGACACTGCTTCAACCTTTCCGGTTGTCATAAACTAACAACAGCTGCTCGCCATACTTTATAAGTGAGTATCTGTGCACACACCGTCTTATTTGTATCATGGGTAGTAAAGCTATACTCGAAGTGATTGAGGGAATGTCTATGCATGCATGTGTGTATGTATATATGCATGTATATATGTATTACATATGTATGTTATGTATGTATTACATGTGTTATATATGTATATGTAAGTATCGCTGATACTCTTTAATCACCCCGCCAAATTTACTGAATTCCTCAATAATTGGCCACCACTACCCATTTTTCCCACTACAGTTCGCACGCGATTTCTTTTCCTGCTACTACAACACATTGATGAGAATATATATAAAAAGCGTACAGTAAGACGGATGTGTGCAACAGTGTGTGCGTGTGTGCGTGAGTGAGCGATTGAGTGATTGAGTGACAGGCGTTAAGTACCTTCTTGTGTTGTCCCACACTTATTCGTATTTTGCAGTATTTCATTAGATAGCCCTAAATGAATCACATGAAATCACCCTTGTTGTTATTGATGTAGATGCTCTGTCGTACCATACCGTTTACTCGACAAAATGGCGATAGCAAGGGAGGTAGACCATACGGAAACTGAAATGGAGCAACATACTAAAAACGTAGCAATCTTCAGAGCGTTGCGAGATGTGCGTAGAAGTTACAAACTCGACCTACAACAGAAAGGTACGTTCAAGTTCTCTTGACTTCTAAACACTAACCAATGAAAATTTCCTTTAGCTGTCCAGAGACTTCGCAATGAGTTTATGTCACTCGTTTCCTTTTACACATTATTTGTTCACGTAAATATTATCTTACTACAAATATGCGATTTTGTTCTTTCGGTATTATAGCATTGACCAATGATGATCTTGCGCGATTTTTTGAAATCATGCCGGGGACCGTGGCTTGTTTACCGGGTGTTTCCGTCGTCAATCTGGATAATAATAGCATGACCTCCATCCCAGAAATCAATGAAAGCTACAGAGTGTGGAGGGATGTTCGTACATTATCGTGCTGTAACAACCTACTGAGCTCGCTAGAGAACGTTGTTGGTGAACTGCAAAGTATGTGCGATCCGTTTTGGAACTTCTTCTCTAATCCCAGTATGTTCAGGTTGGACTAATACTATCCTTGTGTTGTAACGCAGGCGTAAGATCACTCACATTGTCGGGAAATAAGCTACGATCAATACCTGCGCAGTTGGGATCGATTAGTAGTCTGCGGGTATTGGATCTTCGCTATAATCTCCTGGAATCGCTGCCTCTTAAACTTGCTGACCTCCCTGGTATTAAATCGACGATTGCGAAGTTCATTAATACCTTCTGTTTTGATTCGTATACATTAGAAGCAGAAGAAAATATACTTACAGCATATGTGTTTTTCGTACACAGACGATACAGACGTCCGAATCGCAGGGAACAAGTTTCTAGATCCTGAACTGCAAAACTTAGCTGAAACCAAATCTTGGCCCGAAGTCCGCGTATATCTTCTAGGTATTTGCGAAATTCGCATTAGCTAGTTCGATTCGTAACTCTTGTCCTTAGTACGATCAATCTTCACGCCCCTTCGACGTCTGTGAATGAAGTGGGTTACATGTGAATTTTATCTCATATATGCTTTTGTTCTGAATGGCCTGTTTAGACAGGGCTAATTCAGTGCCAAATGACCTTTCAGAAAGAACGAATTCCGAGCCAACTGGCCAGGTTAAAAACGTCAGATTTCGCAGAGACAGCAAAGGAGACAAAGGTGTCGTCCTTTTCTTCATTCGTCATGAATCTCAATCAGAGAATGTGTCAGAAAACGGCAACGTTATGGAGAACAAAAAGTCATATTCGTGGCTTAGTCCCGAGGAGTATGCAAACGATCCATCCTCCACAAAACTACTTTCCATGAGTTTCACGTCTGTAGAATCCGCTAAAATGTACAAGTCTTTGTTCGATAAGAACTGCCTACATGTAGATGTGTTTGGTGGCTTTGACTACCAGTTGGATGACAAGGTAGAAGATGATGGAACTGCGCATACGAGTTCTGGACTGTTTGGTGCAGGAGGTTCCAGCAAACCTGACAGTGCAGTTTCTCCACCGAAGTTCGGCTTGTTTGGGTCTGGAAATTCAAGCGGGTTTGCCTTTGCTAAAAGCGAGACAGCCGTGGAACCAGTTTTTGGCAAGAAGTCTGATGAATCCAAATCAAGTATTAAAACTAAAGGAGATGAAGAAGACGTCGAGACAGAACCGGATGTTCACTTCGAACCCGTAGTAAAGTTAGAAGTAGTGGAGGTTAAAACTATGGAAGAGGATGAGGATGTGCTGTTCGAGTCCCGAGCCAAGTTACACCGGTTTACTGACGGCGAGTGGAGAGAACGTGGAGTCGGTTCTGCAAAGTTGTTGAAACATCGAGATACGTCGGCAGTCCGCTTCTTAATGCGAAGAGATACGACGCTCAAGGTAGCTGCAAATCACATGCTCATTCCAGAAATGGAGTTGCGTGAGGATGCCGGAAATGAGAAAGTATTCTCCTGGGTGACGCCCTCGGATATCGCAGATGGTGAACCTACGAAAGAAATCCTTCGAATTCGGTTCGTGTCGGAAGAGTCTGCGCAATCGTTCAAGAGCTTGTTCACAAGTAGTTGTGCTGCAATGGCCGAAAGATCTGACAACGCGGCTGAAGAAGTACCGAAAGCAACATCTACTGTGGACTCAGCGCCAAACCAGAAATCCATTTGGAACAAATCCGTCGACGCGTGGAGCTGTTCTAAGTGTCTCGTTAACAATCCGATAAGTATGGATGTATGCCCGGCGTGTACCGAACCTCGTGACGGTGCTGGTGCTCCGAGTGCGGACAAAGCATCTACACCATCGTTCAGTTTTGGCATAAATGTCCCTGATACAGATAAAGCTGACAAGGTAGAAGGGTTATTTGGTGCAGCAAGTTCCAACAGACCTGATAGTTCTCCACCAAAGTTCGGCTTATTCGGGTCTGGAAATGCAAGCGGGTTTGCCTTTGCTAAAGGCGAGACAGCCGTAGAACCAGTTTTTGGCAAGAAGTCTGATGAATCCAAATCAAGTATTAAAACTAAGGGAGATGAAGAAGACGTCGAGGCAGAACCGGATGTTCACTTCGAACCCGTAGTAAAGTTAGAAGAAGTGGAGGTTAAAACTTTGGAAGAAGATGAGGATGTGCTGTTCGAGTCTCGAGCCAAGTTACACCGTTTTACTGACGGCGAGTGGAGAGAACGTGGAGTCGGTTCTGCCAAGTTGTTAAAACATCGAGATACGTCGGCAGTCCGCTTTTTAATGCGAAGATATACGACGCTCAAGGTAGCTGCAAATCACATGCTCATTCCAGAAATGGAGTTGCGTGAAGATGCCGGAAATGAGAAAGTGTTCTCGTGGGTGACGCCCTCGGATATCGCAGATGGTGAATCTACCAAAGAAATCCTTCGAATTCGGTTCTTGTCGGAAGAGTCTGCCCGATCATTTAAGAGCTTGTTCACAAGTAGTTGTGCTGCACTGGCCGAAAGATCTAACAACGCGGCTGAAGAAGTACCGAAAGCAACATCTACTGTGGACTCAGCGCCAAACCAGAAATCCATTTGGAACAAATCCGTTGACACGTGGAGCTGTTCTAAGTGTCTCGCTAACAATCCGATGAGTATGGATGTATGCCCGGCGTGCACCGAACCTCGTGACGGTGCTGGTGCTCCGAGTGCGGACAAAGCATCTACACCATCGTTCAGTTTTGGCATAAATGTCCCTGATACAGATATAGCTGACAAAGTAGAAGATGATGGAGATGATGGAGCTGCGCTTACGAGTTCTGGACTATTTGGTGCAGGAAGTGGAAGTTCTAGCAAACTTGATGGTGGAGTTTCTCCACCGAAGTTCGGCTTGTTCGGGTCTGGAAATGCAAGCGGGTTTGCCTTTGCTAAAGGCGAGACAGCCGTAGAACCAGTGTTTGGCAAAAAATCTGATGAGTCTAAATCAAGTACTAAAACTAAAGGAGATGACGAAGACGTCGAGGCAGAACCAGATGTTCACTTCGAGCCCGTAGTAAAATTAGAAGAAGTGGAGGTTAAAACTTTGGAAGAGGATGAGGATGTGCTGTTCGAATCTCGAGCCAAGTTACACCGGTTTACTGACGGCGAGTGGAGAGAACGTGGAGTCGGTTCTGCAAAGTTGTTAAAACATCGAGATACGTCGGCAGTCCGCTTTTTAATGCGGAGAGATACGACGCTCAAGGTAGCTGCAAATCACATGCTCATTCCAGACATGGAGTTGCGTGAAGATGCCGGAAATGAGAAAGTGTTCTCGTGGGTGACGCCCTCGGATATCGCAGATGGTGAACCTACGAAAGAAATCCTTCGAATTCGGTTCTTGTCGGAAGAGTCTGCCCGATCGTTTAAGAGCTTGTTCACAAGTAGTTGTGCTGCAATGGCCGAAAGATCTGACAACGCGGCTGAAGATGTACCGAAAGCAACATCTACTGTGGACTCAGCGCCAAACCAGAAATCCATTTGGAACAAATCCGTTGACACTTGGAGCTGTTCTAAGTGTCTCGCTAACAATCCGATGAGTATGGATGTATGCCCGGCGTGTACCGAACCTCGTGACGGTGCTGGTGCTCCGAGTGCGGACAAAGCATCTACGCCACCATCGTTCAGTTTTGGCATAAATGTCCCTGATACAGATAAAGCTGACAAGGTAGAAGGGTTATTTGGTGCAGCAAGTTCCAACAGACCTGATAGTTCTCCACCAAAGTTCGGCTTATTCGGGTCTGGAAATGCAAGCGGGTTTGCCTTTGCTAAAGGCGAGACAGCCGTAGAACCAGTTTTTGGCAAGAAGTCTGATGAATCCAAATCAAGTATTAAAACTAAGGGAGATGAAGAAGACGTCGAGGCAGAACCGGATGTTCACTTCGAACCCGTAGTAAAGTTAGAAGAAGTGGAGGTTAAAACTTTGGAAGAAGATGAGGATGTGCTGTTCGAGTCTCGAGCCAAGTTACACCGGTTTACTAACGGCGAGTGGAGAGAACGTGGAGTCGGTTCTGCAAAGTTGTTAAAACATCGAGATACGTCGGCAGTCCGCTTTTTAATGCGAAGAGATACGACGCTCAAGGTAGCTGCAAATCACATGCTCATTCCAGACATGGAGTTGCGTGAAGATGCCGGAAATGAGAAAGTGTTCTCGTGGGTGACGCCCTCGGATATCGCAGATGGTGAACCTACGAAAGAAATCCTTCGAATTCGGTTCTTGTCGGAAGAGTCTGCCCGATCGTTCAAGAGCTTGTTCACAAGTAGTTGTGCTGCAATGACCGAAAGATCTGACAACGCGGCTGAAGAAGTACCGAAAGCAACATCTACTGTGGACTCAACGCCAAACCAGAAATCCATTTGGAACAAATCCTTTGACACGTGGAGCTGTTCTAAGTGTCTCGCTAACAATCCGATGAGTATGGATGTATGCCCGGCGTGTACCGAACCTCGTGACGGTGCTGGTGCTCCGAGTGCGGACAAAGCATCTACACCATCGTTCAGTTTTGGCATAAATGTCCCTGATACAGATAAAGCTGACAAAGTAGAAGATGATGGAGATGATGGAGCTGCGCTTACGAGTTCTGGACTATTTGGTGCAGGAAGTGGAAGTTCTAGCAAACTTGATGGTGGAGTTTCTCCACCGAAGTTCGGCTTGTTTGGGTCTGGAAATGCAAGCGGGTTTGCCTTTACTAAAAGCGAGACCGCCGTAGAACCAGTGTTTGGCAAGAAGTCTGATG
>JAWQFL010000017.1:48140-112273 GCA_033442365.1 Creolimax fragrantissima | reverse complement strand
CTGCGCTTACGAGTTCTGGACTATTTGGTGCAGGAAGTGGAAGTTCTAGCAAACTTGATGGTGGAGTTTCTCCACCGAAGTTCGGCTTGTTTGGGTCTGGAAATGCAAGCGGGTTTGCCTTTACTAAAAGCGAGACCGCCGTAGAACCAGTGTTTGGCAAGAAGTCTGATGAGTCTAAATCAAGTATTAAAACTAAAGGAGATGAAGAAGACGTCGAGGCAGAACCGGATGTTCACTTCGAGCCCGTAGTAAAGTTAGAAGAAGTGGAGGTTAAAACTTTGGAAGAGGATGAGGATGTGCTGTTCGAATCTCGAGCCAAGTTACACCGGTTTACTGACGGCGAGTGGAGAGAACGTGGAGTCGGTTCTGCAAAGTTGTTAAAACATCGAGATACGTCGGCAGTCCGCTTCTTAATGCGAAGAGATACGACGCTCAAGGTAGCTGCGAATCATATGCTCATTCCAGAAATGGAGTTGCGTGAAGATTCCCTGGAAATGCAAGCGGGTTTGCCTTTGCTAAAGGCGAGACAGCCGTAGAACCAGTGTTTGGCAAAAAATCTGATGAGTCTAAATCAAGTACTAAAACTAAAGGAGATGACGAAGACGTCGAGGCAGAACCAGATGTTCACTTCGAGCCCGTAGTAAAATTAGAAGAAGTGGAGGTTAAAACTTTGGAAGAGGATGAGGATGTGCTGTTCGAATCTCGAGCCAAGTTACACCGGTTTACTGACGGCGAGTGGAGAGAACGTGGAGTCGGTTCTGCAAAGTTGTTAAAACATCGAGATACGTCGGCAGTCCGCTTTTTAATGCGGAGAGATACGACGCTCAAGGTAGCTGCAAATCACATGCTCATTCCAGACATGGAGTTGCGTGAAGATGCCGGAAATGAGAAAGTGTTCTCGTGGGTGACGCCCTCGGATATCGCAGATGGTGAACCTACGAAAGAAATCCTTCGAATTCGGTTCTTGTCGGAAGAGTCTGCCCGATCGTTCAA
Source organism: Creolimax fragrantissima (assembly GCA_033442365.1). Lineage (NCBI taxonomy): Eukaryota > Ichthyosporea > Ichthyophonida > Creolimax > Creolimax fragrantissima. The sequence goes on along the minus strand of JAWQFL010000017.1, from coordinate 111,280 downwards.
GAGCTTGTTCACAAGTAGTTGTGCTGCAATGGCCGAAAGATCTGACAACGCGGCTGAAGAAGTACCGAAAGCAACATCTACTGTGGACTCAGCGCCAAACCAGAAATCCATTTGGAACAAATCCGTTGACACTTGGAGCTGTTCTAAGTGTCTCGCTAACAATCCGATGAGTATGGATGTATGCCCGGCGTGTACCGAACCTCGTGACGGTGCTGGTGCTCCGAGTGCGGACAAAGCATCTACACCATCGTTCAGTTTTGGCATAAATGTCCCTGATACAGATAAAGCTGACAAAGTAGAAGATGATGGAGATGATGGAGCTGCGCTTACGAGTTCTGGACTATTTGGTGCAGGAAGTAGAAGTTCTAGCAAACTTGATGGTGGAGTTTCTCCACCCAAGTTAGGCTTGTTCGGGTCTGGAAATGCAAGCGGGTTTGACTTTGCTAAAAGCGAGACAGCCGTAGAAACAGTGTTTGGCAAAAAGTCTGATGAGTCTAAATCAAGTACTAAAACTAAAGGAGATGACGAAGACGTCGAGGCAGAACCGGATGTTCACTTCGAGCCCGTAGTAAAGTTAGAAGAAGTGGAGGTTAAAACTTTGGAAGAGGATGAGGATGTGCTGTTCGAATCTCGAGCCAAGTTACACCGGTTTACTGACGGCGAGTGGAGAGAACGTGGAGTCGGTTCTGCAAAGTTGTTGAAACATAGAGATACGTCGGCAGTCCGCTTTTTAATGCGAAGAGATACGACGCTCAAGGTAGCTGCAAATCACATGCTCATTCCAGACATGGAGTTGCGTGAAGATGCCGGAAATGAGAAAGTATTCTCGTGGGTGACGCCCTCGGATATCGCAGATGGTGAACCTACGAAAGAAATCCTTCGTATTCGGTTCTTGTCGGAAGAGTCTGCCCAATCGTTCAAGACTGTGTTCGTAACTAGTTGCACTGGATTGAATATCGGATATACGGAATGTGACGAAGGTAGTACGGAAGCTCAGAAGTATGTAAAGAACGAACCAGAAAACTTAGACTCGCAGCACGTTGATACTTCTGTGATCTGTGTCACAAGTAAAAATAATAAGTCCCTGAATGGTACTAGCGCAGGAAAATTATGTAGTGAAGAAAAGATAGCAGGGGATGTAAATAACGTTATGATGCGACGAGATATCGTGCCTGAAGATACTGTAACAACATTAGTGGCAGTGGAAGATGTTTTGTTCGAAGCTCCTGCCGAACTATACAAGTATGACGAACCGGAATGGAAGGAGTGTGGCGGTGGCGTTGCTATGCTGTTAAAACACAATGTAACTATGAATGTACGCTTCACGATGAAATTGGATAGTACGCTGGAGTTAGTCGCCAATCATTTACTCACAAAAGGAATGGAACTACGACCAGGTGAAGACAACGGAAAAGTATTTACATGGATGACTCCAGCGGACAATACGATGGTCAATATAAAGGAAGAAATTATCAGGATAAAATTTGAAAGTCTAGAGGTTGCAAGGTTGTTTAAATCCCGATTTGAAGTTTGCTGCACCGTCAGAAACGATGTTTCTGATATGGACGTTCGATCTGTTACTTCTACTCGTCAAACCGTGCCTGCAAATGTTGTGGAGGCTCCTGTTGCCCCTTTGGAACAAGAGGCAACCTTGGCTTCCAGCGCAGAGTCTGTTGAGCCACCTGCGGAGAACGTCTCTCGAAATGTATGATTAACGCATGATTCATCTTGTTTTAAAAGTCAAGTGGTGGTGAGCTTTGATTGTGCTGTTTATTTGTATTGACTCGTTTGAACTTGGTGATGAATTTGAACAGGCTAGTAGTCGATCAGAAAAGCTTTGGGAGTGTGATGCTGTGCTCTATCGATATGATGCACATACGTGTACGTGGAAAAATGTTGGAAAATCCTCTTGTTACTTTTTGCGAGATTCACCGGGTGGTTCTGTTAGGTTTTGGATGAACATTAATGGTACACTCGCAGCAGATCATTACCTCGAGTCTTGTTCGGATTTAAGTGAAAATGTGGAAATCTCAAACTCTTGGACATGGACAGCTGAAATGAATTTGAATTGTGATGCGTATAGCTCTGAATATTTTACACTACAGTTCACCACGAATGAAGCAAAAACTGAATTCGCCAAGAAATTTCGGCAAAATCGAAATGATAAATAGTCGATTAATAAATCAATCAGAATATGAGTGAGTACAAAATCCGAACGACACTTGTCGTAGTGCACTGATTTTAGTAAGTAATAAGGTGGCAAAGCTTAAATGCCCACTTTGCTTAGTGACTAGCAAAAGCAATTAGGAAGTAGTATCACTTTGTAGTACTTTTACCAAGGTATAAGTAGAGCTGCGCACATTTCGAAATTGCAGCAAGGCAAGCAGAAACGTTCGTAAATATACTGTAAACCATACATTGAAATATCTTACATCGCTACTGACGAATAAATACATCAGAATTTTGGAGTGAAACAGAAATATAAACGCTATCCTCACAGTCAGATAATAATAATTCAGCTATTAACTTACGACTACCACTATATCCAAGAGGTACTTTACTTGGTTTACTGACCGTGGTGTTCGCAGCTAACTCTAAATCGATCTTTCTTATTTTCTCACCCTCCTCTCTCCACGCTTACAGATGGGTGGGATCTCTATATGGGCTAATGAATCTACAAAATCTTGATTCTCACCAAAACACATTGTCTTGCGATACTTCGCAATGCCCTCTCTCTCAATGTGCTCTCTCTAATACAACGAAAACCAATATCTTTTGTTCAGCACGCCCTGTTTTTACCTCCACGACAAGAGGATGGACGACTACAATTAAATATATTGTTGCGTTGCAATCACAACACAAAATACCAATAACGAAAACCAATATCTTTGATTTAGAACGTCCTGTTTTTACCTCCACGACAAGAGGATGGACGACTACAATTATGTACATTGTTGCGTTGCAATCAAAACACAAAATACCAATCAGCACTGAATACTTTTACATACGTAATCACCACAACATACAGGAATGAAGGGAGACCGGATGAAATCAGGGCGAGCTTGATACTATGTGAAAATGACTCATCAAAGTATTGCAACTATAGAAACAATAATGTTACTTTCGTAATCTGTGTTGAGACAAGAAGCAGCCTTCGTTATGGTATACAAATGGTAAATATCGTCGTAGTGTCTAACGATAGACAAGTTTTGAAGCAAACCACAAAAGGGTTGTATCAATACCAACCAACTATTGGTAGATTTATGACTGACTGAACAAAATAGTCGAGATCTCTTAACTGAACCCAAGAAGGATAGCTAGATATCGAATGTAGGAATTCAACTAATGTATGAAATTCAATATATCGAAGGGCTGATAAAGTTCATGAACAGACGTCTTCCTTACTTGCTTGTCATTTCTGCCGCCACACGTCTAACATGTACGTAAGTTTCTGAGACAAATTGCCGCCGATACCAGGAGCCAGTGGAGGAAACTGAACGTTTGTACAGCGTACGTCATATCAACAACAGACCCAGTGAAAAGAGTATTTATTATTTAATCGCAAATATTTTGTAGAAGCCCAAACAAACATTCTACATACGCCCAACTTCTGTACGCACCCAGCCGATAATTGGAAGAACCCAATCTATTTACAAGGCACTGACTGAGCACGCGTGGATCTGTCTGTGCCTCATCCAGTTTTACGTACAATCACATTCAAATCCTATACGGATTCTTGGAAAACAGGTGTAAACTTCCAAAACTGGATTACTCTGTGGTCATTAATGGGAGGGATCCTATTCATCTGAAGCTCCCGAAGGTACACATTTGTAGGATTCATTGTTACAGAGACAGAGTACGTCAGCCTGCGTGAAGCTTATAGGGGGCTAGAACAGTGTTCAGTTTATTGATGTGAGAATTGCTAAGAATTTTAATAATTCATTGCTCATACATCATATACAGCAAGTTTTGCTGCTTTCATTCCTGAACGTGCTGCTCTTAGAATTGCTAAGAATTTTAATAATTCATTGCTCATACATCATATACAAGTTTTGCTGCTTTCATTCCTGAACCTGCTGCTCTTAGAATTGCTAAGAACTTAAGAATTCATTGCTCATACATCATATACAGCAAGTTTTGCTGCTTTCATTCCTGAACCTGCTGCTCTTAAAGAAAATTTGATTAACAACATTATACGAACCAGCCAAGTGTATTAAGGATGCTTGAGCAGGAAATAGTCTAGTACCATTTAATATTACTAGACGCTAGAATACGATCACGTGTGATCAGATTATGTTTATCATGTATACGCATTGTTACTTGAGGTAAGGTTGCATAGATAGAACGGAAGTGATTACCGTATCTATTATGGGAATCGATTCATACACATGAGGCAATCAATCTACATGCAGACTGTGAATTTTTTAAGTATTTCATTCCTTTTATCTTTCTGGCTAAACTGATCCAATGTTAATTAATAATCATCATATTTTATACCCATGTGTACAATAAATTGGCTACGTATTTGATTTTTCTTAGTAGCGTACTCAATCTATAGTTCCACCTCCTTCTCAAGTAACAATACGTCATACGTAAATAGAATCTGATCTCCCATTAGGCTAAGATAAAGAAACAACCAGTGTTCACGGCAGCTGATGAGCACGACCGAAAGGTAGCCTCCATCGTAATTAGTAGTATCCTCGAAGATAATCTTCATTGACATATTCGCGATACCCGTGACTAATTGACTGACATAACCAACGTAATGGATCTCCAGACTGAGGTGAACATGGACACTTAGACGAGATGATTGATTGGACAAGACCAGACTAGGTGCAAACGAAGACACATACAGCCTAACGGATCTCTAAGATGAGATGCTTATCCAACCGCAACAGTAAGGAGAAGAATTGACAAATACAAGGCGCCGTGTTCCCAACCAATTCACTCCACTAAAACTAGCTTAACCTCGAAAATGGCTTTGGGACAGCAGTTTACATATGAAGAGGTAAAATGAGCTTCTAATCCGTTTCTAACTATACTAGATGAAGTCAGCAGTAAACATGAAGACTCTGGGTTCTATGCGGATAGTCGTCGGCAGCACCATAGACAACAAGGACCAGAACACTTGGTAAATAAGTCAATGAAATGTATGAAGTGCCTAAAGCCGGGACACACCAGGACTCAAGGCGCAGGAAACTTGCTATATGAAATGCGGAGGCAGGCATTGGGCACATGCAATACGAAAAATACGAGTTCACATTGTGACTACTAACTTCATCTAAGAGTAGTTAGTGTCAAGATACTAAAATTTTTCTGACTGGCATATGAGATACTAACTAGAATTGCTGCGAAAAACCATGTATCCGTGGAACATTCTATACTAGGTTTACCCCGATGCAGCAGTAACCTACTCTCCATACGTCAGCTAACCAAAAATGAATCCATGCTCTCAAGCCCAAGAGGAAGAATTATCGAGGGGTGACTGCAGAAGGATCTGTACAGCTACTAGTGACCTAATATAATCTTCTACAACCAAGGAAATGGTGGTTGCTTGGCATCAGGTCGGTCATATCGACCTTCATGCTATGAAAATAGCAAATTAAAGGAACAGTAACAGTGGACATTAGTAAATGGCCGAAGCAGTCACCATTTTACACTGCATATGCTGAGGAAAAAATGATACGAAAATCTATAACACTGAAGGAATCGTGACGTCATCTGACAAACTACAAACCGGGACCGGTACTACTTATACTACTTACTGCATGTGCTGAAGAGAAAATGATACGAAAACCCTATAACACAGAAGGAATCCCTACGTCATCTGATCAACTACAAACCATGACAGGTGCTAGCTACTTGCTATGGATACATTTAGGCCGAGCAGCATAACCTCTCACTCGGAGGGGAAAAGTGCTGCCTCCAAATAGTTGATATTATTGGCACTGGTGTAGCATGGAATGTGGGACTGAGAAAGGATTTATTAGTACTGCAATGACTAAACTATTCGACATTGAGAGATAGATGATATCCTATTAGAATCCATTGTGATCGTGAGGGAGAATTCTTGAACAGCGAGTTGAAGGGAATGTGTAGGCAACGACGAGGTATTAAATGCACATTCACAGCTGCTGCTAGTAAACCAAAACACAAGACCAGAGTGAACGAGACCAAACTGTTATTGATTTGGCTTGGACAATGATAGGTCAAGGAGGTATCGAAGACAAGTTTGGAATGGTGGCTGTCTACTAGTCCTGGTTCATAAACCGCATACCCCTCGCCGAGCTGGGCGATCTCTCCTCACGAGCTATGGACAAATGATATATATGTACTTCTCGGGCCAAGTAGAAATACAATCGGTATTAGCATGCGTGTATACAACATTACTGCTGTGTGAATTTGGACATAGCCAGGTCATAACAACTCCAATATATCCGCCGTGTCATTGATTAACACACGCGATATAGAGGAGGCATCAACAAATAATACAAGCAAGACAAAACGGATAGTGAGGATAAAACAACAGATCTAAACGAAGAATTCAATTCAGCGAATCCCAAGAATTCAAGTATGAACCTGATGGCATGCAGCATGTTGATACACAACGCCGTAAACACGTAAGACGTGAGAAACGAAATATGGACATGAACATACGACGAGCCCGTTGTAAACACAACAGCGGCAAGAATCACGATATCACGCCCAATACACTCAAGTGACGACAGTGGGCCGGGTGAAAAGAATGATAGCTACCCCAAACAAAGATACCATAAGAGAGAATCGCAATGTAAGAGAGTATCGCAATGTGGAAGAGTCACCAGAAAAAAACCATTGTAGAGAAGAGGCAATGCGCGAGAATATAACTCCGGAACATGTGTTTGTGAATGTCGATGTGCCGAAACCGAGCCGATTGATTGGCTTGAAGTGAGTTCTCACGCGAGAATGACGAGAATGGAAACGTTGTATGCCACAAAGCATCTATCTATTCTGTTTAATGAAACTCATTTGGGATTTCTTAACGGCAGAACTTGGATTTCAACTTAGCAAAACTAATACTTGCCTCTTAGTTGGCCGTGAATGCTTTTAGGTTTGTATGTTGATGATGGATGGACTTATTTATATTTTCAAGGAAGAAGTGATTGAGACAATCGAACGAATTGTCGACATTAAAATGTTTGGTACACTCCGTTTTTTGCTCGGATGGTAAGTATATTTAGATAATCTCACACCAGCATATATTCAGAAAGTTTAAAAGAATTTTGGACCTTCCAAACCGGTTACTACGTACTACACTCGTGAATGTGTACATCGTGCGACGCAAACCCAAATTGTACGATTGTAGAAAATTCAACTTATCGTGGAATTATCGGATCTCTGCAGTTTGCAGCAATGGGGTACTCATCCGTCTGCTTATAGCATACACATCAAGTACCTAGATGAACTAACTACAAAAGCTCGAGAGGCTGCCGAAAAATGTATGTGGATATTTACAACTTACCAACAATAAGGAACAACTATATATACACTTCATGTAATAGATAGAATCGAAGTAGAGATCTATGCTGATGCTGGTATGCGAAGCCTGTAGAGATTCTTCAAACAGTACTGAACCAACTCAAGGAACTGAACCTGAAGGTAACAACACCAGTGACTGTCTTTGAAGACAATCAAACTGCAAAGAAGATGGTAGAAGAACTGTCAACGAAGAGAAACAAACACAGCCTTGAGATTTCACTTTGTGTGGGAATTATGTGTTGATATGGTAATCAGCATTAAAAATTGCCGCCCTGACATGATGTTTGTTAGTTTGCTCACAAAGGACAACCAAAAGCTCTACTGTATCAGACTTCTGAGCAAGGAGAATGTGTAGCTCGCTCGCTCGCTCGTGAGTGTGGAATATATGAGATTAATTAATGTAGAATATGTTAGATCTGCTATTATGGAATATATTTGTTGTATTTATACAGACTGGACCAAGCTCAACATGTTTTGTGACAAAGATACTAGTTGCGTGGCAAAACATCACCATGTGCTAGACGATAGTTAGTTACATCATGCGATCGATGATCTTGTCGAAACATTGTCATGCATGATACGACTAATAGATGGAAATAATATGATGTCAATTGTTGTTATTTATGCACTTAATAATATTGTTTATTGGACAATAGAATCTGATCACAGTATTCACTATGGGACATCAGTTTATATTTTATATTTTTGCGTATTGTTAGGTGGGTCGTGTGCATACATAGATTGAATATACATTATCCATCCTACTAAGGAAAATTATGTATGTAGACAATCTATTTTACAGGCTAGCATAAAATACAAAGTCTAACGTTGTATAAGTTCTGTCTGAAAAGAAAGATCGTAGTTAACACCTGTCTATAAAATAGATTATCTACGTATATATATTTTTTGTTCTTGGTAGAGTATTCAATTCTATTTACCATCAGTAACCAAATCATGTTGTCTTGGTCCAGTATAAATTTAAGAATCATCATGCGCAGCGCTGGGTTATAATAGTTCCAATATGTTCCACATCATATATATATATGGACAATTTTCTCGGTTCATATTCACTATAAATAAATTCCGCTCGGTCTACGTTTATTTTCAAAACTGTAGTTTATCCAGCAAATTTTAATTTGACGTCGAACACTTTTTTTTGCTTTTCGAGAGAAAGAAGAAAAAGTAGCTTGAGTGTGTGTTGCGCGCTGAAACACAATTTCCTTGATCAAGACATGTTCTAAATCAATATAGTCGGACTGGCTTCATTCACGCCATACAGTGAGTGATTTGAGGCTACAGATTACTTATTCGAGGATCGATCGTGTGTTGACAGAATCATCCTCTGAAGATTATCAAACCTAGGGGAAATATTGTCCGTACAGAAGGACGTGTTTCTCCATACGTATTCAAGATGTCTATCTATCTGTAAAATATCATGCTTTTACTTTTCGGTAGTAACTGCGAAATAGAACTGTTGTGAAGTAAGAATTTATTCTTTCACTTTTCAGACCAAATAGATACAATGCTAAGCATCCTGTTTGTATACATGCCGGTAGAATAGATTGTCCACATATACGTATGAATGAATCTCCTTAAAAAAGTAATTTTTCCTGTTTCTTTTATCTCCAGTAACAAAGAATACAAAGTAGATATAAAATAAAGTTTGATCTTCATCCAATAGTGTGATAAATTCTCCATCAAATTCTACCGACCAGCAATGACAAACCATATAAACAACTTACGTGATAATAATAACTACATAATTAAAATAATAACATGAAGCGAATGACAATGGGTGTAAGTAACCAATAGAAACAGGAAACTTTTACCCCAACGACCAATGAATGTACTGCACGTTGTGATGTCTTTCAAGCTACTGGTATCTTCGAGTCCCACAAAATCTTGATTCCATTATAAAGTCAGTCAAGTCATTTCGTGCACAACACTTGTAGTATTCCAATATATCATTCCACAAATGTCTGTCTCCTTGTTTACTACTGGCTTGAAGATACATAAAATCTCTAACCAGCCATGTTGTAAACATATACATCAAGTAGTTCATATAGTTCATACTTTAATATGTGCAACACAATGAAGGATGAATAATCGTAGATGATCATTAAGATTATACACTGTTTGTGCATTCATTTGTCGCCAACCTTGCCTTGTTGCCCGCGAGTCTTGCATTCTGTGGTGTTTCCGGGTGTGTATTCACTACAGACCAGTTAGTTGACCTGGTATTGACGCTCAGACGTTGACGAAGCTCCCATTCTTTTAATCTCATCATGCTACAGTGTCGTCGCATATACTTTCCTTCCAAAGGTCTCTTTGTGGTTGGTTGGCTGTTCACATCACTATAATTCTGAGTGTCTTCACTCAACAAGTGGTGATGATAGCATAAACTGGCCATACTCATTCGTATTTATCACCAACTATTAAACTTGGACCACGTTCATGATAGCATAAACTGGCCATACTCGTTCGTATTTATCACCAACTATTAAACTTGGACCATGTTCATCGCTTGGTTTTGTGAAGAAATAAATGTAGCTCGTAATAATGCGTAATACTTCTATGGAGAATATTCCTCAAGCTTATATATCCTAATCACGTCTCACATGATGTTCATTTCATCGCATATTTTCAGGAGACTCATGTGACTATGAAAGTACGAGCAGTATTGCTTGTTTTCGACATGAGTAGATAGCTAGCTCATCAGCGGCGAACATGCGATGTCTCCTCATCTTGAACTTGTAAAGTATATTAGAATTATTCAGCGAAGTGCTTGCTGGCATAATACTGGACTAAACCACCCTGAGAATTCTGATAATTTTGTTTGTTTTACATTAGATTTACATGACTACTCTCTCTCTCTCTATCACATTGAAGCAACTTTGAGGGTTAGAGAAAAAGTTATAAGGAAAATTTTTGCTGATGTTGGTGAACGCACATGTACGGTAGATAGACGTTTCTTTGTCCTCGAGTGTTTTTCTCCCATCGGATTGTGTTGATATAACCCATCATCCTTGTTCAAGAAGCATTTGTTGTGCTCGCAGAAATATCTAGTGCTTCGTAAAACTGAGGTGTTTCCAATATTTCGACATCGAACTTTTACCTTCCACTCTCGAAAGCAAGCAGTCTCAGTGTTCCCCAAAAGATCTTCATTTTCAGTAGAAATCTCAGTACAAAGGTATTCCCGCTCAAGACACCACATTCAAGAATGCTGGCTGCATTAACACCGAATAAAAATATTCGTGTACTTTGAGTAAATATTTTAGAAATTACTACTTTAAGATTTTCAGACGTAATTGATACAATGCTAAATGTCTTATTACTGTAATACCCAGCCGTAGAATAGATTGTCTATAGATATCGACTACTTACTTGGTAGGATAGAATAGTGTCTTACAATCTATGCAACTGCATCTCCAGTAATAGTGTGGAACATATTGGAAGTATTGTGAAATATATTTAACTATTATAATCCAGCCACATAAGATGCTTGCATTTATACTGGACCAAGCCAACATGTTTTTTGGACTCAAAGATACCGGTTGCTTGGCAGACATCATCATGTGCTAGATGATAAATAACATCACGCGATCGATAATCGTGTGGAAAAATTGCACTGGACATTCGGTTGAATCTTACATGTTGATGCCGGTTTATATTATGATATTAATATGATGATGTTCATCCATTATTATGATATGCTTTTTTGTGCGGTTATCATTATTAAACGCGTATGGCAAAGTACGATTCGGCATGAATGGAGGGAGTATCGGTGAGTTGATTAGTAATTGGTATTCCCTATAATAAGTTACCATTCCTCTAATCTTTATCATAAATTTATCAGATTGCACTTATACAATATTAGATAGACATCCTACTTTTATACCCGTCGGTTTATGATACGTGTAAGTATCCCTCAGCACTGAGTCCTGATATGCCAAAATCCCTGTCTTTACACACTTCATGCATTTTATTGACTTATTTGCAAGGAAGGAAGGTAATCTGACGCTGCGGATGGAACGAATTGCAACCAGTTATACTTGTCCATATGTAAGTCGCGCGTTGTCCCAAAGCCATTTTAAGTGCAAGTTTGCTTTTAGCGGAGTGAATTGCTTGGGGAGTGCTGAATTCTGAGTGCCAGACGTTTCTTTCTTTATATCCGACAATTCGTCTTCTTGATGTACCAGTTAAACGAACATACTTTTCAGCCCATCCATCATCATCCATCATTAGGCTGTGTATATTTTCGTCCTATCATCATCCATCATTAGGCTGTGTATATTTTCGTCCTAGTCCGGTCTTGTTCAATCTAGTCAAAGCGTCCATGTAAGCCCAGGATGACGATCCATCGCGCTGCCTATGTTGACCAATGCGGTAGACGGGTCGCGGGTACCCCGAGCATGACAAAAGAAGATTATCTTCTAGGCATTAATTATGATTAGTAAGTAAGCTACTTCTCCTCTGTGCTCGTCGTCGTCGTTCCCTCATCTTAGCCTCAATCTTCAGCCCCAGTTTGGTTATCCTGACGTATCCCTCCGCGTGCGTGTTATGTACTTCGTTTTGTTTTCTTACGTCAGTACCTACCTACTCCTGTATACATGTTTTGGTTGGTTTCTGTCTTCTACAATTCTTATAGTTCTTATTAGTAGACACTCATTCTAATTATTGTTGGCCCCACTACTTGAAATTTTGTTGGTCTGCTGTGTTTTGAGTGCTTCCTTCACCACAGAGCAAAAATACTATGAGTGTTTCGTACTAATCTTTGAAAACAAGGTTATCTAGTTTTGACTACCAGCCGTTTTTTCATGTGAATTATAGATCTGATCAGAGTATTTATCTCTATGGGAATTTTATTTTAATATATTTACGTATTATTACTCGAGATGTAGATGTATAAATTGAATACTCTACTAAGAAAAACTATATATTTAGATAATCTATTGCACTGACGGGTACAAAAGTAGGCTATATAGCAATGAACAAAGGCGCGGTTTACTAATATAACGTCAACGCACACTCGTTGCGCAAACATGCACGTCTAACATTGTATAAGTTCAATCTGAAAGGTAAAAGGAATATACTTCTTGAATTTCACATTTCTATCTTCTTAATCCATTATTGGATAACATAAAGTAATAAGTATATTCTGATTTTCTATTTGCCTCTGTTTTGTTCTTTGTAAAGTCAATCAATCATTTCTTGCATGGCTGGCTCGTACATCAAATCACTCACTCACTCCCCCAGTCTGCTACTATTATGGTGTATTAAAAATGCTCTTCCTCATAAGTCTGCGACTATGAAACTGAAATACTTGTTTTGGTGAGGGCTTTGTGAGTATATCAAGTATTATGTCACAACGACATTCTTCAATGGCGATTGCTACATACACTCTAATTGCCCCTAAACTTATTGGCTTGGCCTGGTTTAAAATCAAGCACTGCACGCATGACAACGAGTATATTCTACATACTATACCTTCACATCTCTGTATCTTACTGTTGGGAATGGTATTATATACGGTGCTTGTAGAACATTAAAATATTTTTTTACAGAGACAATATTTCAACTGGAGACAGTTTTTCAACTTTCACTGAAAAAGTTGGCAAGAAAAACAATGCTCAATATAGGTGCACTTGGCTAGGTCAAATATGTAGAATTATTGCAACACCATTCGGTACAGTGGGACTCACTCGGGTTACATAGTGTGGAGGACCAGTTGGCACACATTCAATTCTTGGATTCGGTAAGGTGGAAGGAACACTGTCTGTCTGTCTTGTACTTGGTATGTCTAAAGTAAATAATCACCTACTACGCCTACCACGTTTCTGAAAAGCAATATCCAAGTGTATCCAGGAAATGGTTATTACATATGCAATTAATTACTTACTTCCAGAAGAGAAATTGTTACTTACACAATTCGTTAAGGCAGAATTCGTTATAGAACACAAAATATTTGCTTACTATTCATGTATTACATTGCCCATACGTTTACGAATTCAGCTAGTGGTTTCACCCGTTAAAAGGTTTCCCTACATAGTAATGCTGTGTGAAGAATGATACTAAATGTAGTTTTATAAAACACAGCAACTTGCTGTAAAATTAGAGCGAATGAATGAGGTTCTTAAAACTCACAATTTTCAGTTCTTCATTGTGAGATTCTCAAAACTCACAATTTTCAGTTCTTCATTGTGAGATTCTCAAAACTCACAATTTTCAATTCTTCATTGTGAGATTCTCAAAACTCACAATTTTCAGTTCTTCATTGCTATTATTATAGCAACGTGCGGTACACAAAACACTCGCATCATCGGGTTAGGGAGGGTATAGGGTTTAAAAATTGATATCTGATACTTATTATTACTTAATAGGATTTAAAGCCGATATGGTAGGTGAATTTTGTTGGTGAATTACTTGCAGGTGAAAGAAAGTGTGGCAGAAAGTTTAAATATATGAGAAAAAAAATAAAACGCGGATAGAACTAAACATGAGAATTTAATATTGGAAATAGTAAATTGATAAAAAAAAGACAATGAGGCCACTCAATCATCTCGTAGGGTTTCTCTTTTCTTGTGCCATAGGCAGGCGAAGGTAGGCAGGCGAAGGTAAAATCAAGAATACTTTAACATGGTATTGTAATTTGAACAACACACGTTGTGTAACTATACGATGGCATATATATATCGACGTGAATGTTTACCCAACTTCAGCTCATGAGTGGCGTTGACATTTTATTGAATCGTTGCAACGATTTAACCGCCCACCAACCTTATTTAACATAAGTTAATGATCCCCGCAGTAGTCTTTCTCGCACTTCGTTATATGGGAGTTGATACTACCTTGTCGTTTAGAGCCCTGCGCTGAGAGTGAGTTCTGGGCTGGGCGGATCATGGTTCTGACGAGCGATAGACATTACAATCTCGAAGTTGCCATAAAGGTAAGTTTAAATATTCGAGAGATACAAATCAACGTTGTAATTATATATTAAGTTCTATCATTGCAAATACATTTCCTCTTCGATTCCACTTCACATCTACTAGGCCATGAAGAGGACACATCTATCAAAGACCGCAAATTATAAATTTTGATTGCACTGTGCTTCGAAATTATCGCTTACTATATTTATATGTATTACGGATAGACCAACCTAACGAGGCATTCCTTCACATATAATTATTCTAATCATTGCCTACCTATCCATAAGAAGGCAGTGCTTGCTAAATTAGCAGATGAATAGTTCTGCATGTCAATTACCAAAACGCTCAGCTAGGAATCACGTAATGATGGGAAGATTAAGAAGTTTACCCATGTACTTTCGCTTCTCCGCATGTTGGTTGTGCTGTGGGTGGTATCTCAGCCACTCGTATATTTTCATTCTTGCGGCCTGCACCTCCATCTCCTCTAATAACTTATGAGGGCATGAGTCATACCTTCGTCCTTCAATCTGAGTATTATGACCTATTACATTCTTTGGTCTAACCAAATACTTACCGTACAACTGTTGTATAAAATCATCAGAGTAGAAATTCTTTAGTTTAGGTGGCCAAAAGTAACCAAGCATTTCCATATGAAGACGAGAGGTCAGTCCCAGCTCCATTGTTGAGCGATAATTGGTATCCTCAGCGCCAGCAGAACCAAAGCCACCACGTGCTTTAAGTGTACCAACAAGCGTATCCACCCATGGAGTCAAAAATTTCGCGTCATCACTATACTGATACAAATAGTCACATCCACCATGGTATGAATCTATCAGAAGACGATTATATTTCCACGTAATATCTACAGTCCTGGGATTCAGAGGGTACCGCCTGAAATGAACACTAACACTCACATTCGCAGATTTGGCCATCGTAGTAATAGTACGACTAATTTGATCAACGCGCTCGGGATTTCGGTCAAAGAATAAATCTACCTGCAGGCCAATCCATATTGCATATGTGTACCGTGCTGGATCCTTCTCGCGGGCCGTCAGGGTCTCTAAGAAGGATTTCACAACTATACTTACGAGGGGTATGCTTGTAGAGTTGTTTGCTTCCCATTTGCTAACATACGTAGCGATACAAAGACACACTTGAGATGGCACATTTTCCGTGACTTCCCGGTGTTCGATTTTCAACTGCGGGAGACGGCGTAGAAGACTGCATTGATATGACTTTGGGTTGTCAAGGTACAGTTTCAATTTTGGTTGATTTTTCTGAAATTGCCGAGTATGATTGACCGAGACTGTGGTGAAAGACGTATGTCGTCCGGCAACGCCCACCAAAACACCGTAGTCATTTTCAAATATGTGCGAAACTCCACTCCGTATATCCTCGAGCGTATCCATAAACCGACGATCCACATTGGTCCTCTCTTGTACGTGTGTTATGAAGAAATTGCTAACAGTCTTAAATACATTGGGAAGCGAGAGAAGCAAAGGGATCGAATTGACGTGCTCTGGAATAATACAAAGAGACACCCATCTGAACTCGGAGATTTCGTCTTTAAAATTATCGCTTAACGCATTTCGGGGTGTAAAGACAACAATAGCAACTCCAATATCCAAATCGTCAATAGATCCAACAAAGTCCCGCAAGTGTTGGAAACTGTCCTCGGATGTGATAAGACAACCTACAAGAAAACCCCTGTTCGACTCAAACGCCTGCCAGTTGGGTGGGAGACTCTCTTCGTAAACCTCTCCGTCACTAGGGCGTTCAGACATGTAGCTGTGCCCTGATGTTGTTGGTTTACGAGAGTCGCTCATCATTTGCAAATAGAGCGTATTAGTTCCTTCGCCAATTTCAGCCAGGGAAGGTACTACTACATAGGGTGTGTCTGGAATTCCTTGTTCAATATGTATACTAATATCCTCGTCAAACCAGTCATTTGTGAGCAGATATACTGATATAAAGATGCACAGCAAGCAAAGTGCAATCTTCCACACAAGGATTTTGGAGTTAATTACTTTCAATACCAGTCGTAAGTGTTTGTCGTAAGTGAGAACACTCCGATCCGACAGAGACATCGTGAGAACCAAAAATGTCTACCTTTATGCTACGTTTAATCACAACAACGGGTTTGTATGTTGGTATATTGGTTGGTTGAAGTTGTTGTTCAGAGAGTGACTGACGTGTGTGGTGTACGTGAGTGATGAGTGGTGTGTGTCTGTGAGTGGTGTGTGTATATGTGAGTGGTGTGTGGTGCGTCGTGTGTGGTGTGAGTGTGTGTGTGGTGTAAGTGAGTGAGTGAGTGTGTGTGTGGTGTGAGTGTGTGAGTGTGTGGTGTGAGTGTGTGTGAGTGATATGAGTGTGTGAGTGTGTGGTGTGAGTGTTTGTGAGTGATATGAGTATGTGAGTGTGTAGTATGTGTGAGAGTGTGTATGTATTGAATGTATGAATGATGGTGTCAAATGTTTAATCGTTCGTTCGTTTGTTCGTTTGTTCGTTCTTTCGTGAGTCGTCACAGTCAGTCAGTATAGGGGCGAGGAGAGGGAGAGAGAGGTCACATTAATTGAAAAAAATTTGCACTCCAACTTGTATGTAAAAAAGACAGTTCGGTACAAACTTCCATAGATACCATCTATTTGGTAACGGATTGGATGAGATGCAATGTGATGCGATGGATTAGTATTTGTGAATAACGAATACATTGAAAAGCAATGCAATTGCAATCACCATCATTCACTCTATCTTTATCTACTTAACGAACAACTCCTCACACATACACCTCTCTCTTCATTGCTGAATACCCTCCACTCACCCTATAGGAAGAAGCCTTGGTAATAATGTCTCAACATGTTTCTATTCCTGCCGATGGCTCAGTAGTAGGATTCGTAGATTCCAATATGGGACACGACTTGGAAACTAAACAAACTACAAGATACACCGGGCTTTGCAATATCCCAAACCAGGTATCGCTCAATACAACAATGCCTGCAATAATACAGCAAGTACGACTAAAGTTCTGCCTGTTTGTTATCAGTTTAATTTTCACCTGTATGTTGCTGCTCACATCTCTTGTGTTCGCGAAATTGTACTTTTCTTAAAGCTCCACATAACTTCTCTACGGGAGGGGTTCGCTTTGACAGTCATGGTGGTAGGCGAAAGTGGGCTAGGTAAGTCCACGCTAATCAACTCGATGTTTAACGCAGGAGTGTACCGTACTGAGGAGGTACGTTGGACAAGCTAATTTGTCTTTTGAGTGTTGCACAGTATTTTGTTGTTGGTTTTATTGAGATTAGATTTCTTTTATGGTGTGTGAACCATTATGTACCTGATCAAAGCATGTCTTGCGAGGATTTCTACGTATAAGGTATATCATCATGCTCAACTTCTATTTATATCCAGTTATTGGCTTGCAGCGTATGTGATGGCATAGAGCAAAACACAAAACTAATGTTTTTCTCTAATGGCCGACAATATTTCTCCAAATAGGAGAAGAAGATCCCACCAACAATGCACATTGAAAGTTCAACTGTGAAGTTGGAGGAGAAAGGAGTTAAACTGGAGCTTACAGTTATTGACACACCCGGTACGTCTAGTATCACTCTATAGTTGTTGCTGGTTCGTAGTTGTTTTTGCCGGCTGTACGGGTGTACAAGCTGATATATCAAGACTCCACCTATGGGTTTATACACCATGGTTGTTACATATGTTAAAGATGTAGAAAGAGTCACTCAACCTTCTCCTTCCTATATGTTGGTCACCCCAGTTCGCCGGGACTTCCGCCAGAGAATTACGAACTTGTATTACAAATACACACACTTGCACACCAATATCTTTTATTGCCATTTAGCATTATATATAAATCAGTTCTAAAATTTATATCAATAGGTTATGGCGAGCTTATAGATAACTCGGGTCTCATAGATCACATAGTGAGAGAAGTTGAGCTGAGGAACAGGTAAGATCTCGTTTCTACGCCCACATTCCATTTTTGGTGTCCTAATTGAAGTAAACTTCGCTTCTGTTAGTAATACATATACCTGCCGCAACGGTTTGCAACGATGAGTGCACTACTAATCGCACAACTTATATTGCGACATTGCGCACAGCACACACATGGAAAATGAGGGACGCGTTCGTCGTTCTACAAAACGCAAAGACACGCGAGTACATGCGTGTCTGTACGTAGTTCAGGCCGACTTAAGTGGATTGAAACGTCTTGATGTCGAATTTCTTCTCAAGATGCACAAGATCGTCAATATTATTATCGTAGTAGCCAAGGTATGATGAGCGCTAGTGACAATATTTCCTTCTATTGATACCGGATTTGACCTGCAAAGCATATAGAGCTACTGTAAGCTTTTTTATTTTAGTCAAGTATTCAATCAATGAATCAGTACTAATCTCTTTGTACTACATTCCATTAAATGAACTCCAGGCTGATACACTAAAGCCCAGTGAAATGGCAGCTATAAAAGCAAGCATTAGGGCTGATATTGACAAATATAACATCGAAGTATACATCCCTCATGCCGCTTTTGATCCCAAAGACGACCTCGAAGACGTGGACATTCTTACTTATGAAGTAAGTGCAAGATAGCTAGATATTTCTGTTGTAGAATGAAAGGAATGAATGTTATAGTCAGTGCAGCACTCCATTGGTTTACAATGAGACAGTTTCATCGGTAATAAGTTTCTTTAATACGCTGAAGCAAATTGCTCTTCGTAGAAAAATAATCAATGACTAACGACTGCTATACAATTGCTTTATGTTCCAACACACGATGTGCTTTGGACAGAACCACATGCCATTTGCAGTATTTTCTTCTACATATAAAGTAATGGTTGATGGGGTGGAGACCTTTGGGCGAGAATACCCATGGGGCACTATTACAGTAGCAGACGAGAAAATAAGCGATCACTTTCGCCTACGAAATATGCTAGTTTGTACGCATATGCTAGATTTAATTGATCGAACAAATATTCTATACGAACAACACAGGTATGCGTGCATATAGTATCGTCTAGTTGTCAATACAAGCTTCACCAATGCCAAACTCTTTATCTTACCTTAACATGACGATACATTGATATCATGAACTATATGTTTAAAACACAGAACTGACGAATTGATCAAACTTGGAGTGACAAATACGACAAGTTTGCTAAGAGAATTTAAGCTTAAAGGTTCAAAACTACAAGAGCAACTTCAGGCCATCGAGGTGCATTTTACTCACGCGCAGTTGATGTAGATACTATTTCCACACACTGCTATTTATGACCAAAACAGCCTGTTTATGGATATACCATGAATATTGTTCTCATGTGTTGTATATTTTACAGGACATGTCACACAAGTTAATTGAAAATGTTCAGCGGAATGCTGCAGTACAGTACGACGAGGCAAAGGCGCTCTATTCCAACAGTTACAATGTAAACATGATCATGGAACATATTTCTTCTGCTGTCATGAGTAATGGTCGATCATGGATTTGTTTCAATTACGATGCAATGCACCTATGATATCTTCCGCGTACTGAACTAAATCTATAATTTATATTTAATATAGGATCTCCTTGAACTTTTGTCGAAAGAAAAAGAAAAGTTGAAAGCATACGAGATTCTGAACGAATCCTCATCTCGTCTGGTTCAATCAAGCTAGGTCTACGTGAGATGAGATGATGCACTAAAAGCAGTCTACACTAGATCAGGATGACTTGAATGATAAAAGATGATGTGCTACTTCAACACTTATATATCTACACGAGTAATACAAACACAAGTGAGGTATAGAAAGAACGAAGGCCTGTTAAGTGTATGATAACATATACAAAAAGATAGTATGCCCAATACATAATTCCGGATTAAAGACTCGCTGTTCTGGTAGAGGAGCTCCACGAAGCACAAGACAGATTGAAATATGTAGTCTCCAATAACATTCAACTATACGTTTCCAATAAAATTGTTCGCGCCTCTGGCCGCAAACAATCTATCCATAGCGAACGAACCATTTTAGGATTTCCTCAGAATAAGTTTTCATACTTTTTCATTGCATACTTTACATAATTGCAACTGTGGTAGGCTTGGTATGTAATCACCAATTGCGGTATATATGCTCGCATATACGGCATTCAGCGTAGTGAGCACAATTTTCGACATGTTTCGCAAACTTTTGCGTTGGTCCTGCTTTCTTCCACTCGAAATATTCGTTATAGGCATTATCATTATGGAGAAGGACCTTTATGAAGCTCGCCAACATCTATGAAAATCAAAAACCATGAAGATTCAATATAGCAATATTTTGTAAAAATCAATAAGCATACCCCCGACTTGGCATGGAATCATGATACAAATAAACGAGGGCGAATATACAACGACAAACAACAGGTATGCATTGAAAATCACCTTCGGGGACTCAAACGAATTTCCGTTGATGAAAGATTTCGGACCTGGGGAATAATCCTCGATATTGGGTGCTCCAAAGTATATCTGATAATATAAAGAATCAGAATATAGACGTACATATCATCAGCAATTAACAACTTCACATGATGTGGGTGGACTCCATGACGCCAACAGCTCATAAAGTTTCAAAAAAGCCAAAAAAGGCACAGAACATAATAGTTCAACTGAAACCTACATGCACCCACAAACGAACGGCACATTATAAATACATTCACTCTCAACTTCAATACGCCGAGTCGAGATTACTAACCGGAACTGAGCCGGCAATCAGAGTATGAGACCACTCCGGTTCCACCCAATCTGGGTATATTATTGGCTCTGTGACGATATGGAACTTGTACGTTCCGAGAAATTTTAAACGGTTCTCTAGCTGGTATGGATTGCCAACTACGTGATGCAGCAAATATTAACAATTTGTATGAAACAGCAAATAAGTAAGGCTCAGTAGTCAGAAAGAAGCAAAACTACGATTACTATTTCCACGAAAGCAACATTTGGATTGAACATGTCCATCAAGGGTGGACTAAGAGCGCACCACAGTACACAACATATCCACGAACTACGTACCAGCCTCGGGCGGAAGCTCCTTATTTCGCATATGTATATAACGGTCGACATTATTTTCACCCATAAGCTTCATGAACTCTTCCACGAATTGCACATTTTCTGGCGCAATGCCATGTTCGTTGAAGTAGGCCACTTTGTGTTTAGGATTCTGTGTGCAGACACGAGGTATCGCAGATACATTAAACATACAAAGCTAACTGCAGATCAACTCAACAATTGAATCGCTAAAGATATGCACATTGGCTATATTCATATGATACGTATATTGGGCAGGAAACATACATCGACGCTAGAGTTTACATCCATTTCGAGTTTAAGTGTTTTTGCGCAATGCGTTTTACATGTGTACAGGCATTGGAGTACGAAGACAAAAATATGGGGTGCCAGAATGCCTAACAAAGGCCTACCTTCTTTGGTGGACGATGTGCGTATGCATCTTTTCCTCGGCCCCAGGGGCACACTAAGGTGATCGGTAAAGTAGAGTTCTGAAGAGGGCTCAATGTGGCATCGATTTGTGTGCTATACACCACGGGCATACAAGATGAGCAGTACGAGCAGTACAAATAGTACAGAAAGTATGAACGTGTTACAAAAGAATAATATACCAGCAAGTATAAAAAAACTTGGCAATTCAAAAATTACGGGCAAAAATCATCGTATGTACACAATATACTAGAACAAATTACAAGGTCATACAGCATACTTGAGATCTGGATTGATGGTATAGTCGTAATATTCAATAGCCGGTTCGTAGAAGAAGTTGTAAAGAAGAGGAGTTTTTTCCCCTCTCTTTGGTGGCCAAGGGATACCCTTCCGTTTTGCCACCTATGGTGTAATGTTATTTATGAATAAGAAAAAGATTATAAACGTAACGTATGTACACTTAACATTGTGCATACATTGAAAGTCTATAACTGCAACGTATATAAACTCAGCATTGTCCATCATTAAAAAGTTTGCCAACATGCGCGGAATGTTCCAGGGTTTAGGGTTTACCACTAGAAAAATACACACTTCATGCCATAAAACAGAGCGACACCTTCCCTGGATCTTTGCATATAAATACTAGGTATTTGCTCACCGCTATCACAACAGATAGGCACCATATGTACAGCCACACAAAAACATGTACTTCTTTGCCGATGAACTTTGGAAAGTTGATCAGTTCCATCACCACCGCATCCGCTGATCTCATGTTCTCTTCATTGTTGTCGTGCGTGAACTTGCATTGATACGGACAATGTTTTTCGACTTCAACCCCCGCGGCGGCCCAGTTTAGTATGGATTGATTTGGATCGTCACCAGCCCAGCCTGGCCAGATGCCTGTGTTGAAAACACCACCACCAGTATACAGCACAACCAAAGGCTCATGATCCTTGGTCACTATCGCTAGACAAATGCAGCCAGTTAGAATATTGTTGAGAATCGATCCAGAGAGAAATAAAGAAGTGTATGCGTTAATAGTAGCACGACACTTCTTCTAAAATAGTCACCACGTGATTTCAAAGTATGCTCATTTGCAAAACAACACAATCTCAATTTAGATGGACAAGAAAATTGGCACATTTTCACCGCTAGACTCTCTTAGCATCAAATGAACGTTTACCATTGTTCACATAGGGGTACATACAGCATGCAATGCAATAGTTACGGTAAGAAAGGCCATATAAAAGGCACAGCCACCCCGGAACAGTCTCTTACGTTTCTTTTCAACAACGAGGCCTACATTCTCAACCGCTCCCTCTGAAACAGAAAATTTCGGGTCGGAAAACTGTAAAATGTAGATAAAAAATTCTTTTAAACGAGAGGATTGCTTGGGAGTAGTCATTAATTGTTATACAGACAACATGCAAGCTCCGTACAGATTCATAAATACAATATTTCACCATGTTTATTTTTCTTTGCTTTGGATATAGGGTTCCTAAATTTTCTACAGAATATGACATAACCATAGTTACATCGGTTTATATTGGAAGCGAAGGAATAGTTATTACTGTAAATTATACTCAAGCTATACCCACAAATCTGTCCTAGTAAAATCAATTTAGAGCAAGTGGTGATCAACATTTAGTGCACACGTGAAACACCAAGTGCGACTCAATAAATCAGAGAGACAAAAACATCACCACGTCGATTAACGTGAGGGTCACGTGGCAACATACAACAGCTGCAATACCTTTACATGAGAGAGGATCGCTCTTAGTTCCTTAGGCTCAGTGCCAAAAAAGTAGTAAAAACCGAAAATCAGAAATCCACAATAGATGATCCGACGGCCCCATACTCGCGAGACCCGTGAGCGTGAGTAGCGCTGGCGGTACATTGCAAGGACAAGAGGCAAATACGAAGCACGCAGACTTGGATGTATGGTATAGTACCTGTGTGCGGTGCTTCTATGTTGTTACTGAACGTGTACACTCTTTTTTCCCTCTTAACACCAAACAGGTCGTGCAATAGAGAGGACCTCTACGCTTACTTCACTGTGCTACCAGCGACGCTAAATGTTGAAGTTGCACTCATCTGTCCCTCTACACTCAAACTTATATATCATAACAACGCATAGGAATGAATGGAAACGAAGTGAACAGCCGCCAAATGCTTATTTATAGCTTGAAAAGGGAATACATGAAACACTGTTAAAAATAGATGAGAGACAGACGCAACACAATCGCATCGAACGCTCGCTAAGAAAGAACCGCAAGCAGTAGCAACGAAGTGACTACAAAGCTGTTGCTTTGGACGTAATCATTTCTATAGTGTTCATGTCTTGTCACATTACGCTGAAGAAACACCCACCCAAAATATTACGTAATTCGTTTGCGAGATTTGCCTCGCAAAGAGTATATATATATGTATATAATATACGTATATATGCTTTAGGTTTTAGGGAGATCGTTTAGATCTATATAACATATATATATATTTATTTAGTTCGGTCGTAATGATACCAGCACAGGTTTGAAAGCAACGAACATCTCCTAACTGTTGATGCAACAATAATGGCTTTTACCAAGCTTTGCGAGTTCGTAAATACGATCAAGTATGGATGGATGAGGACGAAAAGGCCCGGGAGAAGTATACGAAAAGAATAGTCAGCCATCTTCTACATAGTTTAGGGAAGGGGCGTCATTAGTGTCCAGTTTCCATCAGACGGACAGAAAAGTACTGTTGATCTTGTCAAAGGAGTATGGACAGTCTCAAGTATGGACAGTCTCACAGGTCATTCTGCGCTAATAACATGTAAAAAAAAAAGGATGCTACCAAATACATTGGAATTCTTGTTATCTTAGAAATAACAGGAGCGTAATTACCACAATGTTTACCAGCACGATTGGTAAAACGTACTTTGTATATCATTGAAACTCGACCCAGAAATAGCTCCATGAGCACTTTCGTATTTCGTGTAACCCATCGTTTTCTACATCTACTACGTTGTACGCCTTTGGTTCATCATCCACAGATGTTTGTGCTGAAGGTTCAGGAGTATTATTCCTAGTAGGGTGTTTAAGAAGTGCAATTTGCTCCATATGATGGAATGGTGTTCGCGCTGTCGTTATTATAGGAAGCGAGTCAGATTTACAATGCACTCACTACAAAGATAGAAAGAGAGTGTTCGAGGTACAACCTTTTATGTTTTGGTAGTACATACAATTCAAACACATTCAGAAGGTATATATATACACACACACATATATATATATATATTCACACATATATATATATATATACACACACATACACACACCTACATATTATCAATCGCTGCGTTAAAATATAATGTTAGAGAAAGCGATGCGTTATTTTAAGAGCAGGACCGGACAGGACAGGATAAGACAGGATAAGACAGGACAAGACAGGACAGGACAGGACAGGATGGGACAGGATTGGCGGGATAGGATAGGACGGGACAGGGAAAGCCTAGAAAGACCAGGGAAATATGGAAGGACATGTCCTCAACAGAATCCGTCTCTCGGTATTTCAGTTAAAAACTTTATTCGCCTCATAATGAATAAAAATAAAATAGCGATCTGGTTCTTTTTTAAGTATAGATTTTGGTGAGACAGAGTTTTGCGTTAAGGCGGGCGGGCGAGCGGCAGGCGATGGGGTCATATCGGTCGGGTCGGTACAATGCAATGAATGGCATTTGAGCGAAGAAGCATTCATTCACACATCCGCCGTCCCGCCCCACAACCCTAACCCAACCCTAACCCAACCCTAATCCAACCCAACCCAACCCAACCCAACCCAACCCAACCCAAACCCAACCCAAACTCTAACCCAAACTCAACCCAAACCCAACCCAAACCCTAACCCAAACCTAACCCAACCCAAACCCAACCCAACCACAACCTCAACCAAAACCCTTACCGCTCGCTCACTACCCACAACCCAACTACCACACACACACCGACAAACTTTAAAGACTCACTCACTACTACTGACTGGTTGCCCGATGGATTGATATAAACGTAAGTGACGCTAACAGACATAACTAACATTCTGTGAAGAATTCTAACAAAACAAACACACTAACGAACGAAACACATAAACGAACAAACTCACAAACAAACGGCCCTTACTTTGCCTACATACAGGTGGGTGCGTGGGTTGGTGTGTATGTATGTAATGTATGTATGTATGTGAGTGTGATGAAACAATACATTATGCTGTGCTGTGTATGTAATATTGTTAATCGATAAAGAATGCTAAAGGCAGTGAAGATGGATGGGTGGGTGGTCTAACATATATGTAAAATGCGTGATACCTGTTAGCGATTAATTTGTAACTGAGCTAGACAAGCGAACTCGACGAGTACTGAAGAGAATTTTGAAACTACCCCGTTTTCCATTGTCAACAATGGAATTTGGTTTTCTGTTGGACAAACAATTGTGTCATTCTCTATGATTACTTTTTATTTTAGGTTGAGACATTCCTTACAAGACTTTAACAGCGGTACGTTTTACATCCGCTTAGTTGGTTTGTCTTCAGGTGTGTTGTATCGTTGATTCCTATTTTCTTTCAGCAAAAGATGTTTCAAGATGTTAGTTATGAGAAGCTTTTTTGTTGTGGACATTTTTTTTGGTTCTTATTATCCGCCGTCTTTTTGCTTTAGCAGAGTTATTTAATCATGTCCGACGTACGAATTCAAAGGTTAGAAGCTGCGAATGAGAGACTCCGGCAGGTACGTCTTTGTTCCGTCTTCTCCAAGAATTGCTCTTGTTCCGTTCATGCATTCAAACTTATGTATATTTAATCCTTTACTTATACTGTAGGAGCTAGAACTCCCTCGGATAAAAGTTTCAGAGGCCAGTGAACAATTAAAGAAGTTTTGCAGCGAAACCAAGGTATATATATATTATATAAAACAAAATGAGAGTGTTTTTCTTCTTCTTTCATTTCGACAAATCACATTTCATCAAACATGTTTTATTGTGCACTTTTCAGGATCCGTTGGTGCCATCTGTATGGGGGAAGCTGGATGACAAAGAAAATCCTTATGCCAAAAAAAGTGGAGGGACTTGTGTGCTGTTGTAAATCCATGTCTGTTAGCGTGAGCTCGGGGTATTTTTAATGTACTGTTGAACTCGTATTTCATCTATAATGCAAGTATAAATATATCTTCACATATCTCTTAATTTATATGATACGTTGCTGTTGAGCCGCGGGGTACTTCGTCATATTTTTGTGTTGATAGTTTCAAACTTAAACGACCACTTGTCATAAATTTAGAGTATTTTCTTTTAGGTGTGTACGTGTCAGCTAACGGCTTTCGGAGAGTGTGTTTATCAGTCTCTCGGCTTCGCTTTTCTTTGCTTGCTAACTTCGACAAAGGCTTATCTGATTGTAGTTGTGAAACAGAAGCATTATTGGCATTACACGGCGTTCGTGGTGCCTCATTTTCAGTGTCTACCGACATTTTGTTCATAATTTCTTGTTGTTCAAGAGAAACAGCGTCACAATTCTTAACGATCTGATACTTGAATGAATTCTTGCTTTCCACATTGATTTCTACTGTCTCAGAGTGCGAAGTGCGTGGTGAGTGGTTTGATAAACCTATCTTGGAACACGGCGCGCTTTTCTTACACTGTTTGTCAAAAATGTTGTTTGATAAAGTAGGGATGAAATTAGTTCGTATTACGCATCCGTGTTGTCAACGATCGGAAACCAATTACAGTGCATCATATAAACACACATACGTAAGGTTTTAGTGTTAACGGATGTAATTCACCCATAGCTACTCCATGGACGTTTGCGTCACCAAAGTTCCTGGAGATTATGGAAATTTACATTGTTAATACATAGTGGAGGTACATTACATAGCCACCAAAAGAAAATATTGTTTCGTTATCACACATACGGTCCTAAAGCGTCTTCATTTTCGAGGAGGAATCCATTAATATTTTCTCTGGGCTGTAGAGGAACCCCTCGCCTGGTGACCGGATCATAAACCTAATTGTGCGCAATAAACTGAAATGTCTGAAGCATGTTCTTTTGTAACGGGATTATTCTAAAGAGTGCAATAATGGCTGATTGTTTCTCATACCAATTGGTGAAGAAAAATGGCCACTGCCTCATGGAATTTAGATTCATAATTATACGGAAGTTCCTTTCCTTTTTGTCGTAGATGTGCTATCACCTTGATTGTGTTGAAAACAAGTGTTGAGGTACTGCAATGGAAGCATTTGTGCTACATTCACAAAACAAGTATTTTAGCCAAAAGAGAAACATACATTTTCGAATGTCCTGTGCTTCTGCAGGTAGATGTATGAAAGTTTCAGGCCCATGCCAGGTATTGATGGCAAATAATCACAGCCTAAATCAATTCGTAAATTACATTAGCTATGGAGAGTTTGTTAGCCAACGTAGCCCTGCAACGATTGTGACCTTGAGAACAACGCGGGAAATTGGATGGGACTTACCACTTAATACGCAGAGCTCAATAAGTCGGTGAGGAGTCCAGCCCCTTAAATCAATTTTAAGATCTAAATAGATAGCAAAAAAAACAAGTTTCCGTAAACCAAACATTGAATGCCCATCGAATGTGTCTGTGCGAAACTAAAACAGATTATATGGGTCAAGGAAACTGACGAAATTGACTTACCACAGTTTCCCGCCAAGCGAGACGAACAGAACTCGAACCCATCTCCTCTGTCTGACATTTTGAAGAAGATCTACGTGTGCGTAAGCAAAAATATTAATCACGAATGGCATGTTCGGTATTTCGATTAAAGGAAGGTACACGTCGAACGTACTCGTTTAACACCGAACGGTATCAGGTCAGAATCTTCTGTTATGACTGCCGAGATCTCATTCTGCTTGTAAAGGTACGCTAATTGGGCATCCGCTTCATATGGCGCGACGATGGATTTGACACCTTTCGCCTTACAGACCTGCGCAATAGCATTCCAATTACTATTAGCCAGAAGCGGCTATTGATGATCGGTTTGACATATATATCAGGTAATAAGTTACAACTAATCCTCAAAGGTTTTCATACATACCTGGTATACCTCGTGAATAATCTCACTAGTTACACACAGACTTTTCTTAATGGCTTTCAGTGCTCCCTCACGCTCTCCTGTAGCCAGGAGCGCGCGTGCACGCTCTTGGCTCTTTGTTCGAAGGCTATGTATGGATTATCGCACAGCATTAAAAACTACTGTGTGCGCTTGTTAGCATATGCTTTTCATAGACATAACGCGCTTTAGCTCAGACTGTTTTTCATATCGCCAGTATAACACACCTGCGTCTCTCGTCATGTACACGCCACTTCGCAGGCAAAGGGCGGCCATCAAATACCATTATAGGGGTTACATCGTTGTCCAACAGCAGGTCTAGTCGATTGGCACAGTACTGTATGTATCTGTAAGTCGTCATGCAGAAAAAGTGTGACAATCACATACAATAGATCACGTCAGGTAAAAGACTTTGATAGTATATGTACACGCAAAGTTAACGCTTACATACTTATCGGTCGGTACGTCACGCAGCAGTTCAGCACTGCATCCGTATAAACCTTTGTAAATCCATGAATTGGCATCCACTCCGACTGTTTGACCAGAGTAAACAGCCACGTTCATCCCCACTGTGCACGCATCTAGCAGGTTTAAAAGACCTAACCAGAGATTAAAATATAGATACTTGTGCTTACACGTGCCACGATTTAAATTTAGAAACGAAGGATCAAACCAATTATTGATAGTGAAGTACCTGCTATTCCCATGACGATGTACTTTTGCTGAGCTAGTAAGAGTGATATAGATATTGGATACTGTTAGAACCAGTCGGCATATCAGTAGCTACACCACTTTGTTCGATTTAGAGTTCCAGCACTAAGTGAGTGAACGAATGAGTGAGTGGTACAGGTAGCGCACGCAGCATTTATAGGTACCAGATTTCCTAAAGTGAGTGAGAGTGAGAGTGAGAGTGAGAGTGAGTGTGAGTGCGAGTGTGAGTGTGAGTGTGATCGTGAGTGTGATTGTGAGTGTGAGTGTGATTGTGAGTGTGAGTGTGAGTGTGAGTGTGAGTGTGAGTGTGAGTGTTAGTGTGATTGTGATTGTGAGTGTGAGTGTGAGTGAGTGAGTGAGTGTGTGTGTGTGTGTGCGTGTGTGTATGTGCGTGTGTAGAGCGGTACAGACTGGCAGCGAATGCTTTTGCCCGCCATTTTGACACCTTTATGGGCATAGTTGCTCTATCGTTAGTACCAGACGAATCAGTACACCCATCAACTAATAACCCAACTAAATAATACGAACACACTAATTCACTAACTCCTTAACTAACCCACGAACGAACTCATTAACCCACTTACCCACTAACCCATCATACTAACTTAATAACCCACTAACTCACTAACTCATTAACTCACTAACTCACTAACTCCAATAACTAACTATAAAGTAGTTAATACTCATCGCCTGTCTTCTTCACATTCGAACAAACCACATTACAATCATTGCAATCATTGATATAGAGTAGCTGAGTTCATCTCCTGTTGTCTTCACATTCGAGCCCATCACATAGGTGACGGACGGTACGCAGCCTTCGTTAATCCGCAAGACGAATCACCTCCATGATAATGAAATCCCATGGGGTTGCTGCGTCGTCGATGTGCTAGCATTAATAGCAACCAACTACCAGGTCAAACTCATGGAGGAGCGATTACCACATTTTCTTTTTATCGTAGATTGTCTTGCCAACGGGAGGGCTTATTATCACCATGACGGGTATGAGCTGTTGACAAAACAATGTATAGAGTAGGTTCACGGTCAACAATGTGAGTGTTCGTCACTAATCACATGTACACTTGTGTATGTTTGTATGCTGACAGGTACAGAAAATATTGATATTTCGAGAGCTCCATCGACACTCACGAAAGACCAACTGTTGTGTCTAGAAGTCATCCGTGATGCACTTGCGCAGTTAGAAAACGATGAGATGGTGGCTGCGAACAATCCCCAGGCAACTTATGTAACTATCAAGGCTTTTCGTGATACTAGGTTTGTTTGTATGTCAGTTGTCTTTGACTAGATTTGCACTCAGCCCGGATGTGACATTTGTTGTAGACGATTCTTGGCACAGCCACTGTGGCGTCACCAGTTTGAGTTTTCTGATCTACCAGTGCGAAGAGTCGTCTTACCTTTTGTCGTACTTGATTTTCCCATGAACGTTAATGAATAATTACAATTCTGTGTTTAGACACACTATGACCATGGGTGGTTTTGGAACCGGTGTCATCGACACTAGCACACAGAGGAGAAGCTTCTCTATCGAAGACGATCAGGTTTCAGCCAAACATAGGAAAAATCGGCTAACCAAGCTACTCTCTTTATCTCCCACACCCAAAACAAGACGTAAGTATGAA
This sequence comes from Creolimax fragrantissima, assembly GCA_033442365.1. Taxonomy (NCBI): domain Eukaryota; class Ichthyosporea; order Ichthyophonida; genus Creolimax; species Creolimax fragrantissima. The sequence continues at coordinate 79,936 of JAWQFL010000017.1, read as the reverse complement.
GTTTGTTTGCTTTCTCATATGTATGTATGTATGTATGTATGTAAGTATGTGTATGTATATATGGATGGACGGACGGATGGATGGATGGATGTATATTGTATGAGTAGTGTCCAGCGAAGGAAACTTGTCTAAACGTTACGTGTGCGCATCAAATTCGCCCAAAAATTTAATTAGTTGCTCCCTGTTATAACTAACAGCTGAAATATCTGCCCCCAAGTCAAAAATGTCAAGCATCTCGTCGAACCTTAAAGGCGGTATTGATCAGTACCATACGTGGATGCCGAAATTGTTATTACATACGCACTCTCACAACCCGGTCAAGACGCTTGATAAGTATTTGAGCTCCAAGTCACATGAGAAAGCCACACAGTTTATCTCAGAGGTGGTGTGCGGTAAATACCGCCACATAATGACAGATTTATCGCAATGGAAGAGAGAAATTTGCACAGTGTGGACAGCAAACGGTCGATCAGTCATGTGTGCATTGACCGATTGGTCGTTTGTTCAGCAGAATTCAATATGGGAGAGTTTCGCAGAGCAAGGAACAGTGGGTACATCTTGGCGCCGTCTGGCTGGATCGGAACCTAGCACCCATCTGATGAATGTCTACTCATGCCATGTAGGTGGAAAGCATACAATGATCCGCTCGGGTGTAGTCGACACGCAAAAGAAATTGGCTCAATGGAAATCGTTGGTCGCGAAAATGATTGATGAGCGCAAAAGGATGGGCTTTCCTCTCGATGCGAAAAGTATGTTACGTAGTAAAAATTTGTGTTCGCAATTGCTCGTACGCTCTGAAGACAAGCAAGTGACATACCAAGCAAGCGAAAAACCTTCTACTGATTTGTCCTCTGAACTATTGCGCACACAACATCCGTCTCTTGAGTCCATTGAGTTGATAACTAAAAAGGAGCATTACCTGAATGCATCTTTTTTTTGAATTTTACAGCCAAACTAACACGGGTAGTGTCGTTGTCGCTGGTCTCGACGTCTTCGCTGGTAGCAGGCGAGCGTGAAATGGCAACATCGCAGAACCAGTACATGTATTCAGACGTCGGAGTTGAAAGCAACGTTCGGGTGTGTAATCATGCGATACATATTGTGGAAACTCGGTTTTCTCATACATGTAACTGATTATCTACTCCCACATATTATTTTTCTGCGTATTATTATCCGGTTCGGGCTGTGCTAAACATATGGTTCTTCTCAAATTGTAATGAAGGCATGGAAGATCAAAGCAATGGAGGGTCAGAAACAAATGAAAGCGTTCAGTGCGACGACGACGGAGACAGGAATAGGTGTGATTATCCGTTATTTCGTATCTCACCACTTCTAGCTCCAAACATCTTATAACCTAGTATGTAATGTATATCTAATGACAGCTGCTAAAGACAATGTGAATCTTTCACTGCTGGCTCAATATATAAAGGATGTGGCACTACAGAGCAACCCCACAGACATGGCTCTGGCGCATGGGGTATGTATGTATCCACGTTTTCTGCTAGTGTTGTTTAGTCCCGCTTGCAGGATGTTTTTCTGCTGATAGTTTAATTCGCAATCCGTGCTAACGATCGCTTCTTTTCTTCCGGAGCAGGATGGGATCGATATTGTACATCTGAACTACCAGACGAATGTCAAAGAAATCGGCTCATTATTTACAATTCAGGTTGGTTTTGCCGTATGAACACAGAGTTTGAGCAACATAACATTATAACCATGCCAGTATATTCAAACGTACGGTCAAGGATGCCTGCGGGGCAATGTGATCCCATTTTACGTAGCCGTAGTTTTGCTCGTGATGTGATGCTCTGTTTGATGATAGTTTGTATGTTTACTCGAAGTGTGCACGTGTGCAAACTCTGGAATACGCAAACAAATATTATTTCGTTTTGGGGTTTTTTTGCAAAGGTCGGAGAACGCACCAGCCGCACTCTAAACCAACGGGGACTATATCGTTACATCGACTGGACATTGACGGACACACAGATCGCATTGTCCCGGCTCAACACCGCGTCTTTGCTCAAAGATTCCAATTTACGCGCACTTATGAGAAGTATTGACACTATGGTTTCTCACATCCCGGGAGTCAATGCTCGCGAATCAGTATGTCTGGTCACTCACCTTTGAGGTTTTCTTTGTTGCGTATGTGCCATTCTACGGTACTGTATGTGCGAAAACTTACACGTCGTTTTCGTGCTGTGTGTTTTTCCATAGTGAAACACACTGGATTAAATGTCAAACTTTGATTGAGTTGAGCGTTGACACCTTTTAATCTCAATCTTGCTTAGGATATTCCAGATATTGACTCAAGGATCACTAACAAGCTGCATTCGATTGCTGGACTACTTGGGGTAAGTAGTGTGCACGTTTCTTACTGTGCTTTTGGATTGAACTGTGAAAGTACCTCTCTTATAATTTCCAACATATTCCATCTCCTTCTGCGTTCTAACGTCTACAACCGCATGGGATATATATGTTCTGCGCTGTTTTAGAATTTCCTTAAGGTGTACCGCCAATCAATACAAATGAAAACAGAGTATTGCAATGAGCTGGTCAAGTGTCTATGTTCCGTTAAGGTACGAAATTCTATTCAGTGTTATTACTAAGAGAACGGGAAGATAGACACAATCGTATTGTATAAACATATGATTTCCCCACCCTCATCCCTGGATATCTTCTTGGGATCTCATACCAGTTTGCTGGCCATTTGTTGTTTTCTTTAATGAAGGAAGATTCGCTCAAATTCTAACCCAAAAGGTTGTACGAAGGATGTATTAAGTGTGTACAGAACTTCCCTTCAAACGATAACGGCCTCACACCATACATCCATCTATCTGCATGTCTTTGAAATTGTATCTTATTCTGTATGTGCACATGCAGGCACTGTCTCAACTGCTGCGTGCTCATATCAGCAACGACGGAAGTATATCGCGTATTCAAGAGCTAATGTTGCTGGGTCTTTTAGGTACGTCCCTGTCTCCTCTTTACCCTACGCCTTGCTTCATTTCTGGCTTGTGTACTGCACACATAAGCTTTTGTATTGGGTGAGGGAATGCAATAATCTCGAGGTCTACAGTTTTAAATTCAGGTTTTTTGCAGCCGATTATTTCATGTTCGAATGTAATCGTTCTAACTATTGCGTGCTCTACCAATTGAATCATTTTTCCATGTTTTGATACATGTAAAACTAACAGACTGCTCTCTGAATGTTCTGTCGGCCGTGAATTGTAAATCTGGATGCGATCGAACGGTATAGTATACAAAGCCACGTGTACTTGAAGTGTTTGTTCCTGTTTTATTAGGTCCTCCCGTGTTATTAGATTACGCATTCTACACGTCTGACAACTCGTTGCCAAATTACAACTCTGTTGTACAGGGGCTTGTGTATGCGACCAAATGTGCTGTGGCTATGGTATGGGAGACCCGACCAAAGGAGCGGATGGTATTTGTGGATATGATCATTCAAATGGACGAGCTGTCGGAGCAGCATGAGAAGATATATACGAAAGGAATGGATCAGTGGGCATTGCACGTATTGAGTCTGGAAAAGGACTCAAAACTTCATCAGAGGGAATTACTACTCTGTGAGTTTCGTAATTGTGTATTTGTCAATCTCATGGATATTGGTTGGAAATGTATACTCTACAGCACAGGATTGCCTGGCTTCAAGGTATCGTTTTTTCTCCTCAGTCTTCGATTTATAGTGTGCACTAAGATTTTGTTTTAATATTTATTGTTATTTTTGTCATGCCCCTGTTTTATCTTGTGTTGCTCAGGTTGGCAGTACAAAGGATGTGCTTAAGAACCCACACGTGATGCCTTTGCTGCCGCCATACATTCAAAGTCCAGATGGCGTGCATTTGAATCGCGAGTTCCGTGATTTCTTTATTGGAGCTTCTCTGTACCGGGGTGGGGATGGCGTCGGGTCGTCCGTGTGAATTCGCTCGCAAACAGAGAAAAATCTCAGAGTTTAAATCTCATGCTCTCTTCTATTCTTCCAAACTAATGATCATCGGATAGCCACCAATTGAACAGCCTTTCTGGGTCGACATTATAGGGCTCATGTATTCGAAATGTTAGTGGAAAAGCGAAAAATCTATTTTCAATATAAATACCGATGTAACAGTAATTTGTACAATAAATACACAGGGATTGTTCTACTGTTCTGTTTCTACACGACGTGCATTGTCGTTTGTTATCTGTATATGGATGGAGTGGCTAGAGATGGTAACTACTTGGAGTGGTACTACAGTTGACGCACGCATTAAATTCACGCCTATTCGTTTGTTATAATTTACTTGGTCGGCAGTACAACAGGCGGGGATAAAATACTTTATTCCCGTATGTAGTAGTCTTTCTTTACCAATATTCACTTTGACCCCACCAATTTATGTACAAAAACGTGTCGTGTACTCGTTATTTCTTTCCTCCTCGGACTTTCGTGAGCAGACATCCAAGCAGAGCTTCGGATAGTGCACCGTTCTTATACTCTGTTCCAGGCATCTAATCATAGTTGAGAGAAGGTAGATGTAACTTTTGTTCATGTGATAATTATGAGTATGCGAGAAAAGTCAGTACGGTACAGTACCACTCACCTGCATAGCTGGCTCAGTATGAAACATATTTTGTAGGTACACCAGACTGGCGCCAGGTACTCGCCCATCTGCAGGGGCGACCATTCCGTCTGATTTGGTTCCAACCGCCTTCATAATAATGTCGTGACAGAACTTTTTGGGAATACCGAGTAAAAAAGAATGAAATGAGAGGACACAGTTGTAACGTCGAAGTACCAACACTATGTCTTAAACACCCTTCCTTTGAGCAGTTAAAGAAAGCTTCATATCTTCAACTAATCATGGGTAATTTCAACACACAACAATAGACTATTTCATAAACCCATTTAGGGCAGTACCTTCATTGATCCCAGCCCGGATATCTCATTGATTGAATCCAGATTATCCATCTTGATTTGAAATTGACCATACGTGCACATACACACTGTGGGCACTGCGGAAACAGATAAGGAAACCGATATGCAAAAAGAAAAACCTCCCCCCATTTACAAAGTAATAATGTTGCAAATCTCATGACAACAAAATGACAATAAGATACTTTGTGCGGTATAGCGAAACCAACGCATACAATTAAAACTCTCTTGCAGGAACTAATAGTCAACAGTAGTTTTTATCATACAGACAAAAAATATATATTTAACCTTTAGCGCCATCGAATGGATATTTTTCATTCATGGCTTTGCGAACAGGATATGCGAGATCTTGGTAGGCCATCTTCTCTCCACCGAATATAGCCTCAACAACTTTAGTAGCCGCCTTGTCTGACTTATTGCTCATTACCCAATCAATCATGTAAGAACCTGAAATAGCAACAGCGCAATCCCCGTGCGCAATCGTCATTAATATAGGGCACAACTCATAGGCTTAAGCCACACGATAACGAACGACTCGGGTGTAAAATTTCAATATAAGTGTAAGAAAGCACTTTGTTCATACCATTATATGGCGCTTGCATTGCGATGACTCCGTAAACGTGCTGTTGTAGCTGTCATACCGCAATGTTCAGAGGAGGCCGATAATATGATATGAGGGCAAGGGTACCAAAAAAACGTGCTAAATATTTGGGCCTCAAATTCAAATGTGCTGACACACCTCAGGGTATTTTCCCAAGCAAAGAGCAATGTCACATCCACCTTTAGAATGACCATAGAGTACAATCTTCTTTCCCGGAGTAGCGGCAATCATTTCTGTGCATTCACCAATTACATAGAAGTGAAGACACAGTTAAGTTGTATTGCGCGAGAAAGTTAGACATTCGTTTTCAAACTGGTTTTAGTTACTCACCGTTTATAATTTTCTTCCCAAGCTAGTAGTACACAATTGTGAGCTGTAGTATCTACTTGCCGGGAACCGGACGTCTGTTCACGTGCACTACGTACACACTTCTTGCTTATCACATGGTGCAGTCTTACCTTCTATTTCCCTTTTGATTGTGTCCGCGTTCGTTGCGACTCCCGCAGCTGTATCAATCCCGGAGACACGAGTGTTAATACCGAGTTGTTCCTTCAATCTGATCAAATTCTTAGAATAGTATCCTGGGTAATATTCAGTGAACAGTCCAGGAACCAAAAGGATTTGCAGGTCATTGATCTCGCTATACTTCTCTCGAAATGTCGCCGCAGAACCAATCTCGTCGATTTCATTCGCATTTTTAAGCAGCTCACTGTAAACAATATAAAAATAAATGTCAAATTGAACTGTGACTTATTGTAATACTCCTAGAAAAAAGAAGGGCGTAAATTTTCGAGACGCAGTATTTCGAACATCCTGGATACCAATCACTCGAACAGCTTTTGTACCATCATCTTGTATGGTGCCTACCTAAACAGTGCCGTTACATCATCATTGCCACCCGCATGCGGGTCTGTAATGATATACTCGGCCTCAACGTGGACTCTGCCGTACTTATCGCAATTAAATACTTCTTTCACTACTTGGCCTGACCTGTTAACAAAATCGAACCACCACAAACAATATTAGTATAGTGTGATCTCCGTTTGCTCAAGTTCAACAAAATATTTGAATAAATGATATATAACAATAAGATTTACTTTATATTGGCAGCGGGAGGCAATTTCACGATCAATGGGTCTTCCTTAGGTTCGTCTTTTCCACCAAAAATACCGATAATTTTTTGTGACATTGAGTTCAAAGACATTGCCTCCACGACATCCACATCAATCTCTTCAGGATACATATCTGCAGGGAAACCATAAATGTGTATTATATACAATGTGCGGTGAATGGTTTATCTGGTCAAATTTAAACATAATTAGCTAACAGGACTAACGTACGCTCGAAAAGATGGAACTCAAACTCGCCGAAGTTTCCTTCACCCCGTTCGTGCCATGTTTTCGATTCTGTACCGGCTTCAATCTCACCGATAAGAGTGCCAGCCAGTTTCTAAACGCATATGCGTGAGACAATAAAGACATGAATCAAATAATTCAGCCCACGGGTAAAACTTTATGCATTGTAGGTGTGTGACCTTTATGAAAGAGGTTCAACGAAGACAGGAACGCAATGAATACGAAATACTTTGAAAAATTAACTGTAATGTTCGTAATAAACGTACAGTAGTATGCTCCGAAGCATATTGCAGCGTACAAGGGGAAATAGTGTTGCGTGAATGCTAGCATAGGCAATGTTGTCCACAGTTCGTCATTACCACACGTGATGAGCACCACACGCGAATACAAATGCACACCTGTTGACCAGCGTGTAGTCTAACTCTTGGTACCGTTATTTCCAAATCATTGTGAAAATCAATTGTAATATTCACCTTTATAGATCCACATTTGAATCCTGTGCCCAACGATTCTGACACCTGGTTTATCGAAAAGAAGTTAAAAGAAGAGGATAATAGCAGGGAATAAGCTCTCCATTCCGTTGTGGATTCTCATTTCGACCGCAGGTAGAAATAACACCGAGGATACAACGTTCCGATGTGTCGGAGCAGATGCCATACATTCACTTCTGAAGAATACTTTTCTCACCAAGCAAACGTCATACACCACACTTCTGAAAATACTATTCTGTTCTTATACTTGGAGGAATCGATTTTGTGTTTATATACAACACAAGTAAGCGTGCGTGATATCTATTAAGACTCGTATACGTGTATAGGCAACTATTGTAAATCCTCCCCATACTCTGATATACTCCGATTGTTATTAAAAATTCGGGTGCTATATTCAATCTTTCTCTACTAATCGCATGTGTACGCTTCGACAACCGCATTTACCCGCCAAATTTACCTTCCTCCGGTCATTCTTTCGCGCCTGAATAATCTTATCATTGGAAGGCAAAGAGAAGTTTTTCCTGAAAGTCTCCAGTCGGCCCATGGCTGCGTGCATATGTGCGTGCGTGCGTGCGTGCGTGCGTGCGTGTGTACGTGCGTGCGTGCGTGCGTGTTTGTGTGTGTGAGTGAGTGTGTGTTATATGAAATTTGAAAATACATACGGTCTATCGATTGGCTGTTGGGTAGTTATAACTTCATTGATAACAAAAGTTGTGTTGTGACAACACACATACACACACACATAAACACACAAACACGCACAAACACATGCACACACGCACGCACTCACACACACACACACACACACACACACAAACATACGCACGTACTTACGCACGCACGAACTCATACTTACCCTTGCTTCTTTAATGTCGAAGAAAAGTGCGTAGCGAATCATATATATTGAGGTGAGGCGCGTTTTAGTTTTTATTACTACTCATAATCTTATTATTGCTTCAAAGTTAAAATATAAAGTATTGTGCAAACGTATACTTGTATTTATATGTACTGCGACGTGTGTTGTGCTGCATGTATTCCTTTCATACTTTGGGCACCTGTCACATCTCTAGGCTTTAAGGCCTTTGATTGTACTTCAGTAGTTGGCCTAGTAGACAAAAGGAAGACAACAACATAAATGCATAAAGTACACGCAAACCAAAGGAATGATTATGAAAAGCTTATCGATTGTAACAGAAAATCCTCACATGATTAAATTCTTCCAATTCGGCTGTGCTATAGAATGTCAGATTTATCTGTGGGGTACACAACTCTACTTGTTCTGAATAATCCTTGCTATTCTGTCGACTTGTATGCGATTTTAATATAAATCTCTTGTGAATTTTGCTTCATAGGCTAGTTTACACCCACGGGCGACATTCGGATATTGGAGTTCTTGGAGTTCTTCCCTTAGACGATTTTGAAGAACTATCCACACGGTCGTATTCTCCGTTTCGATGCGTACACGGAAATCCACTACCTCAAGGCACACCGAGGTATGTATGTATATAAGAATCCTCAAATTTGAAGACCTATCCACACAGTCATATTCTTCTATTCAGTGCGTACGCGGAGCTCCATTGTCTCCAAGCACACTGAGGTATGTATATATATAGAACAACGGGGTTCTTCAACGTTAGGCGTTGATGGGTTCCCTTGATGGGTTCCTTTGATCGTCTCCTTTGATGGGTTTTTTGATGGGTTCTTTGATGGGTTCTTTGATGAGTTCTTAGATAGGTTTTTTGATGGGTTCTTTGATGGGTTTCTCAATGAGTTTCTCAATGGGTTTCTCAATGGGTTTCTCAATGGGTTCCTCAATGGGTTCCTCAATGGGTTCCTCAATGGGTTCCTCAATGGGTTCCTCACTGGGTTTCTTCAACGTAAAGCGTTGATGGGTTCGATCTGATGTGTTTTATGTGTGTTGACGTTAAGTCATTCGTGCCTTGTGTAGTGAGTAGTTACAAACGGCATCACGTCCTGTCGTTCGAGTTTAATATTGTGAGCTATTCCATTCGTCACTATATAAAGTCATGTTCGTCGATCAGTCCAATAAGACCAATAAGTATGTGTTAGTTTTAACAAATATTTTTCTGTTGGCCTATTTTTAAAATACTATAATGAAGTGCATTTGATGCGTGAGGTTTCTACTCCTTGTACTCCCCGCATATACCATATATATATACAACATATATATACACACTTGCACACAATTATACACACATACACACATACATATGCACACACATATATATATATACGCACGTATACACTTACACACACACTTACACACACACTTACACACACACTTGCACACACACTTGCACACACATACACTTACACACATACACTTACACACATACGCTTACACACATACGCTTACACACACACGCTTACACACACACGCTTACACACACACGCTTACACACACGCTTACACACACACGCTTACACACACGCTTACGCGCACACTTACGCACACACTTACACACTTATACACACGCACTTAAATACACTAGTATACACACGTATATACACTCGCTTATACACACTCACTTATCACTTATACACTTAGTTACACATATACACATACTTGAACACATACTTATACACATACTTACACACACTTGTACACACTACACAAATATTTACAAACAACTGTACAAGTACCCACATAGGTGCAGTATATGTAAATAATATCCCACACACCGCCCCCCTCTCCTGTGCCTGTTGTTGTACAGTACCAGCTGCTGGCCAGTATGGAGTCGACTGTGGGTCTGTCGTCAGATCCGAACCTTGAAGCGATCAAGTCGTCCAACACTGTTGACTTGTATGACTACATGCACTCTTTATGTTTTTGTTCTGTGAAGCATACTGAGTTCTCTGGCATCTCCTTGAATAGGTTATGAACACAATTCTTATTCCTTAGTTCAATTTCAATGGTCATATCTCAGGTCCGATGTTGGTACAGCTGGCGTAAGTAAGCAGCCAATTACAGCCGTCTTGTTGCTGTCCGTCCTCACCATGTCCATACAATCCTTTATCTTCGGAATTGGAATTGGAAGTGCTAACAACAGTGCTCCTGCCATGAAGTGGGATGGCACCGGATCAGAATTCCCGGGAGACCCAGCCACCTTTAGTCCTCCAATCACTGAAGATCAGTTCAGTTGGGTTTTGTCGCTTTTCGCTATCGGAGGTATGATTGGAGGTGTATTCGGAGGACAGCTGGTTAAAATCACTGGTCCCAAATGGGCCTCCATCGCAACTGATGTTGTGTTTGTTGTTGCGGGTGTCATTATGGCATTGTCCAGCAGCTATGGAATGCTAATTGCTGGTCGCATTGTTCTTGGAGTTGGGGCTGGATTGTGCTGCAACTCTGTACCAATCTATAACAATGATGTTGCGCCCATTCATGTTCGTGGGGCTTTTGGAGTTCTACATCAGCTCTTTGTCACTATTGGAATCTTTGTTGCCAGTATTCTAGGTATGCAATCCATATTCGGAACACCCGATCTATGGTGGGTGTTATGGGGAAGTCCGGTTGCTTTCGGAAGCATTCATGCGGTCATATTCTTCTTCTTGCCTGACTCCCCCAAGCATTTATTCGAGAAGGGATATGACACCCAGGCCAAAGCAGCTCTCCTTAAACTTCGCGGTGGTGCTTACGATGCTACAAGTGAACTAGATGACTTCTACGCAGAGAAGAAGAAAGCCGAGGAGGAGGGTACTCTTAGCATTATAGACCAGTTCCGACTTATTTTCTCACATGCTTACATTAAGCAGATTACCATAGGAATTGTCCTTATGATTGGTCAACAACTATCCGGTATTAACGCCGTCATGTTCTATTCTAACAGGTGAGTATTTGTCTACATGCAGTTTAGCAGGATAATATGAGCCACTCTCAGATGAACTAGTCGTGGTGTTAAAACTTTTCTTTCCTTTTATCAAAGTATTTTTGCTGCCGCTGGTATGGACAATGCGGAGGCTGCCACCATAATGGTTAGTGGATTTAATGTTTTGACCACTTTCCCCGCCATATCCGTCATCGAGAGAGCCGGTAAGTGAAATACATCCCATTTTTCTCTTTGATATTGTACTTGGAGTTGATGCATTAAGTGCCATTGGGCTTGTGTTGCGCTTCTATGTTTATAAACTTTTGTTGCCTGGGGCGGCGGGAGTTACACGTTTATATTTGTCTTTTTTGTGTAACATTTATCCGCACATTCATGTGTGAATCTGCATATGCTTCGTGGAAGGTTTTGCAAGTAGTTGAAGTCTCAGCCGCCACATAATTCTTTTATCAACAGGTCGTAAATTCTTGCTAGTGGCTGGTTTCGGAGGGCAAGGTGTTATGCACGTTCTGTTCGTTATATCTTTGGTCTTCTCGTGGCAGTGGCCTTCTGTCATCTTTGTTTTACTGGGTGTTGGTTGCTTTGCTATTGGTCCAGGACCCATCCCGTGGATGATTACTGCCGAGTTGCTTCCTGCCAAGATTTCCCCGGCTGGTGTGTCTGTTTGTGTGGTAATCAATTGGCTATTCACATTCATAGTCGGTCAGGTATACCCATATATGAACGATGGAATGAACGAGTACTCGTTCCTTCCTTTCGCATTGTTCTGTTTTTTAACCGTTACATTCACCTTTATTATGATTCCGGAGACCAAGGGAAAGACCACTACGCAGATCGAGGCTATGTTTGGAAATGCGTAGATAATTTGACATGTACCTATAGACAATTATGCATATTCTAATTCAATAAAGTTTTTGTAGAGCTTTGTAGAGCAAAGTGTGAATTTCAACACACGGAACTATTTTGAGCCGTTAAGTGTTGAGATTGCCCCTACAGATAAGCATATATTCAATTGCATGTTTTCTTCCATCGCAAGCTTGTAACTAGGCAGACGGATTTACTATTGTATTGTGTTATCTTGCCTGTTTGTCGGCCTTTCGTCTTATCCGATCATTACGAGACTGCTGTATGCGGCTCTGGTCTAGGGGTTTTGCACCATGTTTTACCAACAGTTGCGTCATCTGCAAGAATAACATAAATCCAGACAATGTATACTACTTGATGAACAGATCAGAAAACAAATAGCATCTAAAATGGTACATTGGTAGGCTACATCGTCTAATGGCATGAGACCTTAGATCTGCCCATTGATCACACAGACATACTTGTCCTACGCCGAATGTTCGAAGAGCAAGGTCGTACACACTCTCTGGAGGAAGATGGGAGCGCCTTTGCTTGACGTCAACCTTCCTGTTGGTGTCAGAGCCCAAATCGAGCAACACTTCTGCAGTATTAAAGTGCCCGTTAAGCACAGCCCAGTGTAAGGGCGTACGGCGCCATCTGTCCAACCCATTAAGCATGCTCTTAAGAAATTCCTCTGGGTATTGGTAAATCCGAATACATTGTCCATGTTTTGCTTCCTTACTAGTGTCTGCCATTTCGACGTTCACAGAGTCACGTCTCAACCCACAGGCGTCGTATTTTATCATTGGCTGGCTTTGGGATAAAGTACGAACGAGTTTTTGGATCAAGAGAAGCGCATGAGTGTTGCCTACACGTGCTGCTGCGTGCATTACAGTCTGCCGACTATTGGACTTGACTAGTAGATTTGCACCATGGATCACCAAATGCTCAAGAACATTCACACGACGAGCTTCCTCATTATCCTCATCAGTATGAAACTCAACGTCAATGTCCCCTTTTATTCCTGTCCCCTGTTTTATGTAACTGTACTCATCCGTCTGCCGCACTGAACTCAACACAGCATAGTGGAGAGGCGCTAACCCAGCTGCATTGACCACACTGACACGAGCACCTGCAGTCACTAATACGTCCACGCATTGTACGTGTGCATTCATGGCTGCCATATGAAGCGGGCTATTCGTTGGTACCTGACGAGTCCACAGCCCATCTGCACACGCACCAGCGCTCAACATTGTTTCTACAACTGCAACACATCCCTCTTTTGACGCGTACGTCAAGACACTGTTCAGCTCAATCATTGTACAGGCAAAAGGGTCCGCCAAATCGCCCGATAAATGTACCATGTCTACGTAACATTATGCTCAAGATTAGTTCGATATATGTTACCAGCGGCGTTCAATACGAAACTATAGTTGCGTGTAACTTTAATGGGAGATGGATCGTTTCCTATTGCAGAGTCAGAAGTAGTGATTTACTGAGAATGCACACATTGTACTGTACCATGGTTTGCTCAGCAATGAAACTAGACACAATGCATGCGCTAATGCTAATATTCATGTAAACAACTTACCATTTTCAATAGTGGCAGTAGTGGCATATCGATCAACTTTGTTTTGGAACATAAGAGACTCGACAAGTTTTACATCATCTGCCAGTGCTGGTGAATCCTGCGAACCAGGAGAATAAAATGATCCATACACATCAAGAGCAAAAATGACAATTTTGAATTATAACTTAAAAGACAGCAACAATCTACTTCTGTACCTGTACAATTTTTGGATCATGTAAGTCCTGGGTCCATAAGAACTCCACATAATTCGAAAACGTTGGATGCTGAATCAAATGCCGAACAGCGAACGGGCCCTACATAGCAATTTGTTACAACAACGTATATTCAGTATCTTACAATGACATATACCGATATAGGAGTCTTTGTGTGCGAAATATAGTTTGTGACATTGTTAACAAACGATAAGGCTGGAAGAATATCAGAATACTTACCGGAATATTTCCGTATGGATCTTTCAGTACATCTTCAGGCACAAACATGGCTGTAGTATCAGATGCTAAAGTCGTCGGTTGCGCAGAATATTTAGTAGTGATCAACTGTTCGTCCATGTATGTGGGTGTGGATATGGAGATAGTTTTAGAGTCCGTATCAATTATGTCATAGTACAGTCGAAAGAGCTCCCGGCAGATCCTCAAAGCGATCAAACTGTCACCGCCACTCTGCCACAAATGTGTTGTTCTGTTGATATCGCATTCTGGTATCCCCAGTGTCCGACTCCACACTCTACGTACCTGCGTGTGGACGTTTTAGTCAGTCCAGAACAAGTTGACGAAACCATACGAATTAACGAACAATAACAAACCGATTGTAAGCGAGTCAACACTTTTGTCGAATGACGAATACGAAAAAGAAAGATTCCACCGGACATATAGTCGTATTACTTCACCACAATGGTCCGCAATAGAAACCTAAATATCAGTATCTTCGTGACAATAGCAAACTGGCACGATAGCGAGTGTGGAACGTGTTCTCCATACCATGACAGGTATGGCGGCTTTCCACTTGGGGATGTCAGCCACAGCCGTCTTCCCCCTTTTAATCACATTCTGTGGTATCATTGAACTCTGAATCAAAAGAGAATCGGCCAGTGCTGCGCCACAATTTGCTTTGAAACATTCACAGACTGAACGCTGAAGCTCTGTTCTGTCAATCTTTGAATTGGGTGTCAGCGGCCATGTTGTATCAGAACGTATCACCCGAATGCGAGGCTGCATATAGGAAGGCATTTTGGTGGCACAATATGCGCGTATTGCTCGTACATGTAGAGATGTGCACTTTGCCATGTTTTTATGCATGTCTACCACCAACATCACAAAGCAAACCAATACCATGTCTGAAGAAGAGCAAATGGATGCGGTAGACGGATGTCTTGCTGTTGGAATATGACAACACGTACTGTAGTGTATGGATTCACTTGGATTTAGACAATTACGTGGCATTGAAATGCACACAGCATCCTGCACAAGTTCACACATTTTGACGTAATATTCGACTTCCGTGATTGACAACCGCACACCGTTAATTTTTACCTGTGTGTAGGAGTTAAAAGTATGTGCAAAGATTAAAGAAGCATCCAGAAGTATACAGGAATTAAAGGTACACACTAGGTCAATCACGTAGCACACTACATGCATCGGCACGAACTTGGCACTTACACAGCCACTACTATATATACATACCTGATGGTCTCTCCTTCCAATTAAACAGAGATTGCCATCATTGTCATAGTGACCGAGATCGCCAGTACGATACATTGGGATGCAAGCACTATCGTTAGCTTCACTCTGGCCAACAGCTGTGCTCATATTTTCCTGGGGATTTGCATCAGTGTGTGTATCTGATATAACCTTCATGTTCTGAACGCCTAAAATGACCTCGGATGTTTCAAAAGATTTAGAGGTCATACATGTATTTATAATCTTAGTGTCACTATCAATGGCATCGCCACTCAGCTTCCAATAGAACGGACTCTCCTGCGCATGTGGATCTTTTTGATTGAGATCGAAAATAGTCGTGTAGCCCAAGGCCACCTGGTTTCCCCCTATACACACCTCGCCACTGACGTATGCCTCTTCTTTTCGTATTAGTGAGCTCACCAGTCTTTCCAAATTATTGATCCCTTGACTAGATGTGATATGCGCTTCAGCATCTGTTGGTGAACGAACTAACTCCAAAACATTACCAGCAAGCGGTTTACCCACACATGATACATTGTCTGTTGGTCCTTGCACTTCATGGTAGGTCTGATACGCAGTGGCCTCGGTTACGCCATACGTATTAATAATCCTCAATTTGTTTGCCCATGCACTGAGCATTGCTTGTGGCATTGTCTCGCCTCCTAGTGCAATTGTATGTAAATGGGGGAGTGGGGTAGATGGAGATACCAAGGCCCACAATGCGGGTGTTGTCAATATATGCGTAGCTTTGCAGAAGTGCAATGCTTTTCCCAAGCATGTAGTAAGCTGTGTCCTATGCGACAGGACACATAATGTTGCACCAGTTGATAACGTAGACAGAATATCAGTCAAGCACGGATCGAAGGTGAGTGTGGATCCAACCATCACCCTCTCAGCTTCTGTGATGTTGAATGCGCGTGTTTTTGCTTGCATGTACGCAATCAGATTGGCGTGAGTCCCTAGTACTCCTTTTGGTGGGCCAGTGGTACCTACAAAGAAAGAACATATTAATTAGGAAATATACCGCGCATATGTAGTAACAGTGTAGATACAGATGTGAATATGTGCATGAGAAGTGATAATAGACAGTTTGGTCAACACGAGGAGCTTATGACCTCGGTAGGCAGTGAGGGGCATTGAGAAATACTTTTGATAACAACGCAGCAGTGTCTTGGTATTATAGTCAACAAAACAACTATTCATATATGTTAAAGACTAGCGCTCGGAGTAAAATAGACAGATAATGTTAGGAAAGCTATTCCAAGCAATGAAAAGTGTGGACTTTAACAAGGTATGGACAGATTATCCCGTCACGCAATACTGTAAAACGTTCTGTGGCATAATACGACCACGAACATATTCCAATACCTGAAGTGAAGATGATATGAGACAGAGGAGACAGAGTATTTAACGTAGAATTATCAACTATCTGTTCAGAATGACCTTGTGCAGTCTGGGCAAAGTTCGACTGTTGTCTGATTTTTACCCTTGTATCATTATCGAGCACTGTATATAGGCGTATAGAATTAAAGGCAGTAAGATATGCGCAGATGCTATTCGTGTGCGAAATTAAATCTGCGTGTCGGTAACACCATGTGGCTTCCTTCACCAAAGGAAGTAGGATCAGAACAACAAAATAAATCTCATGTTCACCTGTCGAGTTGTATACAGCAAGCACACAAGAATACATTTACGTACAATGGCGATAGTAAAAATAAACATAGCTCAGGTCAATAGTTATGAAGTAGACATATTTAGATGTGAGAGGATGTGGTTTATTCATGAGTTATCAAGTAGACACACGCCAAACCGTAGAAAGGTACACGCACAGACATACACACTGAAAAAATGTGGCAACGTCTCGGAAGCACATGGATGTAATCTGTATGCACGTGTACAGTGTATTTGGTTCTGACACATTGAATGTACATTCTATTGTCACGATACCACAGGTACGTACGTACCTGATGACAAGGAAAGCACCATGACATTCTCGGGTAAAGTATTTTTAAGATTATTCACAACAGTATCAGACATGCCAAACACCACAGACACTTTGGCACTTGTGCACATGAGCTGCAGGCGAGCCGGTGGATCCTCAGGGTTGAGAGGTACAAAGATTGCCCCGGCACGCATTACACTGAGAAGAAGTATCACTGTCTCAACATTCTCGTGCATCGCCACTCCAACCCGAATATGACCGTTCGCGCTCGAACCTGCATCGGGTTGCTCACCTGTATTTATACCCATGTGTGTAACCAAGAGTGTCTGGGTAGATGCACCGTTCGTTTTCATTTCCCGCAGTGTTTTCAACAAGTTTGTTGTACAGGCTACCACATGCATCCATAATTCTGCATACGTGTACGTGAAAACTATACTATCATCCGAATTCTCTTCATTTTTGTATTGGACAACTGCTATATTGTTTGGCACACGTTGTACCTGTTGATACACATATTCATGCGCTCGCGCATGACTACACTGAGAGTTTTCAGCCATGACGCGATGCCTCGCAGTACAACCAGGATAGCCAAGGCTGTCCTTTACCTATGATACATGCGTGTATAGTGGTTTATATGTTGAATGTGTTCGTATAATGGCAGCGATCGTCATGCACACACACGCACTTAAACGTGTGGAAGCAGTAGCCACGTGGCCTCAGTCCGGCATGTTATCACATCAATTGACTTTACGACAACACGCACGGCCACGTGTCGTTTATTAGCAATTTCGTTTCCAAGCCAACAAGCACCCCCAGCAACAGGAACCCTACCCTAGCAACAGCAACATAAAGCCCACGCAGACGCCTGAGCACACGTTCACCCAACGTGGGTGGCACTACTACAGTACGTAAATCAGGCCAGTAAGTACATACATAGACCCCACTCACTTTTCTGCTTACTTCCCTTCATCAAAGTATATTTGTTACGTACACCCCACCCACTCTTCTGCTTACTTTCATTAATAAGAGTATATACTTCTGTACTTCATAGAGTATATCTATGCTACATTGTTTTGTTTGCTCCACCAGATGTACCCGTGCACGTGAAGGTGTCTTCACCTTCGGCACAAATATTGGGATGTCGAAACTTTTTATGGCACGTGCAACACTAGGGGTTTCGATCTTTGCATTATTCAGTGTGATTTTTCTCTTTCAAGCTCGACACTTGTCTTCGTTTATGTTCATGTCTTCCATGCCTACCATTCCGCCTAAACCATCTCTGCCTAGTCACAACAAGGCCCTAATAGAAAACATTCATGTGTACGATGATGCATACGCTACAAAAACACAAGCAGCAGATGAAAAAAACAACTTGCTTTACGCCATTCAACCTTTAATAAACCCTAAATTATTGCATAGAGAAGACATCTCTAAACCCTCAGTTGTTTTCAAAAGACAGAAGAAACCTGGGTTGAGGAAAACGTTTATGCTCAAAAAAGTTTCACAAAATGAACCTCATGGCACCGACGACAATCCAGCTGCATACGTGGTATGGAACGACACTATAGAAAGCACACAGCTCACGGGAGACAGCAACCACGAATCAAACTCTTCATTAGGTGTTAGTACACCAGCTTTCGTAGTGCCACTTAGAAGTGCAAACGTAGACTACGCGGAAACTTTTAACAAGGAGAAGACTAAGACTTCAGACAAGGGCAAATATGGGAATTGGAGCGAAGAAAAAAATATTGACATGTCATACGAGACTGCCCTATTAAATCGTCCAAAACGAGATGTGTGTAGAATGATGGATCTTTTAGGTATGTATTTTAACTCAGCGGTGCATGAGTATGTTGTACATGGATAGTATTAAGTGCGCATACAGAGGCAGTACACAGTGGATGACAGTAAATTCAATTCCCCAGTCACACATGGTGTACATATATAAGAGGGAATGATAGTGTTTACAATTTTGACTGTATAATACGATATGATATATGTACTATGTTTTCATGTTGCATTCCGTATTACCACGGAGTGTTCTTATCTCCACCACTGTACTGTAACAGACTCTATGACGGACAAAGGTGAATGGATACAACTCCCCAATATAACATCTGAACCTAAATGGGTGGGCAGCAATGCACGTGAACACTACTCCAAGACATACCGCCCGGTACGTTCCTAAAAACTGATCTCCAGATTACATGTACAATTATATATCAAAGTTTGAATTATTAAGAGGACATGTCTTATAATGCAGCAATGTTATCCACGTATGTATGTATGGTCATGGATAAGAAAATCATTGTCTTTTTTTTCTCGCATGTTTACAATATGTAGTGCTACAAACGGTTTGGAATGCGGTACCACGAGTTTTGCTCGGTATCAGATAAAACACCGCTTAGTATTTACCTCCCACCAACGTGTGCATTTCCTGCTGTAAATTTTAACTCATTCAAAGGGCGCCAATTTCTTCTAGTTGGTGACTCAATTATCCGGTATGTACGTTACAGACGCATTGACATTGAGTGTACACAATTGCACATCGAGTATATATGCTTAACCATGTACAGAAAGATCAACGTATCTACTACGTACGTAAGGGAATTTACATTTGACGCATTGCCCATGTTATCTCAGCAAGTGCACATATCTAGCATACGCAGGCATCTCCAGTATGATTCGAACGGATAGTATAATGTCAGCAGATTTATATTGCATTTGAAAAAGTACCAACAAGTGTGAAGCTATAGGCGTTGCTCTTCTCATATATAATAAATCAACCTCTGTTTTTCCTATGTATGACTCGACCAGGAGTGCTGCAATTGGATTGGCAATCGCATTAACTGAGGTATGTATTGCGGCAACATAATTTAGGCTGTCTTGGTCATATGTGACTCTCATGTACATTCAGCACACTACAAGCAATAGTCTTCCAATGTCATCTTACACACAAACATACACGCAAACTCTCACATAACAACATTGCCCTGATCCCTACTTATCAACTAACGAGTTGGTATTCGTTAGGAGTGGGGGTTCCCGTACGATGTAAGTTACAGTGACGAAACTACTGAAAGCGAGCCATTAGCACACGGCTCTGCAAAACAAACAAACGGATTCTGCACAGGTTGGGCTGAACAAGCAGCCATGGTATGCTGGGTTAACTTCAAAACGCCAGCTTTTGGCCATAGTCTCAAGGATATACTTTCGAGACAACTAATAGCAGCAACGGTTCATGATGTCATATTGCTGAATTTTGGTATATGTATTTGGACGTACGAGTGCGGCAGATATGTACTCTTTTTTTGAATGTGAATATATGTGTGAATACAATTGTATTCCTGTTCATATACAATACCATGTGTATGCGCACTATCGTGTAGTTCTTGTGAATTCTTAGTATGTTGACACTGGTAATTTGATTCATAAAAAAGTCTTTTCCTTACTAACTGATGGGGTGGTATTATGTGTACACATTCGTATCACCTATACACATATGCAGGCATACACTATCGTATTGACCTTGCTGCCTTGGATGCTGAACTATCGGAGCTGAAGGAAGTACTGAATGAACATAATATCTTAACACAAACGTATGTATTATGTGAAACGAATACATCTGCACACCAGGCCAAATCTCCAAATCTGCTTGTCTTTCTTTGATATGTTCATCATACGTTCTACATAGCAAATATTCGATGCAGACGTAACTCCTGCCTACTACCCCAAGACATACTTTTCAAATACTGAAATATAAAGTCACAATGTACGTATGCGTGGACAACACACAAGCACATACTAAAACAGAAATGCCACTATCCATGGGCTCACAGAATTCGTCCGAAACTTTTATGGTCAGAAACCACACCACAGTATTTCAATCGAGGCTTGTATTTTAAGCTGAAGGAGGGAAAGCAAGACCTGGACGCTACTTGTCAACGGATGGATATCGATGTATGCTATGTTAGCGATGAACAAAACGCGTACACATATGCATGCATTCACTATATATAGTCATCTACGGCAAGCATGCACATATTATCATATTATGTAGATTTCCATACTGATGTACATGCACACGTGCAACACAACCACAAGAGTATACATGTCACTATTCTTGCTGACTATGAGTGCTATCATCCCATATGTATGCAGGAGTGGACAACAACATCGCGGCAAGCTAACCGGTACAACAACCGTCTTAATCCCGATCTGCGCGGTCTCGAATCAAAAGGACTGTTAAATATTCTCCCTAATTGGGATGCATTTGCTCGTCTAGGCCCGCAGGGTGAGATCTCACAAAACATATATATATGTATTCAAGTAGATGTTGCACTATTCACATATTACGCATGAGATTTCATACGGTTCGTTCACAGGCAGATGCGCTCCCATAACCTATTTATTAATATCTATCCTCAAGGATATAATTGCCAGTACACACTGCTTTCACCAGTACGGAAAGCTGAATTTCAAGATGGATGTATACCTATATACGTACGTTCTTATGTCAACGTCCTTTTGTTTTGTCTAGATTCACTAGGTTTACGAATCAATGACGGGAAACTGGACTGCACGCATAGCTGCCTGTTGAGGGAAAGACACTTATATCGTATTCAGCAGCTCCAGGTAGAGATATCTATTCACATAAGCAAATCATAGTTGCTCACTCGCGTACTCACACCTCTACTGCAAGACACGCAGTGAGGTGCACTCAGATATTGTGAGGCAGCTAAATCCATTTGACATTACTAAGTAGTTGAATTATTGATACTATAGCTCACTACAGACTCCTGTAACTTAAGAGTACAAATAAGTACGCATAAACGACTTTCTTATACTACTCGACACTGTTCAGATGGTCCTTAATGACATGCCAGAAATAAACGCAGATACATTGGCAGAAAACCGGGTAATCTTCAAAAAAAAATGGAGAAACGTGGCGAAGGTTATATTTGGTGACAACCAAAAATCGAAGTCGTATCGGCGAAATGTTGAGGATAAAAAAACAGGCAACGGCGAATGCTATATACAAGGATAATTTGTTTAATTGAATCGTACAGGAATGAATGTATTTCTAACGCAAGCTCATGTCCATACTATCCGAAGGCATACAGACATGCTGAGCAAGGAAACTTGAGACTCTTGAGATTTCTGTAGTATACATCTATGTACACATGTGCATACCGCGGCAGCCACATGTGCTTTTTCCACGGTGATACATGTACATAGTTTTCTGTACTTTCTACGTAGTATACGGAATCAAATACATACTGTATTGTGTGCTCATCCAATGCTAAACACACAATTCTGACATCAATTAAAGTCTACTGCTGACCGTACGAAGGGATACATTCGTCCTCCGTCCCATTTCCACTCAAATTTAATGGAAAGGAGAACAAGACTTCATCAGGTGGCGTTCGTACGAAGTCTACGTAGTCACTGTCCTCCGTATTCTCACCATCTAGGCTGCTGAAGCAATTCATTTCAGTTGCTTGATTGAATATCCGGTCACTACTTACCCACTCATCCATCTTGTCAGCCCTACTTTTACTGTTACTATACACATGGTCCCTCGTTCCCGTTTCACAGGTTATGGGACTAATCTTGCACCTTTCGAACGACGAACCTATACTGAAATCTACGTTCTGTTTTTCAACCTTTCCGGTAGTGTTGTTGAGCCTGGCGCTCCCCCCCACACTCCCAGTGTTTGATGTACTATTAGACCTCGTAAAATATGTCCCCTTCCCTCCTGGTCCTCTTCGACGTGCATCTGTTCTTGCATTCGCAATCGCATTGCTATTCATGTAGGTTTCAGTCGCAGTCGAAGCAAACATCTGCAACTTCTGTCCAGCATTCAGCGCTGTCTCTGTGAGTTTACTACTAGCTAATGTCAAGTTATTAGAGAACCCCATTCGCAACCCTGCCATCACCCCCGACGTCATGGCAATGGCGGACGCCGCAGAGTCAGATGCAGTGGATGGTATATTTTTGTTCAATGATGCTGAGCTGTCCCCAAAGTCTGGAACAGATTCAGACCTCGTGAATCCTCTACCATAGCGCGCCTTTACTGGTATTGTTCTGTTGTTATTCTTCGGGGAAACCGAGGCAATCTTTGTCACTGCTAGTACGTGCTTCCCATAGTCATCAGCGCGATACATGCTGTAAGCAAATTTTATGAAACGTGTGGGATTATTCGTGTGAAAATTCTGTAGAAGTGTTACGGCATCGCTGAAATCGGATGGAATCAACACGTGTCGTAGGTTCACCACCATGGCGACGCACATGTACACAGACAAGTCGGCAGGGTCTTTCATACAGAGTAACCGGTCCCACACCCGTACCACCCCACTTACGGTAAACTGTCTCGTGAATAGCAGAGACAACCACTGGAACAAATAATACTGTGGAAGAAGGCCTTTTTCTTCGAGTGCAGTGGAAAGCTCTGGGTCTTTCGCCTTTAATAGCTTGGACACGCGCAGCATTAATCCACTTATTCCCAGTTCAGTGTCATCCAAAGCGTGTATAAAGTTATTTCGCTGCCCTCCCATCAACATAGTGAAGCAGAAGAAGGTATCTGCTTCGGCATGCGGGTAGGGCATGTTTTCGGTCATAGATGAGGCTGTGGAATTCGGCGTGTTTGTGAATGCAGTATTTGAGTCTGCGCATTTATTGTTTGGAGTTGTAGCTGCAATTGAATCATTTTGAGTTGCACCCCTTGCAAACGCCATTGTTGAATACAAAGGTAGAATCAGATCAGTCAATCCTTGCACATATCCAACACCTACATTTGTCTTGGCGTAAACAAACAAGATGCGCTCCACAATCTCCCAATGTTTCTCCCTACCCTCTCCTACTTTGTCTCTCTCCCCATCCCTACCCCTGCCCGCCTCAACATCTGAATCTACACAATTACGATCTTTCTTGGGTTTCTCTAGCATCTTTGTCGCGCGATCAGTGATTGGGTTATTATTCTTCTCCACATCAGCAGCAGTCAAAGTCGTTGAAAGAGCTGATACCTTATAACTTTCACCTGCTTGCGACACGCCTGATTCTAACCGACTGTGCAATGGTATTGGAATGGGCCGAGGGGTTCTGGGTATGGCACAAAAGGTGAGACACATACATTAGAACTTCGATGGTCTTTCATATAAACACTCTAGAAATATGTGTCTAGTACAGATCCACGAACCCATCATTTCTGGCTGTGTTTACACGAACGAGACATGTTTGCATGAGCTTGGGGTGAACGCACAAACTTCAAAAAGAGCCAGTGTACAATCCTCTTGCTTACGACTGAAGCGATCAAGCACGAACAATTTAGCACTACACCCAAGTCATGATATAAGCAAGGAGGTAAACACCTACTTGGACCATTCGCGGATGAATTCAAACTCTGTAGATATGCGGCGTATATCTTTGTGGATGGTATTGATCAACTTGTTATCGTTCAAGAATTGCGACCATTTACTATCCTCTTCATCATTCAACGGCTGTATAACCAAGTAGATACATTATATTTGGACGAAATGCTATGTGCATGATTATGTGATGTAACGACAGTGGGTACTGCATATTCGAACACACCTTCCAATGTATCTAAAATACCGGGCCAAACCCTCGCACTTGTGCAAGTCTCCACACATCGTATGAGATACCAAAACATCTACTCGTAAATTCATGTACGACTATATTTACATGATTATCTTTACATACATGATCCGACATGCCGGACGCCCCCTCATGTGTAGGAAGGACAATTACATCGTCCAGTAACCTCTGATACGTGCATCGACTCTACAAAGTGTGTATGTACACATGTGTTCGTTAATTACAAAGATAGTCCATGTAAATAATTTCTGCTACCTTATAATCATGTGTGCAATGAGGAGTTCAATCAAAGATTAAAGGAAAAGATTTAAAGCTCAATGCATATGCTAGAACACAAACATAATGTGTGCGTGTGACAGACGCCTTACACAATCATAAAACTTCTTCTAGTTTGTTTGTGGTAGTTGGGGTTGTGCAATAAATCAAGTCTGTACCTCAGACAGGACTGCATCCCATTCTTTGGTATCGGCTGGGAGATGCCCTAGTAGTATTTTCCATAGCAATGGGCGGTGGTGTTCTTGGACGCGATGTAAACCTTTGAGAATATGTCCATCGAATAAAATGTTTCAAGTACACGTTCGTTTTGGGTTTTATATTATCGAACATCCACATATGTCATCGCACTAATAAAGATACTATAACGATTCAAGCCATAACAATCCAAACGACGAAAGTAAACATAAAAAAATCATATATAATTCAACCACAAATGGGTTGGTACACCCAATAGTAAAACACTAAGTTATTTGATGAAACTTGAACAAAACAGACACCCTTGCTCACTCCATAACGTGGCACACAGTCGTTACACGAACTCTCACATATATATTCGTTTACACTCTCAACACGCGTATCTAAAGGACACATATAAACATGTACTACACTGTACAAACAAGGTCTTCCTACCAGCGTTGGCTACAAGCTCGCGTACGGCCTTCACGTTAATAACTAAATCCGATAAAAGATCATCTAAAGTTCTTTTCACCGGCTCATGCACCACGTGTCCGTCGTACATAAGCGGATCTATCAGTGGTTCTACAGAGGTACATATGGGTGATATTTGAGCCTTTTGAGTGCGGGAATGATTTGTTGATATGCGCTCGGTTTTCTTCTTCTTTTTAATCGTCCGTTGATGAGACTGTATCCTAAATTTCTCATTGTATGGTGTACTCGCCGATGCATCTTCGGGAATCCTACCATCACTGGAAGCGTGGC
The DNA here is from genome assembly GCA_033442365.1 of Creolimax fragrantissima. NCBI lineage: Eukaryota > Ichthyosporea > Ichthyophonida > Creolimax > Creolimax fragrantissima. The sequence goes on along the minus strand of JAWQFL010000017.1, from coordinate 53,831 downwards.
TGAAGCTGCCTTCATCCTGGACATCTTCCAAGTTAAACAGTACGTCTTCATCCCCCATTATCACTTACTTCTCCGGCAAGAGTGCTATATATGCATAACAGTAAATGTACGTGTTCATTTGATGGGTTCTCTTCTTCAATGCATTTCACACCCGTTTGCTAAAACTTTCATAATTCGTTAACAACCTATTAGGTGGTAAGACTAGCGGACGTCTTCAAGCGAAGACATTGGACTTCTGAAACTTGGGTATCTGCTCTGGATGATTGACCCATACGAATGACACATGTAGGAAGTCCAAGGGTAACAGAAGTGTAGCAGCAACTGCACGTGATAGAGTACTTGAAGCGACGTGTAGAATGAATACAATACACTTTAAGAAATGGCCAGGTGTGTGTATGTGTGTTTGTGTGTGTGTATGTGTGTTTGTGTGTGTGTATGTGTGTTTTGTGTGTGTGTGTGTGTGGTGTTTACATAAACAAAATTGCAATGACGTGTCCTCCTGTAAATCGTTTATTGTACCGAACTGTTGTTTCTTATCTTTGTTAATTGAACCGCACCAGTCTGTATGTGTATGTGTGTATGTGTGTGAGTGTGTATTTGTGTGTGTGTGTGTGTGTGAGTGAGTGTGTGTGTGTGTGTGTGTGTGTGTGTGTGTGTGTGAGTGAGTGAGTGAGTGAGTGAGTGAGTGAGTGAGTGTGTGCGTGTGCGTGTGCGTGTGTGTGCGTGTTTGTGTGTGTGTGTGTGTATGTGTTGTGTATGTTCGTGTGTATGTTTGTGTGTGTATATAGAGTTATATATATATATGTGTGTATGGGTGTGTAGTTATATGTATGTTTGTGTGTGTGGGTGAATGTGGGTGTGCATATATATATGTGCGTGTGTATGTGTGTGCCGGTGTGGGAGGGTTGGTGTCTAAGGATACAGCGGTACCCCTATTTGTTCAGCCACGTGTATGGTAGTTCGTTTGGTGTCCGGTGATGTATGAGTACAAGTAGAGTACGTACATATAAGCAGACGTAGTTATGTGTAAATTGTTGTCCCTCTCTCCAAACGCTTGACTGTAATTGCCGGAATCCAACTGAAAGACGTATAACTACTCTAATTATTCTCAATAACACACTCTTTGTTTATTTTTTTAACTGGCGAAAGCATACGCGTATCGCAATAATTTAGATTGACGGAAGCACTGTGCACGAGTAGACATTGTCATGTGTTGGTCTGTGTAGCAAACTGACCGATATTTCGTATAAAAAGTGAGTCCAAGTGTCAAGTGACTTTTCATTTTGTTTTCGCGTAAGCCTCAATTGTATGATTCCATGTTTATGAAACTGTGTGTTGGAGCAGCAATAGCGTGAAATAAACATGACCTTCATCGTTTGACCCAATTTGCCAATTCTTTATTTCACTTTCATGTAACAATAGTCGTGTAGTGTAATGTGAGTAGAAATTGTACGGCATTTTGTGCGAGTTGTCACTGTTAGCTGGCTGCTCTCAAAATTGGATGTGGAGAATATGTATATACAAAATTTATGTGCAGTATTTTCAATTGGAATAAGCAATACTACGTCCACGAATTCCAGTATGTCCAGTGGATAAGTCTAGTGCTTATCTATATATGTTCTTTCTTTTTTCTACCTTTATCGGATTAGAATAAATCACTTTGTAAAGGACTGTTAGTACAACTAAACCGATTCCATATTCAAGGTAAAGTCTTCCCCCTTGACACGCGGCACACTAGTGCTGACAAACGAAATGGGCATACACATCCGACTTTTCATATTCAGTATACATAGTCAGTACCATATTGAACAAGTCTCCCATGTCTGGCCCTATTTCTAAGTCTTAAATCTCAAAATTGAGATTCCTTGGATCGACAATGACCAACGCGTATCTGCTACCATTCGGCACGTCCTGTCGTACCTGGTCAGCTGTAAATGCCTCGATCTGCTCGAGCTGTTCCCAACTTACTTCCGCTTCCAAATCAAACTCGTCGTAATCCCCTCCCTCTCCTTCTCCCTCAGTCACACTCACAGCCGTTCCTCTCAAATGGTTGCTACTTACGTTGGGCACAAACTGTCCAATCATATTTCTGAGACCATTAACAAGTGTTCGCTCGTATGAAAAAAAATCTTCGGTCTCCCTCCTCTCACGAGTCCCAGTACGACTCTCTGTGACCTCGGAATGCTCTATACTCCTCAGAGCAATCTCAGTACTCTCTTCAGCGCTAATAGAAGGGATACCCGAGTTAAGGAAGTTCGTTTTGCATAGGGGGCATGTGTGGTGAATAGTCAGCCATGGATCAATGCATGATTTGTGGAAGTGTGTGCCATGTCGGCATGGGAGAGCCCGTTGCGGATCACCCGTTGTAAAGTCATCCAGGCAGATTGCACACGCGTCTGGGTAGTCGTATGGAATACCGTACTTGCTGTAAACGGAGCCTGCTTTTTGCATTTAGAACAAACGACATGATGAGTATGCTATATGACGTGTATGTATAAGAATATCCGTCCATGCTCGTGTGTCCGTGCGTGTGTGCGTATGTGTGTGCGTGTGTCGCTCTGTGTGTGTGTGTGCGCGTATATGTGTGTTCGCTTTATTGACTTTTATCTATAATGGGTATATATTGTCAGTTTTGAGCATCTAGCTTTGATAATGTTACTACATAAGCGAATTGAGAGAGAGGTATAGAGAATTATGTTCGAATCAATACAAACACGGATCGGTGAGCTCAGTACACTATACAGAACGTATCGTGTTTTAAAATGGGACAAAAAAGGAATCCCACAAGTAAGCTTCTCACCAAACCATACATATCGTATTACATTCATCTAAACACTTGGACACACCAGAACGGCACTTACTGTCAGTTTTCTCAGCAGTATATGATACATGGTTTAGCTTTGCTTCGTAGCACGTCTTTGGACATTCGGTATTTGTGAGTTTGTTGTGACAGGCGCAACACAGGCTTGAAGTACGACTTACAGGCTGACATGTGTCTCCTTTTGTAATGGGCGCACCAGCGTTCTTACTTTTCATGTGAGTCTTACTAGTGGGGTTAAATCCGCCATCTTCGGTTGTACAAAAACAAAATATATGATCAACGAACATCTTTTTAGTTACAGACGTGTGGTCTTAATGTATATAATTATTGGATGAGCAAGGCGTACGCATTCAGCTTCCTGTCAAACTCACACTTTTACCGTACCACCTCGTTCTCACGTGCAACGCAATAAAAAGTATACACATCAGGTGTATTGAAACGAGCGAGCAACGATGATTTGTCTGTAAGTAGAATCAACATGCACATCAGGAATACAGAATGAGTACACACAGGTGGGCGTCAAACTCGGCAAATATGTAATATGTTGGAGGCACTTTACAGGATTAATGCGTGACAATTTCTTTATATACACACCACCTGCACATACATTCTTACAATGAACACCGGTAATATATACATATCTATATTTACCATTATATACAACCAACGGAAGTCTATCGACAGCAGCTGCTACACGAGCTCGGCGTGCCCACACTTTCTGTGCCAATGTGCGGAGGAATCGCCTACGACGAAAGTAGTATGCCACCGAAATTACCACTATAAGCGAGACCAAAAACACCAAAAACACTCCCGCATCATGCACTATCTCGGAAAGCACAAAGTTGACCATTGTCAACTGTGGACCAATGGAAATCCGAATGGTCGATCTGGTCTTAGCTGCGTTCGTGTGTGTTTTGTTATTGTGTGTAATAGAAGACATGAGTGCGTACATCGTGTATCTACGCATGGTATTCAGGCATGCTTACATGCATCTATCTCTGAGTTCGAACGACATGCGTATTCAAGCTCAAATGTCCACAAATTATACAAACTGTATATACAGCTATGGCTGAACAATAGTTTTCATTTAAAGATTCCACACATACCAGAGAGCTCCATCTGCATAGCTATAGATCGGCTAACAGAAACAGCTGGAATGTGTACACTGCGTAAGTCATGCATGATCACTACCTCCTGGATGCGCACATTGCCAACAATAACAGCGCTCGCACCGGCATCGGCGACTGAAGAAGGGTATATTGAACACAAAAATGCAAGCACCTGTCAGTCCGAGTTACAAAACACGAGAAGACTCGACCAGGGCTTTGAAATACAGCACGTGCACAATACACATCTCCAGGTGCATGAGTATTACAAAGGAAGATGAAACATTCACACCATACCATTGTTTATCTTGTCGTAGAAGGTACAGTTACCTCCTCTCTGAACTAAGGCTATCCATGATCCTTCGACCTTTGGAGCATTAAAGATGTCTGTGCAGGCAGCGTACGGCGTGACTTGCACAAGTCGTCCTTCAACAGTACCAATGGGTCCAAACGTACCAAACACACCACCACACTGATACTCACTGTCTACAGAACTAACAGACACTTCTGCAAACCATTGCGCATTGCAAGCCTGAGCGACGAAAACAGGGACTACATACAGTTGGGTTAAGTGCATCTCGAATACGCAGTCAACGTATGTACAAGCTCAAGTCGGAGTGATACCTCAGGAATCAACCGCGCATGCGTATATCCAATCAAGTAAACGACAGTGTGTGTGGGTGGGTGGGTGTCACAATGGGCAACCAAATCGTATATTTGTGAGCGAGTGTGTCAATAAGTACGTGTGTGCCGCATTATATTCCGCGAGGGAGTGAGAGTCAGAGTGAGAGTCAGAGTGAGAGAGTGAGAGTGAGAGTGAGAGTGAGAGTGAGAGTGAGAGTGTGGGTGTGAGTGTGAGTGTGAGTGTGTGTTGTGTTGTGAGTGTGAGTGTGAGTGTNNNGTGTGTGTGTGTGTGTGTGTGTGTGTGTGTGTGTGTGTAGTGTGTGTGTGTGTAGTGTGTGTGTGTGTGTGTGTGTGTGTGTGTGTGTGTGTGTATGTGTATGTGTGTGTGGCTATGCGTACGTAGGGCGGGGGCGCGGTACGCGGGGGGCGGTACTCGGGGGCGCAGATGATTGAGTGGTAGTGGACGGGACGTATAGAGAGAGGGATGAGGAAGAAATATGGACGGACACGGACTTTGGGGGGATAGGTGCCTAGTGATGTGGAAGGACATCCAGAGCTCAATGCTCCGTAGCAAATCGGTCTGTTAACGCTGCGAGCTGGATCGGTTACTATAAAAAATGATTGGTTCAACACCCAATTTTTTATCATTGAAGCCTTTTGATTGGATATATAAATTTATGATATAAGGGCGTTGACGTGTGCTGATGAGTCGGTTCCCCCGCACGTCCGCCCATGTTATATTTCCGTAACCGTATTAGGGTAGAGTACGGCATAAATGGGCTTTATAATTATCGTTATGTACCAGTTTCCAGTATTGAATTTGTACTTTTTGTACTTTTTGGAGTATATGTACCATTTTCTGTAACATGGGTACTTTTGTCTATGTGACAGAAGAATTTGATGACATTACCATCACAGGATCACTACCATTTATAGTTTCGTAAAGACATTAATACGTTTTTTACTCTCAAGAAGACCCTTTGGTAATAAACTAAGTAGAAACAATTTTTGTTTATGTCGTTTTCATCTCTTCGAGTCATATTTGGGGTAAGACCTGTGTACGTAATTTCGTGTGCCACAAACCCGCATACACACGCACGCGCGCACCTACACACCCACACACCCACACACCCACACACA
>JAWQFL010000017.1:33570-47953 GCA_033442365.1 Creolimax fragrantissima | reverse complement strand
GGAGACGAAACACACACACAACACACACACAACACACACACAACACACACACACACAACACGCACTCAACACACACACACACACGCACAACCACAGCACAGCACATACACGCACATATATATATATAAATATCCACGTGACCCACTCCTTCCCCCCTCTTAGTACTCTCATCTACTCTTCAAGATCTCACTATAGACCCACAAACTGCTTTTTAAATATGGTGCTGGCCAGCACAATCGTAAGTATGGGTTGCCGCAGTAGGTTGGGTTCGTCAACGTGTCGGAGGATGGTGAAGGAAGTTGTAAAGATCACATCCAAAGACTCATCGGAGTATAGTATGGGTGTTCTTCTTTGTCAGTCGCAACAGCGCAGTTTCTCATGTAATCGTTCAGTGCAATCGAAAACTTGTACATCACCCTACTCATTGCAGCAGAAACGGACTAATAGTTACGTTAGTAGTGTACGTATACATACAATTCCACCATTATCTATTCATTTGCGTCAAAGGCGTCATTGCCACTCAGAACACCCCAATAAGGGTAGTAACGATATTGATGAAAAGTCGTCCGCTGGTGTCCTCCCACCAAACAATCAAACTCCGATCGCACAAATCACTCCTCGATTGCACATCGCGTTTACGTGCGGGCAATGTAAGGAGCGAGTGCAGAGAGACTTTAGCAAGCACTCTTACGAAAAAGGAGTGGTTATAATCACGTGCCCTGGATGCTCCAATCGACACCTGATTGCTGACAATCTCGGGTGGTTTGCAGACGTGAAAGGACGTAATATCGAAGAGATTCTTGCACATAAGGGGCAGGTATGATGAAGGAGCTCGTATGTTTGTCTTGAGGTTGTCGTGGCGTATATTGTCTTGTGTCTTAGTGATGTTATAATAGGACTAAAAGCTCTTTTGTGGTTTTACTTATTACTCGGTTAACTCACAGACCGTGAAGCGCGTTTACTCACAGACAGTGAAGCGCATCCAACATGGCGTAGATTGTCTTGGTTTTAGTGATGTTGTAATAGGACTAAAATATTTTGTTATTGACTTGTGGTTGTACTTGTTACACATTTACTTACAGACAGTGAAGCGCATCCAAAGCGCGTTCAAGTTTGACACACTGGAGGTAGACCCAGAGGACACTCGGAAGGTGGAGGAAGTGCGCAAAATGCTGTTGGGTGATGAGAATGAACAGAATGCTAACGCAGATAGTATGAATAGTCGTGAAACATTGTCGTCACGAGGTGCTGAAAATGATGAGAAGGATTCCAATGGGGATACCAAATAATGTGTTTGCGTTTGGATGATTTTATCGCCCTGTGTCTTCACCTTCGAGGCCTGATTGCAAGTACGGAGAGTGTATCACGATTTCGTTTCGTCATATCACTGGACTGGCTCTAAAGTAGTGCTTGGTGTACATTACAGGCCAAAAAGGTGTATTGAATATTGAATGGAACGATCGATTGACGACCATCATTTGCAGTGGTAGGTTGTACACATGCGATTGTAATCACAGGCGTGTGTGTTACACCAGTTTCGTACGTTGGACTGGTGTAGTATGAAACTTCAACATATGAATAAAGAACACAAGACGCACAATTTAGACGTACACACGAACTTGTACTAGAAGTCATCATCCATTGCAATTGTACGTTTTATGTTATCCGAGTATAATTTGTGGCCACATACTCATAGCAGAACATTAGTTTATGACACATGAATTAAGGCCTTCATACTCATGAAAGACTGGTTTCATTTAAATTCGTCAAGGTATATATGTGACACGGCTTCCCAACCATATGATCCAACAGCACATGCGTGCTTATTTTGTCTTCTTCATTCCGCTATACCCTCGAACGAAGAGATGTTCTACTGCTTTACATCTTGACGGCACATCCACCAACAAACATGAATGCTTGAAAAAGTACTGTACCTTGCAATACAAACATGTAGCATATCGCTCTTTACTGACACATCTTAATCAATTATTATTACAATTTGATAAGGAAGAATATACTAATAAACATGTACGTAGATGAGAAATGTGCCCTAGGTAGTAGTTGGGTATATCTATGCCTGTGTGAGAGGCGACACGAACTAAACTATAAGACTGCTCTGAAATGGGAGTACTACAAAGCTCGCGTAATGGAAAGCTCAATACCCAACGTCTGACGTAAAAATGTGTATGACAACACAAAAGCTTATATTGTTCAAAGTTGTACACCACACAATAAAACACTCCTTGCCTGGTTTGTGTACAATAATTTTTAACATGTAATAGCCAAACAGTCAAGAGCAAAAGTAAAGCACTAGTTTGGCTCACGTTGAGCAAGAGTTTAAAGCACGAATGTAAATAATCTAAAACCAAACCGCCTTCATAAAGCATTAATCGATAAACTACGCCCTCTGAAATCCTTTGTGACTTGAACTACACTCCATCATCAGTACTCTGTATGAGATCAAAAGATATGCTTTTCTAGCATGTGTCTGTGTTTCATTTTATTTCACTATATATTGATCCTTCAATGCTTGAATAAAGAATAAACTGTCTCTGGGTTGTTTAATTTCGATAGCTATAGCAACGTCCGACTATTCTCAAAGTTCAGAAATTTACATTACCTTTCAATCTTGTTGTGCCTACCTGAAATATATTTGACATATTCATGATCAACCACTCATATGGTCTGGTAGTAATCAACAATCGATCCATCCATCTTGTTGCAAAGGGTACGGCATGTTGCTAGCCAACCAGATATTCGAAAGAGATGCGTGCTATGCGACACACACAGTGTTTAAGACTGTAGCATGCATCTTGCAAAAACTGCGTACGGACTGCTGTTGCTAGTCAACCAGGATACGAAAAGAGATGAGCGTTATAAGACACATATGAATGTGTACAGTACAGAAAGTTGGGATTCTATACTTTAGACGTTTTAAAAACTGACAAATCAGAATCTGTCTTAGGGCAGGTCTGTATAGCAACAGCACCGAGGACTCAGGAATTTTTGTTCTCTACCACAACTACGGGACATTGGACCTCTTTTGGCCGTCTTAGGTTGCCCTGACCCTGACCAGAGTGAGTTGGTGGGACACTGGGGGGTTCCAAATCGATCGAAAAGGTAAGAAAGTAAAAAGTTATTTACGTTTTATATTAATGTATATTTAATCAAAACGAACAAAGAAAACCATTGCGCATTCCCCTATAGAGGATCATTTACGTACTAAATATGCCTATTAGGCTTGAGCCGTACTTACGTTTTACCTTCAAGATGAGTGATTGCTGGACACCCAACCAATTCCATAGAGAAAAAAACAACACACACACAAACACACACACACACACACACACATACACACACATACACACATACACACATACACGACACACACACACACCACACACGCACAACACACGCACAACACACTTACACAACACACTTACAAAACACACTTACACAACACACTTACACAACACACACCTACACACACATAAGCATTCACTCACTCTCATCTCACGTAAACAAGTACAGAGTGACCACTACGTGATTGAAGTTAGTGTTGTAGTACAACCGTGCCTCTCTCAATCACCCATCACCACCTACTACCACACAGCGTTACATACTACGGTATACAAGAGTGGTGATCTGAAATTTCGTCTAGAATTTGAATATTTTCAACCGTTTAGTGCATACCAATAACTACAGTTTATTCTAGTATTTGCATTGGGTGGTTGTATGTCCACTTAAACTATGGAAAAAGCTGATACCAGTGCAATGGAGGATACTGCTTCTTTATTTTCCGGGTTTTCAGCCGTGGCGGTGGTTTTAATATCAATTATGAGTCTGTTGTGGATACTGGCGGCAGGGCTTATGCCTCGAGAACCGACGTATGTTCCACCCTACCCAATATCAGAATCATCAGAGTTGAAGGCGTCTGTTGTTGTACCCGCCTATCAAGAGCAACCAAACATCCGACTCTTATGCGAACGAGTTTTTACAGCAACGCGAGCACAGAACATTGTAGTAGAGATGATTATTGTTGACGATAACTCGCAAGACGGTTCTGTAGAAGTGGTTAAGGAACTTCAGGACGAAGGGTACGACATCAAAATTGAGGTGCGGACAGAGGAGAGAGGGCTGTCCACAGCTGTCATGCGTGGATTTGATCTCGCAGAGAATGAAGTGATGATGGTCATGGATGCGGATCTTCAACATCCACCTGAGATTGTGCCTGCGTTATTGTCTCCGATTTTCAATAATACAGCACACTTGTCGATTGGTTCTAGGTACGTGAAGGGCGGCGGTACCAAGGACTGGGCAATTCACAGGCGTGTAATTAGTTGGACTGCCACAGCACTTGCGTGGCCCATAGCACCGGTATCTGATCCTATGACTGGTCTGTTTGCCATTCGCAAGTCGTTATACTTGACCGCCACTGACCTTGACCCCAGAGGTTTCAAGATCGGTCTAGAGCTCATGGTCAAATGCTCGCCTCACGAGACTGGGGAGGTACCATATGTGTTCACGCATAGAATAATGGGAGAGAGCAAGTTGGAGACCAAGGCACAGATTGACTTTATTGTGCACATGATTATGCTTTATAAGTATCGTTTACCTACATTATTGATGTCCCCGAAAGTAATTGCATTTCTAATTGCTGTTGTCACGGTCATCGCTCAAGTTATAACTATCATGTCGCAGAAGCAAGTCGATTGATTGAATCCCGTCCGATAGTAATTCATTTGAAGATATATAATTATAGAACCTCAACCCATTGTAACAATAAGATAAATTGACGAAAGTCTCCACTGTGATTACACCACCTACAACCGCATGACTTGTTCTATTACCTTATATGCAATAGTATGCTTATCTCTGCAATGGTGTTTGCTATTTTTTATCTAGTGCAATTATTCCTTGCGCATCCTCATTTTTTTTGCACGACGTACCAGGAACGCGGAAAATAGAGTACTATACACGTTGTCTATTCCAAAAAAAATGGTCACCATACGTGGTTATCTATTGTCATTTTCGTACCACGACAACGAGATGAATCAATATGTTACAATTTTATTTTCTTTCTAAGTAAAAGGTTTGTTCCTAAGTACATTTTTAAATTTATCAGACGAACTTAAAGTATATTATCTCGTTGGATGTAAACTCCATTTACCCCATTTCTCTTTGTAATACTTTACAAAACCTGAATTTTATCATCACGAGTAGGGGAGTTGATGCGACCACATACGTTGTTATTAAGAGTAGTATGGGACCGGCGAAAAAATTTACGACTGCGTATCAGGTATTGTAACTTCGTAGTTAGAGTCGTCATTATTGTCCCAAAAAGTTTGGTATTCATTGGCTTGAAGACACACGGCAAACTTTATGCAAGTTCCGGGTTCGGTCTTGTCTGCATCCACGGGTATCATAATCTTGTAAGATGTATAAAGGGGGTTCGGTATGATCACTTCTCCTGGTTCAGTGTCAGCAAAGCTATTCCAATTATCAGACGAGTATCTTACAATGACGCGACCACAACGTTTCGAATCCAGTAGGCCGTCATGATTATTAATACGAGCATTGACCACAACTGCACGTCGATTATGAGCGTATCTAGAGTGCATCAATTGCACTCGCTTGGGTGTGGCGGAATGGTTATACAAGTTTCCAGTGCCCATGGCCTTATCATCAAGGGTAGACCGGTTGCTACCAGACTCGAATATGAGATACTCATGGTCAGAGTTGTTTTCGATGATTTCCTGCACACGCAGTGAAGCATTACCGGACTCGGAGTCCGAGCTCTCACTTGAGGGTGAAAAAACCTCTTTCGGTAGAGAATGGAAACGCACAACTACATTTTGATTGCGTCTGTCTTGCCTCAACATTGCTGTCGACGTCATCGTGTGGTGTACGTCGTCTGACTTTAGTGTAGATTTCTTTATTAATGCTGTCGACAGGTCGTCTTCCGTAAAATTCGAATGATGATCGTATCGTGATGGATTGTAACCTTGATGGCCGAGGCCGATTCCGTTATCGTAAGCGCTAATTGCGCCACTGAAGGTAACCTCATCACCACTACTATCCTCTTTACTTGCGTAGCCCTCGTTTCGACCAGAGTCTCTGTTATCGCTGCCAGTGTCACAGCTCTCATCGCCGTGACAGGAATGTGAGCAAGTAAACGTCGGAAGCGTTCGATTGTACTCCAGTACCCTTACCGTGTCCAAAAATCTCACCGTTTTCCTTTCATTGACCTCTATATGGAGATTATCTGTCAATTCCGTCACCACGTCCAGTTCAGGTTCTGGGCTTAGGGAATAAGGAGAACCTTTAGTCACATTTAAGCGGCATAATGATACCCTGTATTTCCGGTGACTGATACTCTTTATTCTGTGAAACATTCCAGTGTTGTTGGCATTGGGATAATCTACACAACGTGATGACATGCATCGCATAGTTGAAGCCATAAAGAGGAACAAGAAGAATTCGCATCGACGTCCCCGCCGTATCGACGTGACTTTAATCCTATTGAAGCTATCGAGGTACAATCGTATACCTGAACTTGCCTTACTTCACTTCAATTCACTTAACTGAACTAACTTCAATTTTTTGTTGATAGTTAGTTGAATATGACTACCGAGTTAAGTGAAATAATTTCAGTGAGTTTGCAGTATAGTGATTATAGAACAAACACAACCACAGCGTTATATATGGTGAAACCCAGATTTCCCCCGGTCCCATGCAAAAAAAACATGTTGTTTATTATAATTGTTTTTGTTTTTTGTTCTATTTTGTGTTTTAAATGTGTTTTATTATTAAAAACATTAAAAAAAACATGAACAAACGTTGGGATCAATCGGGGGTGCAATTACGTGCAAGATGTGTGGCTTCCTATTGGCGACGGAATGAAAATTACAATATACTATTGGTTACGGCAAGAGTAGAGCATGGTGTTGGAAATTACACTTCATTTTGGAACACGCGAATTGAAACACACTAAATCAAAACAAAACAAAATTGATACACAAAGCACACACATATACAGCACACAGACACGTAAACAGCACACAGACACGTACAGCTAAGCACACTTGGACATACATACAGACACACAAAGACACACATACACAGATAGACATACAAGACTCACACACACACACGCGTACAGCACTCCACATTCCATTTAACAGTATATACATGAACACACACGTATCGCATTCCATTTACAGTACGCATGTACCGCACCTCCACTTACAGCGCATACACACTGGCAAAGCCCAACACCACACCAGGACAACTAACTGCCTTTTGTAACACTGTAGAATGTTAACTACACCCGTCCTACCCACATAACGAAAACTCGCATGCCAGAAACCCCAAAAAAAGCAAAAGAGCACTTGGACTATTTCCTGCTCAATTAGCACAAGTACCGCACACCACACACCGCACCGAGCGCACAGAATACAGCAAACACGACAGAAAACGGCATCAAAAAACTCCAAACACGACAGAAATCGGCACCAAAAACTCCAAACACGACAGGAATCGGCACCAAAAACTGCAAATGCGACAGAAAAACGGCACCAAAGCGAGACAGGGTACACATACATCATAGACACAAAACTGTAACACTTGTTCTATAATAATATATTTACATGGTACAAAATACATATAATAACAACACCACGAACACAAACTGTAATATAATATATATGTATGTGTGTGTGTGTGTATGTGTGTGTGTGTGCATGTGTGTGTGTAGTGTGTGTGTGCTTCAATGTAACAAAACTATTTACGACGACACAAATTTAAAGGCAACATCTGTTGACAACGATTGATAACCCCCCGCCCATCTCCCCGATAGTACGAATATCTTAAATGTCGTCAATGTCGCAAATGAGGCGCAGTATCAACACTCGGATAGTCACTCCGATAGTCGAATGTCCAGCCAATCAGACATTCTACGAATCACGGTCCAATAATTATAAATAATTATTGTTCCTTCGGATTATTTGTACCGCTATCTACAGATAGGATTGGTTTATTGTTTAATTAATCGTATTTTGTTAATTTTACCTTCAACCATTGGTCTATTAATAATTTCATCACGAATGTTTTACTCTGGAATGTAAACAATAGGTTCCTTTACTGAACAATTGCACTCGAAGCTGATTTTTAACTTTAAACAGAAAAACACAAAAACACAAAAAACACAAAACACAAAACAACAAAAACACAAAAACACAAAAATACAAAATAATACAAAAAAAAACACACAAAAAACACAAAAAAAAACACACAAAAACACAAAAAAACACACAAAAAACAAAAAACACAAAAAAAAACACACAAAACACACAAAAACACACAAAAACACACACACACATATACACATACATACACACACAGATGGTGATGAAGTGATGTGAATGAAATCCCTTGGCATACGACGCAATGCAATGCACTGGACGGAGAATGAAAGAAAGGATAGGCAGGCAGGCAGGCAGGCACACTTGTTGAACCCTTACGCCGTCATTTTTTTTGCGTGGAAAACGTTTTGCATAGGCTCAATAACACCATCATTTGCTTGCGTGATACCGTTTTTGGCAGGCTGAATTATATCTGGCGCACAGAATTAAACAGTCCCGACTCCGTTAAAAAAAGTATATAAACATTTATTACGTGAAATGATATGACACAATGTTAATGTCTGCTAACCTTGGTATTTACTTTTATGTTGATGTATTTGACCAAACACCCAAAGGGTATCTGTAAGGAAAGAAAAAAAACCCATATCAACTTGGAGTTCAAGGAAGGTAGTTGTAGATTACGGATTAGATTGGGTTATATTTAACGGAGTGTTTTCTTTATTTATGCTGATTTATTATTACTGTGCTCGCTAACGTCTTCACAATAAAATAGATGGTTATGGTGCTCATTGTTGCTTGCGTTTTATGATGTACCCTTTTATACTTAAGATTAGCGAACACTTGTACTCTCGAGGGGCACAGACCAATGCGCTACTGAGAACTGTATTTAAAATGCTATTTTATCGCAGCTAGCGGTCTCATCTCCTTCCACGTATTCGTCCAATGTAGTGTGTATACACAGCCCGACTCTCAGTTATCTGTACACTGACAAGAAACCAACTGAACAAAGCAAGGTACATGGCAAGCGCTCGCCTTTCGCAATGATTGTCGGATCCAGGTGTCTTATTGCGAGTTAACAATTCTGAATATGGCACAAATCATCCGATCTATTCGTTTTCGTTGTGTTTGAGCACATAACTGATTTGTTTTGCAACAGTTTGGCTTTCTTCACATTATCCGCTTTAGGCCCAAGATCGATTGTGCATGTGTTGATTGATATAAGTAAGTTGACGTGCAACTGTGTATGTAAAGTAAGGTCACGAACGATGGTATGTGTGCTGATGTAAACTAAATTTTCATGCGATTCACAATTGCTCGATTGGCTCCCATGAAGAAACTGATAGGGGTTGAACAACAAGCGCATCTCTAATTTATATCTCTCTCGATTTAGTATACAAACTTGCTGAATCTATTGAATGTTGCGAACTTAGTTAATTCCTTACACTTCGTATAAATCGTAATGCTTGCAACTCTCGATGTGAACGAGCGCGCACATACACACCCACACATTAGATAGCACGTAACGAGTTGTTCAACATATGGCGTTTTGAATCCTATCCCAGTTTTCAAACTTTTGCGAGTTGACCACAGCATTGCCAAAGTCCCCGATAAGCTTCAACCAACTCGATTATAACATTTAGATTCTGTAATTTATCTTTAAGATCGCCTTTTTGAAGGGACGGGACGAAATAAGTATAATGTAACCTTTGTAATTTTTTGCGACCCAGATGAATGCTGTGCGCGAGACATTTTCGTGAATGCAAAGTTAAGGTATAAAGCAAGCGAAGCTCAATGGCTACATAGACAAAGTGATGTTTCAGAGACTATCCTTATATTATATTGCAGAGAAATAAATATCATTGTTGTGTATTGCACACAAAAACCACAAGGCCAACTAAAAACACGCGACATCTATACTACTGACGGGATGAATTGAGGTGTAGTAAGTTTTTGTCATCGCTACATTAATCACGTCAAACGACATTTAATTATGTTCAAGAAAGGTGAGTTTGTGAATACCACCAGTACAGGGCCGTTGGCTTTGAAAATAGGATGTATACTTTGAGTGCCAACCAATAAGGTATTTGTGGTGATGTTCCAAGGGTCAGATAGCGTCGGATTTGGTTCATTGCCATCACATTCAACACTCGGTATAGGATCAAACTCAACACTGGCCTTGGGTTACTTATATTTATGTGCCTGCGGTTGTATTAGTTTGAAATGCTGCAGATAAGAGCTAAGCCAGGCTTGTCACGTTGTTCGCACGTCTACTGTTCAACTCGTACGCGGTGAACGGTTGAATACTGCATCATTAGTCCCGACATACAACTTTCAATATAGTCTCAGAGGTGTAACATAGGAGTATTAGAATACGGAATCAGGTGTCCCATGGGTGTGAACTTTAAATCTAAGCAATCCCCGATTATAACAATATTTTAGCTCTGTTTCTAGGTAAGATGAATAGCTTAAGGAAACCACACCAACTCGCCTCGTATTATCCCAGGAGATAGTGCATCTCCGTTTGAACGTTTTCGACGAGGCAATTACATATTGACACTACCGATTGCTTTGGGTTGCGATTAATACTTAGGGGTGGTGTCACGATTAACTTCCCATACTCTGCAGGAAGACACTCACATGGCTACAGAGCATATCTAGTACAATTTCATCTTGCTTGTTAAAGGCTTCCCCCCCGTTTTTGTTCTTCACCTGAACAAAGCCAACAATGTCTCCACACGAATTGAACACTGGACCTGCGTATTTTTATGTACATGTATTACAGTGTATGTATAATAATAGTCTTATAAGGAAAAGATCAAGTATATGCGATATCATATTGCTAATATCGCGACGCAAGATTCTACGTCATAGGAGCGAACACATTGGTGTCATTTCATTCTTTACAAACATACCAATGAGAATACTCTTGGTTTTAGCCCCCGCGTACAAGTCAATATTATGGTTAAACCGTTCGTCTTTATATACGTCTGGAATGTTCAACATTTTTCCTGTCAACCATAACATAAAATAGAGAGGGATCCGTGCAGTTTTATAACTGAGGCGTATTCAACAAAGGGGGTTTTACGTCGGAATTTTCAAAAAATTGAAAAGTACATAACTAGAAGGACACACAGTACACTGGTTGCATGTGTAAGTTTCATCATACACAGTCACGTACACATGCAGACAGATAATATTCACAAACATGTTACACACCAGTAGTGTATACATAATTGCACAGGTTGCCCATGGTCAGTCGAATTTCTGAGTTGGGTACAATCTATTGTACAGTGAAAAATCAAGAAATGAAATGAAAGGTTAGAATTCATGAATCAAAACTACGGTAATGACGAACCACTCTCAACGTAGTAGAAGACAAGGCAGTGCCAACTGTAGCTATACATTATTCAACAACTACCGTTTCTGATATGCGAAAGCAAGGTATATCACTTTTGGGTACTAATGTACTAATCCAGGCAAAGGGCGTAAACCTAAATCACTGCAAGATATACTGCACATAACACAATGTTTATCAAATGCACAACGTGCCTAAGCCATGCGTCGTGGAAACTGGTGACGTATACAAAACTAGTCCATTACCTTGACCATGAAATTCTCAAAGTCTTCGAACCCGAGTTCCAACTCAGCGACAGAGACACAGTTTGGAAAGGTTTCCAAAAGTAGCTCAGGAACAAAGCGCTGCGGTAAATCGTAGCCTACAGGGATTGTACGACACGAGCGAGGTGTAAGATCAATACCATATTGGATTCATCTATGTATATGAAATGTATACCAGGATGTGTGTGTGTATGTGTATGTGTGTATGTGGGCGTGAATGTGCGTGTAAGTGCGTGTATGTGCGTGCATGTGCATGTCCGTGCGCATGTACATGTGTGTATGTGTGTGTGTGTGTGTGAGTGAGTGAGTGTGATTGTGTGTGTATATGTGAGTGAGTGAGTGAGTGTATGTGTAGTATTTATGAAGGCATGTAAGATATATACAATGAGTTATAGGTACTTCAATAAGCTGCTATATGCGTGCACCTACCTATACCTGTATGTATATACTCAATTACATGTAAGTAAGATATAAACGAAAAAGCACACCCAAGCTTTGCAATGCGAAGATCAGCTCTTTCTCTGAAATTTTCCCATTGCCATTCAAATCACATGTGTCGAATGCCTCATGCAGCATAGCCTGATTAGGAGACTTCCTCTTCTCTGCCTGCAGCAAATTACGAAATATAAGCGTGTTTTTGTAACTCTGTATATATGCGTGTTTCTGTATGTGTCTATGCACTTGCACATGCTTAACCCATAGGAGAGCTTACATCCAAGTTAGAGGTTGGCAAACATATGTTAATAATTTGCTTAGACCATTCGGATTTCAACGTACTCCCAAAACACAGCTGCAAACATATCATGCACTAAACCTATGTTCGGAAATGCTGATAGAAATGCGATTGCGTATACCTTGGTGTACATGTACTTTGGATCCGCCTCGTCTATTAAAAATAGCCTAGACAGTGGAAGGGAAACAAATGTGGTAATTGTGGTGAGATCGAGCTTAAAAATGTACACCGCTATAGAACAGAGTTCAATAAACTCGCACTATCGAACCACATACATACAGGAGGGACATCCATCCATAAAAAACACACATACTTGCACTGTTCGGCCATGACTAACTTGCGTCCCTGTGCGACAACAGTCTTAAAGATGGTCGACAACTCACGCGCCTTCTTTTCTCTGGTTGACTTCTCAAGGTCCATAAACAATAGAGACGTCATTCCAATCAGACATCCGATCACAACCCCACATATACGTGATAGAAGTCCCACACGCCGTACCAATGGGAGCTGCGTATATGTATATGAATGCGAGTTTAAACTATACCTCTATGCATGGATAAATACATACGCTTGACTAAGCTTGTAAATGAGAAATGTGTTTTTATGACAGTAATGCAGTTATAGTACAACGAACTGCCTTTCAGTTGACATTGCGCGAAATACTTGCAGGACTGTTCTCAAATGTGTATATACAAGTATACAGATATATGTAATGTCTGTATGCAGACATATATGTATCGAAAAAGTGAATCGAGTATAGGACACCCAATAAATTCGATTAGGTATGGTATCGCTGCGTCCTGGTGTTTTTTTCACACAGTAGCACCACAGGAGCGCACTTGTTCACTATTCTCCGGTAATCAAACTGTACATACACATACACAACGAAGTGCACATCAAAACGTGATACCAAGGAAACACACACACTTCCAACTCCATCTTGGTGAGATCGGGCTTGGCTAGACCCAGGCGACTAGCCACTCGTTCAACTACACCACCAAATGCAACCCCACTGACGTCGCTGAAGATTTGTCCAATACCCGCTGCGGTTAGGGTTGCCAACCCAAGGGTTACTCCGATGGTGGTATCAATTAAGTCACCCGCCTACAAGCATACGTTTCGCATGAATATTTGAGTACGCGGACACGTTTCAAATTGCTAATGTTTATCACCTGGTAGACTCCAATGTGCAAACAATTGCACAGGGACGTGTATAAATGACATGCCTGAATCATGACAAAGTTATCCATGCAACCGAATCCGATCATAGGAACAGCGTTGGAGAGAGCAAAAACCTTCATTCTTGCAAGAGACGGGTGGCGTATGTCTAACGGAGTTGTATTGGTAGCCGCATGGGTTGCTGATTTAGATGTCGCGGACATTGGCCGCCAGATCCACCTTAGTGTCGACTAAAGAATATGTGCATGAATGAATGTTTACTACCAGTGGCATTTATGCATGTGTATATATAGCGTTTGTGCATGTGTACATACTACGCAACACTACATAAAGTTCATGAGAGGAGAATATATACAAACTAATACACATGCTCATTGAGATTGGCATGCGAAGCAACAAATGAGGGCGCGTGAACTGAAGAACTCGCGTACCGTTGAGCGGGTTGCCATTTTGGCTTGGGCAACTATTCTCAAACCGCACAACATAGTTACGTATCAAGTGTTTGATTTCGGAAGGTGTGCATTACGGACGACGAAGCACTCACGCTACACGAGGTATACTTGAGCAACCAAGAGGCTGCGTGAGAGAACGAGTGAAGGATAGAATACTGAGTGTCGTTATACGTGCATGGGTGTGTCAAGATAGTTTGTGTGAGTGTGAGTGTTTGTTTGTGTGAGTGTTTGTTTGTGTGAGTGTGTTGTGTTGTATT
>JAWQFL010000017.1:0-28509 GCA_033442365.1 Creolimax fragrantissima | reverse complement strand
TGTTGTTGTGTGTGTGTGTGTGTGTGTGTGTGGGGATGCGGACGGGCGACCCAATTTTTTTTTTTCTTTTCTTTTTTGGTTCCTATTTTGTTTGTTGTTGTTGTTTGTTTGTTTGTCACAAATAAAAAAAAATCTATATATATAGATATATAAAAAACATGTTTTTTTTTACGTTTTTGTTTTTTTGTTTTTTTTAGTTGGTAGGGTCGTGGTGGGTGTGTGGGTATGTGTGTGTGTGTGTGTGTGTGTGTGTGTGTGTGTGTGTGTGTGGTGTTGCCCTTCTGTTCTCGTCAGCCCGCCTTTTTTGTCGCCCAATCCAATCTGCTCTCTACCGGCGGGCCCACACACACACACACACTCACACACTCTCACACACACACTCACACTCACACATTCACACACACGCACACACACACACTCACACTCACACACTCACACACACACATACATACATACATACATACATACATACATACACACACACAATCATAATCACCCACACTCGCTTCACAAACTCCATTAGAAGTACACACGCACTCTCTCTTGGACACACACACTCTATCTCACTCATTTTCTCACTCACTAATTCTTTCACTCTCACTCTCTCACATACCGTTGGTAATAAAAATACTTGAATTAATTCTTTTCAACATTGTCACGTGTGCCTCACATAATATAGTGACCTAGAACGTGCATTAATACTTTTGTCCACACACTTCATTACACGTTGCAATTGTTGTTGCGCGAAGGTATGAGTCACCGCACGGAGAGTGTGTAGTGGAAATTGCGCACTTCTTTGAGCTGTGAGAGATTCTTCCAGAATCATGCAACCGCTACTGACGCCGTCCACAGCGGATGAACAGGTAATAGCTTCATCCGTGTAACATATTATGACGATTAATAAGTAGCACAAACGGAGTCTTCTACCGGCGATATACTTTACTCTTATTATAGCCAGACCCGTTGTGGACGAGTGTTTTAACAGAAATACTCATATTATTTCTTTCCTTTTTGGTCAGGCTGCCACCGTCCAGCTGGCGATAGATGCTCAAAAATGTGCCAGTGAATGTCTGGAGCGAGGACTTCACCGTACTTCAAAATGGTAAATAAAGAACACAAGTTTCAGTGAGTATACGTTCTTTTCCATGTCTTGGTGCTCACACGCTACTATACCTGCATTGTAAATCATGTGTAGGCACTTTCAATCATTCTCAATCCTGATTGTCCATGACTTTGAGTTGTTGGTAATATGTATAGTGGCCAACGTTGACATCTCTGTGATTACCGAGTAGCCGCAAGTTCATACATTGTATTTTGGGATACCCATGCAGGCTTTGTGAACTGGCGATGAGTGTAGAGCTATCAGACGAGGCGTCGTTCGAAGAAGTACCTAAACAGTCTGTGCTAGACAATATCGCCACCGGCTCGTCACATCGTAGTGCTCGTGATATTGTGAAGCACATGGCTGATGACCGTGCTTTTATGGTATGCCCTTGGTGTTCTTATGCAAGAAGGTACCGATTCTGAAGTTTTTTACATCGTACTCATACTTACAAATGAAATACATGGGGGGTTGCTTTGAAAATCCTGCGCAAAAGAATTCATTCATATGCTACTTCTGAACAGGGCGCTCCTTCTCAGTTTGCTTACGTAATTCGGCCATGTGTGTAGTAGTTGATCAATGGGTTCGTGATCTTTTGGTTATAATGTGGTGTTTAGGGTTTCAACAATAGATTTCAGCTCATTCGTACTGATACATACATTTTGTGCATTCTAGCTTGCAAAATGCATGTTTAACATGAGGGAATACAGCCGAGCAGCCGATGCGTTAAAGAATTGTAATATTGACCCCTCACATGTGTTTCTGCGACGGTATTCATTGTACATGGTAAGTAGTCGAATTGTTTACATGCCATCTATTGTGTGAACGGTTTCGTGATGTAAACCTATAAAATTATGTATATATAGGTATCTGTATGCGTGTTTGAAAAACATGATATACTTAGATCGAGGTAAGATACTGTACCAGATATTGTGGTTACTCCACCCCCGTAGACCCAGTTCTTACGAACAACGCGATAAAGAAACTTTGTGCTGAGAAGGCCACTCGACAGGTATTATGCAGCAATGCATGTGTATAAAGAGTAAGGTTAGAATTCTATTGCCATGGCGTGAAAAAAAAGAAATGTCACTGCCATAGATTTCTAGACAAAGTATGACAATAACCACTATGTACACCCTACCCACGTCCAACTACCCCTCCCCCCCCCCCCCCCAACCAATGCACATACGCAATACACGAATAATCGTCCGTTCTGTCTACTATCTCAAGATTACTATGCATCGCTCGCACAGCTGTCCACCGTTACATGAGACTGGTTGTCCACCAAAAAATAGAACCTTAATTAATTAGCCAACAACTAAATGAGTGTCATTTGAACATTCCTTGTTTTTCGCAATGTCCTGCAGGATATTGCTCGTGAAGCTGAGGATGCAGCCGATCAGACACTAAAAGCCAACCCAAATAAAAGATCACAGGGACCACAGAACGTTCGTGTTAACAGCACCGCGTATGTGTAGTTATAATTGTAGTTCTTTCATTCACAAGCGACTATTAGTGACCTAGCTACCATGTTCCGGGCGTTATCACTTGACGCAAAATATATTAATCGTGCGGATATTCACACACAGAAACATACAAACTTATTATATACTAGGGGAAAAGTAAGCCATTGAAAAATCACTCGTTTTATTCACTACTTCATACTGGCATACTTGCATTAGGTGACTTTGTTTGTCGTTTCTATTTGCTAACACTGGATGCTCTCAACGCAGGAGCAACAAGAGAGCCGCACGTCTGCGAGAATTGGAGGCAGAAATGGAAGATTCAGAACACCTAGACGGGTACCAGACATGGCTGTAAGTACAAGCAATTCTATACACGGTAGTTTTGTTATTCGTAACCTATCCACAAATGTGTCCACGTATGCAGTAGTCTTGCGCGCGAGAGAACAGTCCCATGAACATGGTCGTTGTGTTTGTCCACATGACTTTAATCTTTTGGCTTTATATCTACATAGGTATGGCTGTGTCTTACGAGATCTAAGTCAGAAAACGCAGGCCAGAGAGCTCATGGTGCGTGCAGTTCACGCATGCCCTCTTTTGTATACAGCCTGGGTTGATCTGGTTGCCCTTATCGACCGACACGAAGATGTAAGTGAGCAGCTTCATTGACAGTGCGTGCCTTCGGTAGCTGTAGCACATTACTTCTCGGGCTACCCAGTGTTTGTGCGTTTCGCATTGTACACGCAGTATACACACACACACACACACACACACACACACACACACACACACACACACACACACACACACACACACACACACACACACACACACACACACACACACACACACACACACACACACACACACAAACACACGTATCCACTAATGCAGATACAAATGCTGGCACTCCCGAACCATCTTATGCGGTCTTTCTTTCTCGCCCACGCCGCCATTGGTATGTTCTCGTTTCTCTTTGAACCTTTGAACCGGGATGATCGTGCCGTACGATGTATTTTTGTCACATGAATGTGCTACTTGGGGGTTAATGCTGTTGGTTATGCACTGTTGTCTTCTTTGATCATGAGTTTAGTAGAGTTGTGCGATCAATCCCAAACCCTTTTAACTTGGATTATAGCTCAAATCTGTTGTTTCTTTTTATAACGGATCTACCGTATTAGAACATCATGATACTAAAGTGGCCATTGAGCGATATACAGTGCTTCACGAGCTATTCCCCAACAGCTCTTTCATAAAATTGCAGTTGGCTGTCAGCTACTTCAACTACAGAGGTATGTATTTTATGTGAGTCGTAGAGTGGTAGCAAACAAGTCAAGTGACAACCGAGCATCGTGTACATTTAAAAACGTGTGTACCTCATGCCATCTGCACGCAGCGAAATGGCATATACTAGCAGTATATTTGTTTTTATATATTGTGTCAGTCTTTTAGTCTCTATCCTTCATCACTATCACACACTTCGTCTCTCAACAACGAACGTCACTGCATTCATATCGTGTGTTCACCTACAATACGTACGTTCAGATATGGATGAGGCACAAAGATTGTTCGAAGAAGTGCGGAGGAAAGAACCCCATAATCTCGACCGGGTTGATTATTATTCTCATGTTCTCTACGTAAAAAAACTCGTGGTGAGTTTGCTTTTAAAAAATTACTGGCATCGCCACACGTCATGCATAATGGGTTGTGTTGTGTAGTAACGCCTACATATATCTTCGTACTGGAAGTGTGTACTACTTGGTTTCTGGGAGCCTATTTTGACGCAACACAAGTACTTTACTTTCCTATTAATAACGGATCTTGTACTTAACTCCACTTTTGTGTGCCTGTTAAATTATACAGGCCGAACTCTCCCATCTCGCTCGAGATGTAACAAAAATCGACAAGTATCGCCCAGAGACATGCCTCGTAGTTGGTTCGTGTTTAATATCGTATTATATTTGTCATGTTTGGAGTCTTGAGGTATGCACCTTACCAATAGTACTCAAGTCGAATACTTTGTATTTGAAGTGTTCTTTCAGATTGATATTTTACGATCTGACGGTTGTGAGGTTACACTGCATTGCATGTAGGCACGACATAAGTGCCACAGACAGTGCATAATCAAATACTACTGTATATATTCATCTCGTACAAATATTGTTTACAGGAAATTACTATAGTATACGCAAAGATCACCAGAAAGCCATCACGTACTTCCAACGAGCACTCAGGTTGAACTGCGCATTCTACTCTGCTTGGGTGTTGATTGGCCACGAAGTAAATCACGTTTCCTACTTGTTCTATCCAAAATTCTGCAATTATCGGTTCAAATATTTGTGTGAATTCTACATTCGTAAGCCTAACCCATATATTACCCTGCAGTGCACTAAATTCTCCTTGCCGTGTACTTTGCGTAATGATATTATTGCTTTTACTACCCTGATATGTGTGTGATATCTTATCTAGTTTATGGAGATGAAGAACACGCAAGCGTCCATCGAAGCATATCGTAGAGCGATAGGTATGTATATGAGCATGATGTTTTTGTGGCATAAATAGCGGGTGCTACCTCTTAAGATACACTTCCCGTGTACACATCTGCGCACATCAATTGTGATTTTTGAATTCACAAGTGTTTTTACCGTGGCTGGTAAAATATGTTGCCCTTCTTTCATTGAAATTCTGTTCTCTTTTGTTTTTTCTTCTCGATTAGCATATAACCCCCGAGAGGTTAGGGCATGGTACGGACTGGGTAATGCATACGAACTCCTTCAGGTCTTTACTTTTGCTTTGTATTATTACAACAAGGCCTGTACACTAAGGTATACATGTATTATTAACAACATGTGTGCATATGCATGTATATATTGGTGCAAGCAAATGTGTACGTCTACATAGGTTGTGGAATGATGTGGCTAGTTCTTGATTCCCAAAGACACGGTAACATATAAAGAATTATTTCAAGTACTAACCGCTCGTCATGTTATTATTTCATAGACCGAACGATGGTCGTATGTGGATGGCAGTGGCCCTAGTGAATGAACAACTTGGCAACCGCAACGACGCAATCTTGGCATATAGGGTGAGAGATGTATAGAAGTCGCTAAACTCTAAAAACCCTCTTCCTCCACTCTTGTCCTACTAAGTCATACAAACATTCACTAACGTAAATAGCATTGATGTAACCAGAAAAAGGCATATACAGAATGTATACAGTTGCAGCTGTGCCATAACAGTATTTACTCGCACACACTATTGTTCTCTGACAGAGAGGAGCAGAAGACCCTGAAAATCAGCCGGATGCTTATGTCTCTTTGGCCAAAGTGTTGATAGCAGACAACAGGATAGAAGAAGCGGCGGACTCGTACATGACATATATAAATTTGCTCGTAGAAGACGACTATGTATGTAAACATATAATGATTGTACTTGTGTATTAGTAGAGTATGAAATATTAGTTCACGAATGTATTGATGAAATACGGCTATCACCCGAAATATCGAAGTGTTCATTTCGCACATAACTGACTTCAACATTGGGTACTATGCTTTTCTACGCGCTGATGCACCAAGACGGCTGATCAATCCTTCGCCGAAGCTTGTCTGTTCCTCACAAAGTTCTACATAATGCAAGACGATTATGACAAGGCGTTGGTGTTCACACAACGGGTATGTTCACACGCACAGCTGAGAAGAAACTTACCGAACCCGACCACACGTTCAAGCGCCGCGTTGCTTTCTATCGTTGGTCTCACACTCATTACGCATGTTTTGAAACTTTCACAGCTTCTCGGATTATCAGGTGGCCCGGAGAAAGAAGAAGCTACTATCCTTTTAAGGCAGATCAATAGTTTGGCATCTACATAGGACGAAATTATTAAACCCTATTATGTAAACCCCTGCCGAAACTATTATGCGAATGTATTATATAGACCCCTGGCGAAACTGTTATGTAGACCCCTAGCGCAACTATTATACACCACTAGCGTAACTACTTACGTAGGCCACCAGCGAAACTATTGTGTATACCACCAGCGAAACTATTATGTAGACCACTAACGAAACGTAGACCACTAGCACCACTATTTTAGACCACTAGCGTAACTGTTATTGGCCACATAAGACCACTAGCGCAACTATTATAGACGCCTTTATGTATGTATGTATGTACGCATGTATGTATGTTTGTATGTACGCATGTATGTATATATGTACGTACTATATTCGAAAGTATGATATCGACCCATGAAGAAACCATTATTTAGACCACTAGCGCAACTACTATAGACCGCTCCATGTATGTGCCTCAGCAATGCTACCCCACTATCTAGTACGATAGTTTCGCTACGGCCCACATATTTCTAGGGGTTTACTTACGAGTTACGCTAGTGGACTACATAGCAGTTTTGTTAGTGATCAACACAATTGTCGGTAGTGATCAACATAATAGTTGCGCTAGTACTCTACATAATAGTTTCGTACACGATAGCTCGCCAGGCTTAGTTGCTATGTGCGGTTGCGATGGGGAAACTCATTTCCAAAAGAATTTTGAACTCTACGGCTGGTTGCATGGTGGGAGAGTGAGTCATCATAGAGTAGATCTGTGAATGACACGCGAAACGGGAGACAACCACTGATAAGGCGATAAATCTAATACTCCAGCGAATGAAAATCGATTAAAGTATATAGAACACATCAGTAGGTCAATAGAGATGAAGTATTAATATAAAACCGTAGATTTAACCTAGATAGAGTATTATTGGCTAACATTATGCTCTTAACACTAAACCCTAACCCGATACCATTGGTCTACATAAATAGTATACAAATTAGGGATCATCTTTGAAAGTCGCCTTTCTAAACAGCACAACTTGCCCTTAACTTCGCACCTTGACACACTATATAAACCAGAACTCAAGTTCATCTTAGCCTCATTCCCACACTATTAACATACATACATGCACATGAAGACAGCTTCAGATATCCTCACTGGTTAACATACATCATACACGCAGAGTTTATACATCCTCACTGTTAACATATATCATACATACACACAGTTTCCATCCATACATATTCTACTAAACCCTAAAAACCCTAAAAGGAATATCCGAGAACGGAAACATAATGTCGGGAAACCCAAGCAGCACAAATATGTATCCTCCTGCATCATCAACCACGGAAAAAAAAAATGCGGCTTATCCACCACCGTACCCCTCGAACGAACCGGCTGATGCCTCTCGTGAAGGTGCCCACCACGCCTACGGGCAGCAGGCGCAACCCCAGTTCCAGTATCAACATGAATACATGCCACCGCCCACATCATCGTATGTCCAACAGCAACCAGTACCGGTTATAATGAAAATCAAACCTAGCTTTTCATCCCAGTCTCTCCATTGCCCTGTATGTCAAACCAACGTAACCACAAAGACAGAATATAACTCCGGGCTCTTAGCCTGGGGTGGTGCCGCTGTGTGCTGCTTAGTCGGGTGCTGGTTGGGATGTTGCCTCATCCCACTTATGATAAAGGACTGCAAGGACGTAACACACGTGTGCCCCAAATGTAAAACAGTCCTTGCACAACGTAAGAGATTATCATGAGTTCGATCAGTCCATTCTATATATAAAATTTTCTGTACACAATGCTCAAAACAAGAAGAAATAAAATAAAATACTGGTAGTGTAAATGTTGTTGCTTTTCATTCCTGCTTTTGCACATGTGTATAGAACAGTAGTAAACAAACATAGATCCATGTATTCTAGTTTTATATCAGGACACATAAATAGTCGAGGAAATCATAACAATTAAACAAAGCAAAATATTCAGAGAAAATATTCAACGGGTCATCGTTCCTTCCTAAATGAATCCAATATTTACGTTTAAGGAAGCACTTGCACAAAGTTGAAAGGGTTCACGTGATTCCATACATAGGCATACACACATACAATAGACAGTTGTATCCTAAATGTTTATTTCACCCGAAAGGATCAGCTAAATGCTTCTGACGCCCGAAAGGATCAGGCTCACACTACAGCTCCATAGTACGTATATCATGGTGTGTATGAGAATATGCAAAGATACTTGCAAATGTTGAATAACGCAGGAATCCTACATTGGCATATCCTAGAGTCCAGATAGATGCTTGCGCGAGAGATTCAATTTATCAGTTTGTCTAATCACAGCTACATCGTTGTCGCACACTATTGTTGCATCGATGGTCTCCTCCTGTCTCCTCTTATACATATTTTCTTGACTAAAGCCATCTATTCGTGCACTCTACTCACTACTTCCATGTATGTGTGTATGTGTATGTGTATGTGTTGCGTGTGTATGTGGTGTATGTGTTGCATGTCTATGTGTGTATGTGTATGTGTGTTGTCTGTGTTTTGAGAGTGTTTGTGTGTGTGCAATTGTGTGTCTGTGTGTATATATATTGAGAATAGCCGCGAATGAAAATTTTGTTTTTCACGTGTTGTGGACGATTCATTGGCTGAATGCACGGAATGGTGAGTCATAATGAGTGAAGTGAGTGAGTGAGCGAGTGACACGCACACATACACACGCACACACATACACACACACACACACATAAATACACATACACACACGCACACAAACGCATAATGTGAAACGGTATGGTTTGAAACCGTTCCAATACTTCTACTGCACATCCTTCCGTACAAAATGGCCTACAGTGAGAAACAAGATGTTGACGGTGAGAGTGGAACTGATGCGCGCCGTTCACTCTCATCTTCTTCAGTTGCAAGTGCAGTGTTTCCCGTTAATCCTCTGTTACTTCCTGCTTACACCACACAAGAAAACGAAATTTGCGAAACTCATCCTGAAATACCCGTTGTGCGCGTCGATCAAAATAGAATGTTGTATCCTCTAGGGCAAGGTAGTCAAGAACGATACTTTGTACCACCACACCGAGAGTCTGATCCGTTACTCCCGCCCCCGTATTACGGGCAACATCAACCCACACATGTGGTAGTTGCAACTAAGGCGAGCTTCTCGCCTCAATGTCTGTACTGTCCTATGTGTGACGAAGATGTCATCACATCCATAAAACATAAGCCGGGAGTATTTGCGTGGACTAGTGCAGTGTTGTGCTGTTTCTTCGGATGTTTTCCGTTCTGCTGCCTCCCTCTTTTTATTGACGGGTGTCAGGATGTCCTGCACAGGTGTCCGAAATGTGAGACTGTCCTGGCTGAGCGCTCTAGGTTGTCGTAGGCAAACAAAATATCACTTTCTCACTTTTTTATCATCTCAATGAAGGTTGTATATAGTACAGTTTGTGCCTGCAGTAAATGTTAAGGTATCGTACCGTGGGTCACCCACAACAAACATTCACAAACAACAAAACAAACACATAAATGATAAAGATGCGGACAGCATACGCTTTATTCTGATTATGCGAATTCTATGGTTGGTTGGACTGGTAATGCCATGACAAAGAGACTCCGGTAAAATCGTAGACATGGCGTCACGTGACTAGTGAATGTTTTACAATGTGAGTTTGCATAGGAGGAAACAACCAAATATTCAAATCAATTATAACGTACATATTTTATTTAATAAATCATAAGCTTAAGATTCAGTTTATTGAAAATATTTTTAGGATATATATGTAAGTATCCAAAGCCAGGAAAACAAATACAATGAATCGTTCAAGTAAAAGTACATAATTCACGAGTATAGATCATAATAATGTAGAGGGCGGCATATGAATTCATGAAACTAATAGTGTGTTCTATACAACGTGTACGTATACTAGGTAGATTACAAGTGAGATCTTGGGAACGTGGATGCATTCGTGGCAGGGGCGACGGTCTGATTTATTTAAAGTGCGAAAGACGCTGTTCCTGTCTCCTTCACACCTGAACAAAAAAAACCAACATACATGTAAAATATGTATAGGCCTATGTATAGGTCTTAGACCCTACATACTTACCACCTACTTACCATAACATACAGTAGATCACTCATTTGCCAAATTGGGTTTATTCGCCCCATCGCCTCGAACAGCATCCACAATACAGTCAGAACTCCAATCGTATCTATCAATAACCGCATGTACATATACATAGATATATGTACGGATACATGAACATAGCCTTATCAGCAGCACAAAATACACATATATCCATCGATCCATCCATCTATCAATCTATCTATGTAACCATCTATCCATCCATCATTCATCCAACTCATCCATCCATCCATACGTCTGAAAGATCAACAGCGAAGCCATTCAGAATACCACGTGAGGCTAACAAGGATTCACAGTCGCGTGCGAGTGTGAGAGTAGAGTGAGAGTGAGAGTGATTGTGGGTGTTAGTGTAAGAGTGTGAGAGTGAGAATGAGAGTGAGAGTGAGAGTGAGAGTGAGTGAGAGTGTGAGTGTGTGTGTGTGTGTATTGTGTGTTGTGTTGTGTTGTGTGGTTTTTGGCGGGCGTGTGCACACGCAACAATGCCAAAAAAAAAAATTGTCATGTGAATGAACGCACACACACATACACACACATACACATACGACTCACACACTCACACTCACACTCACACTTACACTCCACTCACACTCACTCACTCATCCACTCACCCACCCACTCACTCACACGCACGCACGCACAAACGCACACACTGTCACGATCGCTACGTGTATAACGTTCTTATATGTGGCCTTTACCGCCATAGATAAAGCTGTCGTTACAGTAGCTCCCGACCGTATATGCATTGAGTTACCCCATTGAGCTACCCCAAATAGCTGAAGCTTAACCAAGAAAATCACACGCTTGGTCTATGTGTACATGTTGAGAAAAAAACTTCCTCGATAACAGCGACATTTCATGCGAAAAGTGTGTACATGGAGATTGGGGTTTGTTGTACGGGATGATCACAATAGAGGATTTCTTCCGTCTTACATCAGAAGATACTTCACTTCTTGGGGAAGTGGAAAATGTAAGAATAAAATGTGTGTTGCTGGGTTTGTGTTAATTTGTAGCCGCCGCTTGTAGATATGCAGGTGTCCGTGTTATTAATATGATGGTATGTAACACATACACGTACGCTGCACAGCCCTCGTAGTGATATATTTTGCTCATGTCATGGTGAAAGAAAGTACCTTTTACTGTTATACTGTGATAGCATGAAATTAAGTTTGTTGTGTAGGTATTCTTCTTTGTCTTCCGTCTATTCCTATCGTGATCTACGATACCCACTTCCAGCACACTCGGTAATATATACTACTACTGTATTGCGGTAGTGTTTCTATCAACAAACTACGTATTTTTGTAACTATTTTTTTTAAGGCCTTGGCGTCTCTGTACGGCTCGACAGCTAAAACATCGGCAGAGCTATGGCTAAGAGATTTACAGCAACGCCCCGAGTCTTGGAGCATATCACAGGCGTTATTGTCATCTGATAAGGTGTGAACCTTCAACAATTTTTATATGCGCGTATACATCCTTTATAAAAAGTGAAAATGCGCTGTTGCATCCCTCAATATCAAGTGGAAGTGTGCTGTACTATTTAAAATGTGGCTTATTATATGACTTCAACATATACTTGCTTAAAAGAAGCGGCTGCCAGTGGATATGTATATACAAACCCATAGGCACCTTCGCGCATTATACGAGTCTCCTTTGCTTGATCATTCGCAGAACTAACGTGGAAGCACGAGCACACGAATATACACTCGATCTTTAACCTAAATCATACCTATTGTTTTCAGCCGACTGAAGTACGATTCTATGGCGCAATGACTCTATACACGAAACTTTCACACTTCTGGTATGCTTAAAGACTGTTTTCCGAAATTATAATTGTATGTCTGCGATTGCGTGCTTTCACACATAGCGTAAAACTGACGCTCGATACTTATATATACATCTATATGAATTCTGGTTACTCATACGGATTCGCCTTCATAGCCATATAAGAAATTCAAGATCTCATGTTGTGTAATGCACAACTTGTCCCACATATAGTGAGTTTATACGATTGATACATATTATAAATTGCTGTTCGTAAGGTATATCGACAAGGCACATATTGCTAAAAATACCTCGTTTGGATGCTAGCGATGAGGAGTAACAATCGTCAGTGCACCCTGCGGAGGGACGCCACAACAAACTAGTCATCAATTTGGCAAAGAAATGTTTAGCAGTGTCTGTTCTGAATAATATATTCACATTTATCCATGCCTTTGTTTCCTGTTAGGGTCGAACTTCCTGAGCATCTGCATGGGGAGATGGGTCGATATCTCATGAATCTCATCATGGCGAATTCAACAAGTGGTGGTATGGTACGTAAAATTATCCAAATTACACATGGTTTCACATGCACGTCCGTATGCATATTTGCACGGGTATCCACATGTGTCAAACAACGCTCTTATATGTGAGAATATTGCTGTAAATGGAATTTTTTCAAGCTGATTCATACGTGTATATATCAAAATATATGCATGTACACAACCAGAGTGTGAGCGACAAAAAGACACACAACCTGTGAATGTGCTAGTTTGCATACATGAATTGTCTTTCATGACTCTCCTACTACAAACACATCTGTTAATAGGTTGCAACGCGATTATGTCAATGTTTGGCCATCTACGCCTTGCAAACGGTCCCGGCTGCATGGCCTACACCCATTTCGGATATTATACATACCTTGGCCCCTATATCCGAGTCTCTTCTGTTCGAAACGTTGGCCGTATGTTCGCAAACGACGATTCTGTGTCCGTGTGATAAGACTTGTCCATACATCCACAATGCACTCAATTTGTGTTTGGCATATGGTAATATGTTCATTACTCGTCTCATTCGCACACACTCGTGCACTTTCACCACTCTTAGATCCTAAACCTAAGCTCAATGCATTAACTGTCAACCACAACTGCCCGTACACAGGTCCTAGCGGAGGAGTTTGATAGAAGTAAGATGACTAGATCTCAAAAATCATCCGTACGGAAGGCCCTGAAAGCAGACCACGACGACCTCGTAGTTGTTCTTTATAAGGTAAACACTTTCGCTCACAATCAAACACACGCAAATGCTTGCATACGTGCACCGACAGACGTTGCTCATCCGTGCACGTGAACTCGCAACTACCAGAGATACCCTAGTTATTTATAATGTTCATACATGTGTATTTCCAACTGTTAACGTAAACAACAATTTCTAGACGTGCTGTCATATACGCAAACTCGCGTAAACAAATACATCTGTATGCACCCGTTCTGCTTTCACTACATCTAAATAATTCAGTAGTCCATGAGATATTTTTGTGCTTATATGTAAGCACAGGTCAACCTTATGCTAGTGAATTCACCTCACATATTCGTGCTTATTGTGTTTTACAGGGCCTTCAACCCACCAACGAGCAGAGCTGCCGTATGATTGCTTTGAAAGCTCTTACACAGTGGGTAGAATTTGGGTTACCGATTGAGTATGTGATATATCATTGGCCATCTTTTGGTGTGCAGCCTGTGGGATTAAGTGAGGGGGCGACGTGCAGGTCATTGTTTTGAACCCCCTTGCGGTTTCGCTTGCACAGACATACAGTCTACTTGTTTAACAATCGTTTTTGGCATACCGTGAACAATGCTGGACATACATGCAGTGTATTGCTAATTATCTATATGGATATTCGTACATAGCAACATTAGTCTACATACACGACGTACATGCACACGCACAATTGACGCATTATATTTCATCGGTTCTAGCGAGATTCAGCCCCATGTTGCGCTTGTTGCTGCTGCTGTCAACGAAGAACCGCTCTTCGAAGAGGCAGTAGGATGTCTCGTGAGTATATTTAATACATCAGATATAAACAGGTAGTATATATAAATCCACATGCACAGCTTTTAAATTACACACCGGCGCAAAATACCATGACGTGGCAATACACTCGTCTCCCATATGCAACACATACATACGACGCACACACTATCCCACATGCTCTGGAACTAGCTTGATTGTATTTGAACTCGACTACTTGACAACGGCTTATATGCTGTACAAGCACACGAATTACATAGAAATCAGAATATTCAGGTTTGCATTTCAGCTGACTTTCAGTTATGTGTATTTTGCTTGTATAAGTCGCTCTCATATTTGTACCTTACTCAATTCATGCAGACGCACTCACACGTGCACCATTTTTTGTTCGCCTTTGTCACTTTTTCAACTTAAATCATTTGCTTTGTGTACGCGAATTACGCCACATTCGTACGATACGAGTTTATTGCAACTAGAACTCAATGTGTATATCATTTGTTACAGGTATCCAAAATGTTTTCTTCAAATTGTTCCGTTAGCTCTTGGTTTCGGTGATATTTTGAAGACGGCGGTGGAAAGTATGTACCAAATATCTCGGATATGTACGTATTGCGAAGAAAGACCATTACAAACACATATATATTCATTCGCCGGCTGATTCCTAAGAATTGGATTGTCTACCACCTGAGAACGCCAATTTTGATCTATATTACTTCGTATCTCATTCTAGCAATACGCAAACAAGCATTTGTGTCGATTTTGTGTGTTTTCTATAATCTATTACCTTGAACGCCATGAAGAGAATAATGAATATCTAATACACCATGTCGTGGTACAGATGAAGACGAGGAGTGTGCGAATGGGATGTCGCTTCTGTTGATTACTGTTATTGAATGTGTACGTCCATTGATAGTTACCCCTGAGTCAAATATACAAATTGTGTGGTGTACTGGTCTGGTAAGTCTACTCTGCGGTTGTGTGTACGTTTATGTACTTTCCTAGTGTCAACCATTTGTCCAATTCTTCGTGTTAAACAGCACACTCGCGCTCTGTCTCTGACTGTGCGGGTATACATTGATTATATACTTGTACGTATTGTGTCAATAGTCTTTTAATCTTTCTATGTGTACGTGTGCGTATATAGATAGATGAATAGATGGACCAGTATATTTAGTTTGCCAGGGAAGGGGCGGCGAGGGGGGTTTAGTGCTTTGTGTTTATGATACTTTCATGGTTTAGTATTTTGGTTTTTGTCGCCCTTCTATATAATACTCTATTAATATTATTTGACGGGTTGAAGGTATCGCTGAGATTTGTTTGACTTAGCAGTAGTGAGTGACTATTTTCCATCACCAATGTAAATAGCAAAACCTAAATGAACACACCCAAGTACATATGTACGTAGCTAATTACATACCTTTTTTTGCTTATTTCTAACATATTTATGTATAGTTGTCAATGCTTATGCAATGCACAAATTTTCCACAATCGTGCCTTGATGAGACCGTCAGTCAGAGTACTCTTGCTGTGTGGGGGCTAGTATCAGAGTGGTTAAGAGAAGAGTTTGTAGCTGGCCATGGATTCGCAGAAGGGGTATGTATGTAAACCTCTGCATTTGGTGTTTCAAGTCATTGATGATATTTTGTAATTATCTTGTATTATGTTTAATTATTTTGCTAACCCTTTCCCATATACCTGCTGGCAGACATGTATATTACATAAGTACTGATAGAGTCATGCGCATACAGACACACTATACAAAGATACATGTCCAATGTGTAAACTGAACAGCATACTTGTTTCCAAGTCATCAATGCAGTGTGTAAGTATCATGTTATGTTTGAATACACCTGCTTGTCGACATACATTTATGTATCCAGACACTGATGAAGGCTTTCATTTGCGGCCATATACTATGCTGTACAAATATATAGAAACGTATGGTCCAATGCATATATGAGGGTTGATATAGCTTGTAATTTCCTCTTTCTTGTAACAACAAATATTAATGTTAGAAAGATGCAGAGAGAAGGAATGCGATAATGGCTGCGTACTCGCCTCTTTACGTGCAGCTGTTGGGTGTCTTGCGCAGTAAACTACAGTACCCTCCTCGGGCATTCGGTCACGACTGGAAGAAAGGTCTGCATGTGTATATACGCGTCTTTGTTATATAATGTAGTCCAAAGAGAGTATGATTTTACTCAACTTTAATAGTTTTCTCGTTGAATTTGCACTTTTCATTTCTTTCGTACGGACACACCAATCTGGTCACGTTTTATATGCTGCAGATGAGCATCAACAATTTCAGCAGCTACGCAGTCAATATGGAGATGCATTCATGTTCGCATGCGGTAAGTAGTCTCACATATTTCAGATACTATGAGTATTATTTGCACCTGAAGTCTGAAGTAGAGAGTGCATCGTATAAAATTTTCTATTCACAAACACGCAAGAATGTCAACATCCACCTGCAATGGATGGCTCTCTCTCTGTTCTCTCCATAAAGCAGAGGTACTTTAACTTGCAAATCGTCGTTAGGAACGATTGAATATATTTAAGGTCATAACGAAAGTATATGTTTAGAAGTATACAGTTGACATTATTAGATGGCATACACATATAAGCTTGCCAAGTGGCACTCCGAGCTCGTTTCATTATAGCAGGCGTCATTCTAAATTTGGTATAAGCACAAGTTCTGGAAAACAGGAATCACATCCACGTTGCAGTGAATGTGTATATTACCCAAATATAAGTTGAATAAGTTAGAAAGTACGCATCGTACTTCAACCATCACAATAGTCAATACAATAGCTGTTACATAAAAATGTACAAATATACCAAACATAACGCTACGATGCAAACGCAATCTTCTACCTGTTTTTTAAGACGCCGATTGATATTTCAAAAAAATATTTAATAGCTGTTGTTCGTGAAGACTGTCTAAGCCAGCTGCACACTCTTCTACAGACTCAAATGGCAACACCTGAAATTCCGTGGCAGGTATGGCAGGAGTGCTACAGTGCCTGTGTTTGTCATTTCATTTGCAAGTAAACCCTAAACTGTTGTCATATGAGTTTTCTTGTATATTGCTATCACATATATACATAATATCCTGGACGTTTTGTCACTTTTAATAATGCCATCATAGGAGTTGGAGAGTACTTTATTTTGTGTACGTGTTGTGGCGGAACATCTAAACCTTGAAATCGAGGCATCGGAATGGATTCCACGGTTGTTGGAATTGGTTTTATCTACTCCACGCGACAATGTATACATTGTTTGTCAAAGTTTAAGAACTATAGGTATGTGATATGATGTGATACGTTGCGTCTGTGCCAGGATTTTTTTGTTCTATGCGTATACTATGCATATATGAAGACACATTATTGTTGACGAGATAGTTTTGTTTACTTTAGTTATATGCATATTATATGTACGATTATTATTGACGGCAATACTATTATTATTGAACATACCATAACTGCAAGGACACAAGTGTAGGAAACATACACATACTCTCGTCCATATGTGTATATATCCTGCCTCACAAACATGCATACTAACCGTCTGTTTCATGTGATCGAATGTCGTCTAGGTGCGTATGCGGATTGGTTTATATCTCGCGATAGTACCCTGAATACAATTATGGGATTTGTGATCCCTTACCTAGACGATAAGTCCAAAGGTAAAATGCAGAGTGAGGCGGCGGCACATGCTTTCTATGATATATGCGGTATGTCAAAGCAACCAAATTCCGCAGTTGCTCTTGCGTAGCATATATTTTGTAATTTCAACTCACTGCATGAATGTATTGCATAATATCTTCGTAAGAGTGCTTTTCGTGGTTGTGAAGTTTATGATATATGTGAGCAATGGTGATTTTGTATACCTGAATGTTAGCTATATCTGCAATAAAATAATAGCTCACTTATGCATCATACGTTTAAATTGCAAAACCTTTCGGATTAAAAGTGTATTGTTGTTATTGTTCTTGCGTGAATAGAAGTGAATGCTGAAAAACTTACGGGATTCTCGGCCGAGCTCTTCTCATCTTGCATTGCTCATGCCTTTAGCATCGAATTGAAGGTATATTCGTGCATATGCTAAGTGACTCGTTGGTTTGACATTTCGTTGGAATATGACTCAATATATTTGCACTAGTTTTGAACCATAAATGTGACGCATGTGCACTAGGATGCACACACCCTACACCCTAAATCGCACTCGTAGCAAGTTCTAACCAGGTAGTAATACCATTTTACGTAACACTACATTTATTAGCCTATAGTTTAAAATTTCGTGGTTATTTTGTATTCATGTATAAGTTAAACTGAAACCCGCCATTCGTCTTGCGTTGACAGCGAGACTCGCGCATCCGCATTATCAAAGGGTTGTGTTTTATATTGAGCGCCATGCCATCAGATGTTTGTGCGACGTATCTCGGTCAGATCGTCGACAACTCTGTCTACTGGTTAACGACTCTTACCCAACAGGTAGGTATACATACGCATTGTGGATTCAAAATTATGGACATTTTTGCTGGTATATATCAGTATGACAGTGGTTGAATCGTCTCCCTCTCGGTACTGAGATGAGACATATTGTTCATTTGTTGACACTGTGTTTCATTTGATAACAATACGCCCTTTTATTTTCGTTTTTTACTTCTCCAGACACACGAAGAACCACACACTGTAGCCCAGGTCAAATTACAGCTCAACATCTTGGTGGTAAATTTCAGTACATAAACGCACTTCACTGTAAAACGTGCCTTTATTGTTTGTTGTAGAATTGTCCAAAAAGTGCGTACATGTAAGGTTGGTATGTTTCTACTTGCCCTTCCCTGTGTGTACGAGAAGTATGTTATGAATTTTGAGAATTTCGTTATATATACACAGTTTTGTATCTTTCAAACATATACATGCGTGAAATGTATAGCACATATGTACGAGCGTGGACTTTGATGAAGCGCCTCACAGACGAGCAGACGTAGTCCATCCGATCGTTCCAGTTGTACAGAAAGTTGCACCAGCTGTTTGTTCCATTGCTGAACTATTTGCTACCGATGAAGACGTCGTGAAGGTAATCAACATTATTTTATCAGTCTATTCGGACAGAAAGTGATACGAAATCAATTGCTCATACTTTTGGTAGCACATATGTGATGTGAGCTATGTGTTATGAATGGGCTAACAAGGGCATGTGCGGGACCGATACATACAAGCAACGTTTCGCTCAATACAAATAATTTACCATTTCTTTACACAAATGTATGTGCAATACATATACGCGCATACACATACACAGGTACACACTCACAAACATGCATGTGCGTAATCGAAGAACTATCACAACCATTGAAATACTTATTGGTACCTCATGGATGGTGTAATGGTATAAACGCATGGTCCATATAGCTGTACACGATAAATGAACTCTGTAAAACGTGTGTCGATTAAGAATGCTATGTTGACCTTTGTAATGCGCACTTGTGTAGGAGTGCTGTGACATATTCAATGGGGCTCTGCGCAATACTTCTGATGACTTTCTTCCCTTTTTGGAGCCGTATTGTAGTCTATTGGTATGAAGTCGAAAGCTGCCAGGATACTGCTCGCACCGTGCTTTTTAGCTTCGCATAGTTGGCAGCATACCATTCCTGTTCATGTAGAGTCGCAGATGGGACTGTTTGATTTTGATCTGATGAATTAAAATATTAGATGGTTCTTGTGCAACTTGTTTGCACCCAAGTCTACATATATCAACACTGACTAATAACGTTAAACCGATTTGATATTTACGTGCTCGCCTGATTAAACTGTTTGTTTATATTTCAGACTTCGTCGTACAATCTGAGCCCACAAGCACCTGTTTTGGCAAGTGCAGCTATTGTATCGTCAATGTATAAGTCTGCGGAAAATGCACAGGTCATTGCGCCTCTGGTAGAGGCCTTGGTATCAAAATCTCTCACTGTCCTCAATCAAGGTATGCGAGCCTCCCTCTACCCTCCTTTTATGTTTGAGTTTATGTAGTTGTACGAGATGATTTTATAATGCTCTTTTCCACAAATGGCTTTTGCATTTGTGTATTCATGATACCGTGTTACTATGTATAACGTGCATATTGTTTACATCGTTCAGTTTATCTGTTGTTGTTTATAATGTTTATTTACGCTCGTGAGTTCTTATGTTCTTGTGTGTTGTATATTTGCCATTATGAACAAACCCTGAGAACGTGAATGATAACCATCAACCTTCCACTGGACTGCCATTTATATATCAGACCTCCGCAATAATACAGACTTGGTCGTCGCGTTCTTCTCTTTCCTCAGCAAAGTATGTTATTCACATACCTTCCGCTGTATTGTGTGTATGACTAACCTTTGAATAACCTGCCTTTCAGCATTGTACAGAACCAAGTTGTTTGAATGTATAAGTTGAGATACAATAGTAACAAGTATATAGATACTCAGTAAGTGCGCAACTTAACTTTTTGTTACATGCACTGGGTTGTCCCGCACTATCCTTGAACATTGTCAATTTTGTTATAGGATTTGGATGAATCATGTTATCACATGCGAGTGATATTACGAATCTAAATGCCAATAAACCTTGTCTACACAGATTCTTGCTAAAGCTGATCCCATAATGTTATTCCGGATGGATGGCTTTCTACCGGCGGTATATCAATGCGCCATTGCATCACTGGAGCTGCCTGAAAGACTCGCTTTCAAGTCGACGTGTGCATTCTTGGTATGTGCTACCGTACTCATCCATGTCCATCAAGAGTCTTAGTTCTAGGATTAAAAGTGTTGGTGTGTACTTTTTTTTTTGCATGGACGCATGCAACTATGACAGTTTATTGGCTGATACGTATCGAGGCTTGGAGGGAAAGGTTATTTTGTTGGGTGTTTGTGCTATTCTCTTGACGATCATCTCTGTAACTCCGCTCAAACTGTTGTCTTCTATGTTCTCGTTTTTATCACCTTCATATGTTGTTTTTTGTTAAAATCGTTTGAAATGAGAATGCACAAAACTTTACCACAAGAATGTACGCGGAATAGAATTCGTTCGTCTGTAATACACAAAAATGATCCTTTACCCTCGTGATATCTGTCTTCATTACCACTACCATTCAGGAACAATTAACTGTGCGATCGTGCGACAGAGACGCGATTGAAAAAGATCCGATTAGATACAAGGCAAGCCAGGTTTATGGTCAGTATCTCAGTGCAATTACAACTGGGCTTGTCGAGGTATATTATTATCAGTATGTGTGAATATCACAAATTGTGATAAGACAACCTCCGTAAATTGTATGTTATACTGGTGTACACTGGAATACATGAATCGTATTGCACAAGCTTGGTTGTGCATACGTACGGTTTAATATTAGTGTGCTATTCTGTACGGTGTGACTTCAGTACCACGTTCGAATAGTCCTTTTGCCAAGAATCCTTTGAATTCATTCGTCATTCGTTTTCTATTAAGGATTGTTCGACAGTCGATCGTATTAGACAGTAAACACATTCATTCATTTTCATTGCATAGAACATGTCTTGTGTTCTCACTTGTTGTTCGTGGATGTATACATTTTCCTGTGTCGACTGACTATCTGGCCCGTTTCATTCTAATGTACTGAACAGAGTATCGCAATTCACGCCCCACGCTCCATGTTAAAAGAACCCGTGTCAGTGGTGTTCGCGATCAAACGGGTATGCATATGCAATGAATGAACCGCAGTTGTATTATTGTAGTTTGATGGCCAATCGAACCCTCCTCTCGCCCCTCTCTTTCATTGTAACAGAACGAGTATAGTGTAACAAATTTTTGTGAATTGTATATGCAACCACAATCGACTTGATCGCATCCGAATTGCATATTTAAATTGTATGCGCGAGTTTCTGTTTCCTCTTATCGTGTACTACTGTACCGCTAATCGTCATACTCGGCGTCTTTTTCATATACAGTGTTGTCCTCAAGACTTTCAGTCGGTGATAACTTCGACCGTGAATGCTAGTACCGTATTAGGACATGTTTCTGAAGCTGACAAGACCACATTTCTAAAGCGTCTCATGTACGTATCTTTGAAATTATTTTGCTTTGTGCTAATAGTGGACAATTGATTTTGTAGGCGTATGTACATAGTTACACTTCATTGAACTTCCTTCTACTAACCCATTTTGCTAAGTTGTTATATATGTGCTCACATTCATTGAAGAACACATGCATACTTTTGTATATGTGCATTCCGAACTATGTATGTATATACATCAACCCTCCCGACCTTACATTCACCAAACCAATGAACTTGTAATAATGATATATTATAATTATTACGCAGCAATGCAAGAAAGAAATCGGATCTTGTGCCAATAGCCAACGACTTTGCAGTTGTCACGAGGAGACTTGAGGCAGGCAAAGTGGGCTATGGGTAGAGCATCTGGATCAAATGGCGTATCATAGTAAGCAGCATAAATCCTGGGGAAATATTCTTATTCATATTGGCCGCACATGCCAACTAAGAAATTGGTCATCATTTAGAATTGAAACC
This sequence comes from Creolimax fragrantissima, assembly GCA_033442365.1. Lineage (NCBI taxonomy): Eukaryota > Ichthyosporea > Ichthyophonida > Creolimax > Creolimax fragrantissima. The sequence goes on along the minus strand of JAWQFL010000017.1, from coordinate 5,606 downwards.
ATAAAATCATAGGTGCAATCGTATACAACTAGGTATTGAGTTAGGTAGCCTTGTTTTGCAATGGGCAAATGGCATAAAATTCATTTAGAATCTAATGGATCGTCAATGGAATAAAGAACCAAAAAATTCAGTATACTGTTTTTTTAATTATATATAACCTGAATCATATGTGAGATCATAGAATGCCCTTAGTGTTCAAATAATGGAATGTAAATATAGAATGTTACACAATGGAATATTGCGTCAGAATGTATGACTATTTTTTTTTGAATGGAACAGCACAACAGCTTAAAATTGATTTAGCTAGGGATCACATAAGGAAAAGTGCATTGATAAGCCAACTATTAGGTGGACTTGAACAAATTCGTCTTCTCTGGTAACATACTGGTTCATGGGATTATACCAATGCGTGGGGTGAGTTAATCTGGCATTCATTTTAAATCTGTATTGATGATTTAGTACATCCCCTACGAGACGGTTGCCGCATATAAATTGCAGTTGCACCACGGTGAATGAAAGAAATGTCAACTAATTGCACAGTGGATTAGAGCAGTGGAAAACCGCAATTGTGATCTGGAAAAGTTTCCATTTGAGGTGCTCTATGCTTCGGACAATGATAATCCTATTGTCCATCCGTTTGAGTGGATTACAAAATACAACACTGTGTAAACTGCTTCCTAAATATGGGGTGCCGTTTACGATCAAGATCTTCTTAAAGTGCTCATGCAGGTTAAAACAGTTTCCATTAAAAGCTTGGAAAGAAACCATTCGTTATAAACTCAAAGGCCAAGTCATTTAGGCCCAAATTTATGATTATTTAAAAAGCATCTACTTTTTAGTCTTTGGAGCAAAGTCGTAAAATAAACCATACACTTGTTCATCCTTTTATCTTGTTCATCGTAGAGAGTTACCGAGTGTTCTGAGGTTACCATTTCAACCTTAGGATTGTCTTGACGCGTAGTCATTTGTGGCACCTATGGTCACTGCGAACCCCATCGGGGTCAGGACTTATGCCGGTTCGACTATCTGCGATCCAAGCCAGACATCCGGTTGCCCAACTGCACCAGAGCCTCGTGCGTTACAACCTTTACAACTACCTACAGAATGCCCAGCGATATACAGATCCGGAATGCCCAGCGATATGCCGTTCACGACGACAAGTAGGTCCAGAACCGGACCGGAATGTCCAGCGATATGCCGTTCACGACGACAAGTAGGTCCAGAACCGGAATGTCCAGCGATATGCCGTTCACCACGACAAGTAGGCCCAGGTCTGGAATGCCCACAGATATGCCGTTCACGACGCAAGGACGTCCAGTTCTGGAATACCCACAGATATGCCGTTTCAGGACAATTCATTACAGCCCGGGAATGCCCACCGAGATGTTATCCCTATAACCCGTCGTTTCGTGGCGAAACCTCCAGAACCAACTATGAATGAGCATGCAGAACCAGTAGTAATATGACTTATGTAATCAAGAGCAAAAGTCGCGTTGTGCGTTTCTCTATACATATGGCGTACACTGGAAATCTACGTATCTCTCGGGGGTTGTATCTGAATTATTGATAGATGTACTGTATTATAGTATGCCGATAGGTCAGTCGGCGTGAGGTATCAATAAAGTTTCTCTCATTGTTTCGAAGGGTTTAGGGTTTCGGGTTTAGGGTATAGCTTAAGCGGTCTATTACATGCACTCGGTGTTGTCCCGCACTACCCTTGAACATGATCAACTTGTGTTATAGCATTTGGATGAATCATGTGCGCACATGCTAGCGATATCATATCAAGCAGCATAAACCTGGGGGTATTTGTAATCCTACTGGGCCGCGTATACCAACGAAGAAAGTGGTGATCATATAGGATTGAAACCCGATAAATTATCAGTGCAATCATGTACAATTAGGTATTTGGTTAGGATTCAAGTCATAGAAATAATAACTATAAATCATCGGTACAATCATATACAACTAGGTAATGGGTTAGGTAGCCTTATTTTGCAAATAGCAAATGGAATTACACTGTACTTTACGTATAATTCAACCTGATTCATATGCGAGATGCTAGAATGCCGGTAGGGTCCAAAATAATAAATATTCATCTAGAAAGATACAGTGCACAATTGCCTAATTGGTTAAGATGTAAACCAAGGAGGCTATAGTTTTTTGAATGGAACATCACAACAGTAACATCACAATAGTTAATTTACATTGCAATGTGCATGCGTTGGGTGCATTTATGTGTCTGTTCTTATCTACTGATGATTTAGTACATTCCTCCGAGATTGTTGTATAATGTGCGCTTGAAATTTGTAGTGGAAATCGCAATTGTGATCTGGGAGCTTCACTTCACTAGAAACCTTATAGCAATGCATCCCAAGCATAGCTCCATCATATATTGCGGGTAGGGTTTAGAGTTTAGGAAGTTACGATTCTGCTGCATTACAATGCACTAGAATCACACGCTTTGCAAAAGGGCTTCATAATCTACATTGTGACAGTGTAGCACTACTTGAAAATTTGATAAACGATTTTAGCTTACGAGGCGGTGCAGTTGTGGAAACAAAGAACGCGGATATAGGAGTGTTTTTTTAGTGCAATGAAGATAGGGTCAAAGAACACCCAGTCATTATATAAATCAATGTTCGGATGTCTCATCATATTGAAAATTAAGACATCAGTGTTGTTTTCACTTTTACAACTGGTGTGAGAATTCATCGGGCGTTCGAATGTTGAGATGCTACTTAACTCCATTGTGAGGACGTTGAACACACCACATTTAACAGCGCTCTTTTATAGCATGTCGTATTCTAATCTTGATTTCGATTTGGACTTCTCATCCTTGTCCAGAAAAAATGTATAGCTAGGTTCTAGCCATCGAGAGCAGCCACTCAATAGTAATCTGAAAGTAGTAAAGACGACAAAGACCAATGATGAGAAATTTAGAATTTCGCGTACAACGATATGAATAAAGGTCATGGAGACTACGTAGTTGAATAGAGCGAAGCACTTGTTCAACTCGCAGAATATGAGGATACAAGTCAATGTCAACATAATACTATCGCTTTCCATCCATTATACTAACTTTTGACCCATGTCATGCACTTTTGCTGATCTTTTTGACATACCAGTATATCCCTGGGGAATATTACATCAAGTTTCGAGCTGATATCATTTCAAGCTATGGGGAAAATAAACCCGTTTACATGATCACGTTAATAGTATAAAACCACACTGGCAATTTATATGTTACTGACAATCAAAACTTTGTGTTTACAAACGAAAATACGTTGGTTTTACGATGACATTTCCAATGTAGCCAAATTGAATGAAATAGAAGCTAAGATTTTGATTGTCAATACAACAACTGCGTGGTTGCCTTCGTGATTTACACTGTATTCTTTGCGTTACATTTAAAGGTATAAATATACATACAACTCTCCATCATGTACACGACAGCATACGTTCGCATGAACACATTGCATATTATTGAAATATACTGTAGATTTATTGTCACGTACACTACAACCATAGTGTACTTTTTAGTTACAAAAATATGTTGGGTTTATGGATCATTTAGATTTGAAGCTTCAGAAGCACATTTATCTGTTCTGTTATATAAAGCTAACTACATCTGATGATTGAAAATTGGGCTACTAGGATGTATGTATCTTTGCTACTACTAGACGATACAACCATTCTGAGCGAACGTATATTACGTATGATTCTCTCTCGTTTCGAGTACCACAGTATTCTATATGTCGCCACCTCTGTCGATGATTGTTGTTTTCGAGTATTACACGAGTGCTACTTTGTTGTTTGTTTTGAATACTGACAAGCCCACAGGTCTACGTACAATACATACTTCACATCGTATATGGTTCGTTGTTTTGAGTACCTCCGTATCCCGCCCCGCACGACCCACCTACCTGCATGCCTGCCTGCCTCCTAAACCCTAAACCCATCAGAGCACGAACGAAACATGTTCAAAAAATTGCAACTCAGATGTAAGTGCTCCGAAAGACCGGATTTGGCCCACATTGTACAAGCATAACCATGGTGAGCACCAGTAATAATAATTCGATATGACCGCGATTTCAATTCTATAGGTATCTCCTTTTAGCAATAGCTTCTCTTTCAACCAATTGAATCCTATATGAAATACTTTGTTCTGATGCATTTCAAGCACAGAAGAGACGGGAAAATACAACATGGAGGCATCTTGGACAATAGCAAACATTATCGACACTATTTCCTTTACATACCACATTGAGAGCTTGAATCATGGCTAATTTGTGTTTTAACTAAATGTGGTAATGTTTTGCTGTTGTTTCTCGAATAAACCTGTCCAGACCATTGAACCTTTTGTTATGTATTTATAGCACCTCAACTTTCATTTCTTTCATAACTTGCAGCAAGTATTTCTTTGATAAAAATGAGTCCATCTATAAAGCTAACCTATTTTGACACTAAAGGTCGAGCGGAACCGGCTCGTGTAGCCTTCGCTTATGGCGGTATAGAATTCACTGACTATCGCATGGAGCCCAAGGATTGGCCGGGAATAAAGGCTAAAACTCCGTTTGGCATGGTACCCGTCCTGGAAGTCGAAGGACAGGTAAGTATAATCATTGCCTATAAATAATCTTTGCATTTTGAAGACTTTATCTGGTAAGTGTCGTGGTTGTGTTTCCCTAAAAAATTTCCTATCATCGTGCAGGTGTATGCAGAAGGATATGCTATCCTACGGTATGCTGGTAAACTTTCAGGACTCTACCCTGAAGATCCCTTACAGGCACTCCGTGTTGATGAAGTCTTAGCCGTGATTGAGACTAGCTTCGTGCCTGCTTTGGGGAGAACGTTCTTCATGACTGATGAAGCTGAAAAGAAGGCGGAACGTGAGCGTATTGCATCCGATGTGCTTCCCCCCTTCCTTAAAGTACTTGATGAATACGCCAAGGGTGGATACTTCGTTGAAGACAAGGTAATAATGGTATTCTTAGCCAACATTGAACGTTTCACTCTGTATGCTGCTGTTTGAAACTGAGTTGTTCATTTTATCGACGTACATATCTCCTCATCATCTTGAACATTTCACTTACAGTTAACTATTGCGGACATCGCAATGTACGAATTCATTGTACAATGTGCGTTCTTGAGTGACATGCCGAAGGATCTTTTCGAAAAGTATTCGAATATTATGGGTGTTGCTGAGCATTGTAAAAACGAACCAAAGTTGAAGGAGTACTACGCTAACCGCAAATAGATTATTGGGCTGGTATTAGGAAGGGTGAGTGGAGTACTGGCGAAGTATGCTGCTCGTGGTTAGAAGCTAGAGTTTATTCAGAAGTTGCTAATAAATAACTTCTGAACTTGAATTTAAAACGTTTCGTTTCTTAATTTTTTAATTTTTGAGTTGCTCAACTCCGGCCAGGAATCTGTGTTTTGTGAAGTAAACCTGACCAATCTTGATACTCAAGACCCAGATTAACCCTTTGCCTCATGCATTCGTCGTGCATGGCAATTCTTTCCTAATTATGCGCAAACCCTCTCAGCACTTGTAAGATATGGTCGACTATAGTATATTTGTTCCATAATGTTCAAGGTTCACC
>JAWQFL010000016.1:1260888-1300488 GCA_033442365.1 Creolimax fragrantissima | reverse complement strand
AAACCCTAAACCCTAAACCCTAAACCCTTAACCCTAAACCCTAAACTCTAAACCCTAAACCCTAAATGACAATAATATTTCGCTTTATTCACCATATCTGTGAGATTATTGTTCTCATTTACACGTAATGACGTATAACAGTTATTTCCTTGAACAAGCACACACCATTAACCTTTTAATATGTGTGACATGATTGGTGTATTTGTGATTTGGGCTTTTACCTTCACTTTCGACAGAAATGAGTCAAGCCCATTGTCAATCAATTTCTGGAGTCGGGCGAGATTTCCATAGTTCGTTATCAGCTCAGTCTCGCTTCCGCTAAAAAATATTTGATACATTCAGCTTCTCATGTAAACAATCGTGAGCTAACGTCGTCGTCGTGACATCATCATATAAAGGAAATTCGCCTCGCTCTCAGAATCCTTCCCAACATGGTTTACATGCTGCTACATTACATGTGATATTTGCCGTGGCATCTGTCATGGTTGCTTTTATCCAATCTGTGTAGCTAGAAACACGTGTGTTGACGGCAGGATATCCCTCTCGCGCGCATCCCTCTCCAAACGAAACTATTCCAACAACGACTCCTGAATTTATTGACCCGTCCGTTCCGCGTTGAATTAAAGGTCCTCCAGAATCACCGCTGCACGAGTCCTTTCCGGGGGTATACGTGCAGACTTGTTTATCACTAACCAATGTAGCTCCGTAAACGTCCTGGCATTTCTGAATATCTACATCTTGGACTCCCACGGTCATAAGCTCGTCGGGTAAGGTCGTACTATTTTCTGAAAGAAGACCCCAGCCCAGGTACCACAAAAGCGTGCCATTCTGCGGTTCGAGTGGATCTTCGTTCAAGGAAGCTACCGTAGAATTCTCGGGCGCAGGGTCCGAAAGACGTATCATTGCAATATCATTGAAAAGGTAGTCGTTATTGTACTCGGGGTGTAGCACAACCTTTGAGATGCCTGACTTGTGCAAGTAATCTGCTTCTGTTTGCGAAGTCATGCCTATGTATACTTGATGTGTATATACCAATTGAATTCGTCCATACAAGCAATGAGCTGCTGTCATTACCCAATCTTTGTTAATTAAAGTACCGCCGCAATAGTGCCCTGCGTAATAACCGTACTTAGGATCATTTAGGGACACCATGAATGGGACTCTTTCGTCAACCGGAGCCCCACCAACAATTCTTCCGGATATGTAGATATCATTTCTACTGTCGTCAGTACTGGATGCAACTTGCTTGGAAACGACATTCACATCCGAGAGCGCGCTGGTGAGTTGAACGCTCAGCGCCACCAAGGCAAGGGCTGATAATGCAACACTTGGGACATTCATATTGCACGAGAGTAAATTTGACGAGATATAGAAACACTTACGTTAATCCCTCGTCTGTTATATATGCCAAGAAGCCATCGTTGCACTTCTAGTTTCTTCTAAATGTAAAGGGAGGTTTATCAATGTGGTCCCTGGGAGAGTATATAGCGATGATGTGAGTACTATTGGTTATATATTCGATGGGCAGCAATAGATCTACGGCGAAAAAAGTTTTTTGCTCATGTGTATTATAAATTGCTATGCTTAAGGTAGCAACTACTTGTAGAAGTTAAACTATAATTGTAAACAACTGAAAAGGCATACCCACTAGTCATATACATGCACATCAATAATATCAACGTGCTGTGATTCGCGGACACATATATGTATACACTGAAAACAGGTTTTGCGTCAATCTGTCTTTCTGGTAATGTGCTGTTGATTTTGATATGACTTTCAAATAATTATCCACCAATAATCAACTATTCTTCGCCAAAATTAATGTCAATCCATATTTGCGGGCAAAATTCTACATTCGTGTGATTGGAGATAGCCCCAGGCCAATAAATATACTCTTAAGCCTTATACTTTCCAAAGGTGCGTGTGCGTACACCTTACATCAAACGCCATGTACGGATGGATGCCTATGAAGTGTGTTAACTATTGCGCGGTTGTTTGCGGAACGTAGACTGGTTGTTTAAATTCGTGAACATACTTCTGTTTCTTAAGTTCATGTATTGCATTGTATTTTGAAGAAAAACTGCACACAGCACAACAATACCATACTCATACAACAAGTACACACTCAAATAGCGATGATTTCCGCAGTTCCATATTTTTTGTAGGTAGGAATGTGACAAGTATACATCTGATTTTATCTGTAACCAGAACAGTACGAAATGAATATATTTCTATAAACACATGCTCGATGGACATGATATTCACGTGGTTACAACTTTTGAATAAGTCGTGAATAGAGATACACACTTAGAACAAATATGTTAGTGCCTCCTTGGTAATCAAGATGCTTATAAAAGTTACTTTAAATTCTTATGTGCTGTTTGTTGGGGTGTTACGATGATAACACATTCATGAGTTATTCCCCAACCTACAATTTTTAGTACGTTTTACATGACATACGTAAACCCCCACACGAGTTTGTATGTATTAACTACCTTCACCGATAAGCAACTCAGGAGCTAACACTACATCGTTTGGCACGTTTTAAGTCTACCTAATATTTCATCATATTCTGCAGTATAATCTCAATCTTCTCGCTTCTACGAAACCAAATAAATTTTGAACACATTCACCTTCTCTCGTCGTCATGACATCATCATATTAAGGAAATTCGCATCGCTCTCAGAATCCTTCCCAACATGGTTTGCATGCTGCTACATCACATGTACTATTAGCCGCGGTGTCTGTCATAGTTGCGTTTATCCAATCTGTGTAGCTAGAAACACGGGTGTTGACGGCAGGATATCCCTCTCGCGCGCATCCCTCTCCGAACGAAACTATTCCAACAACGACTCCAGAATTTACTGAACCATCCATCCCAGGTTGAATTAGAGGACCTCCAGAATCGCCGTTGCAAGAATCCTTGCCGGGTGTATAGGTACAAATGTTGTTGTCGTTAACTAGCATACGTCCGTAAACGTCCTGACATTTCTCTAGATCTATTGCTTGGACACCCACGGTCATTAGCTCGTCGGGTATGGTCGTACTATTCTCTGAAAGAAGACCCCAGCCCATATACCACAAAAGCGTGTCATTATGGGTCGAGAGTGTATCTTCGCTCAAGGTAACGAAAGTAGAATTCTCAGGTGCAGGGTCCGAAAGACGTATCATTGCAATATCATTGAAAAGAAAGTCGTTATTGTACTCGGGGTGTAGCACAACCTTTGAGATGTCTGACGTGTGCAAGAAGTCGCCCTTTGTGTGCGCACTCATACCTATATGCACTTTATGAGAATATGCCAAATGAATACGTCCGTAGAGACAATGAGCTGCCGTCATTACCCAGTCTTTGTTAACTAAAGTACCACCGCAATAGTGCCCTGCGTAAAAACCATACTTCGGGTCATTTAGAGACGCCATGAAGGGGACTTTCTCCTCTATCGGGGCCCCACCAACAATTCTTCCTGGTACGTAGAAACGTCCAACATCGTGAGTACCCGATACAACTTGCTTAGAAACGGCATCCACATTCGAGAGCGCGCTGGCGGGCTCAATGCTCACTGCTATCGAGGCAAGGACTGATAACGCGACACTTCCTACAAACATACTATATGAGAAGAGATCATAAGATATAGAAACACTTCCGTTAAAGAACCATTGTTATATATTATATCCCAAGTGACCATCATTAACTACACATGACAGTTTCTATTGTTTGTTTCTTTGCTAGATTAGACTTGGAAATCTGGAAGTGCGATTAGCTAACGTGGCGTCAGGAGTAGAGCCGGTGATGGTGCGACGGTGATTGGGTGTTTAGTTGATGCACGGCGTAGATTTATCTGGTATTTAATGTCTGTAATAGTTTATACGCTCATATGTGTGTGTGTGATTGTACTTTGAACGAGCAATCCCTGTTCAATTAATTGTCTGCCCTTAATCGGTTGGCTGTAATAAACGAAAACTTACTGTATTCTATTATAAACGTATTTTACATTAATATTTGTGAGCTTGGCTTCGAATTCTCTTCTGCAAGGAGTTAGTTGTGATTTTCCCGTTTTCATCAACGGTACAATGTATTAAAAACGTACATAATTGTAATGTTACATTTCATATTATGTATTAACGTACGTTGAATCCAAAATACTCAACCACGTTTCGATTGCGACAAGACATACTATGTTTCAATTGGATTGCTTCCGAATATTGAGGTGAACAACCCTTTTCGTAATTGCGCAAGTCCTACTTGTTGAATCTATTCCAAGGCAGTTTTAAAATTCACGAAACAGAACTATGAACCGTAGGACAATTCTATTACTCTTTACTAATTGATAGCTGTACCCACTAAGTAAAGGTATTTGTGACGATAACTCTACCACAGGCAAAGAAACTATTTGGTAGTGGTTTGCACCTCCAATTCCTGTCCGCATGGTCTGCTTGTGCGTCGGCTTGTTTCGCAATACATAACCAATGGGTTCTGAAAATAGGTGCTGGCTGGGAATAGCAGAAACTTGTCCACTAGTAGAAACTGCACAGGAGTCTGGCGGGGTTTGTTAAGTTTATTTTCAACATTTTACCGCTAAAGAGGTATAGACATGCATACTACTTACGTTTAATATGTAGGATTCGTATGTTTCGTGCAGGTCTTTCAGTTTATTTGAATATAGGATTTAAGGGTTTGAGACGCACATATCATGAACTATAGATAAGAACTATTGAAATCGACAAATTCACGTTTAGGATTTACAAGTGAAACACACTGACCAAATTGCACAAAGATAGTCGCAAAACAAAGTATGCATTCCGTGGGACATGTTCGAGAAGCCGTCGGATTGCCGATGCAATTTAATTAATGAAAATAAATGAACTCCATGAACTTAACAGTGGTTCTTGTTTAAAGAATAACAATAGGCTTGTTTGATTGTTGATGTGGAAGTACACACCGCCATTAGCATTCGTAAATCCGACAAAGTGGTTACCAAATTTCAAATGATATCCTCTGATACAGACATATTCACGATCATGCAAAACAACGCATAGAAATTATAAACCCTTAACCGTGTACACAGTCCAGTGTTTCGTATATATATAAAATACAGCCCCAAACATTAAGTCCGCGATGGTATAAGAAATTTCAACATGTGTGTAGTTCTGAAACCAGACTCGACATTTATGTAAATGGCAATGTGCCAACTTGATACAACAGTATAAAGTATATATGTGTACGTGAAAGCATATCCTCTCTTCATGTGTTATGCACGAAATGGTACTCACCATAGTCCCCAACATTTACGTACATGACTTGAAGTGTTGTCACGTCAACGGCACTAAAACTTATAGAACTAATGCCTTATTTATTTGGGGATTGATATACAGGAGAAGTTTATCTATGGTAAGCGATTGTAAGCAACCTACAATTGGCATGAAAGAGAAAAAATACATGAAGACAACCTGTTGTGTCTCGTGTACCTGTGCATTAGGGTATTCCATATATCGTGTTAGTCTTACAGGAGTACTGACAGGATTGTGTACAAGTGCGACGCCCCAGAATTGATAAGAGCTTGTCTCGTCATTTATTGAATCGATGGGGATTCAGTGTGATAACACTGCTTCGTAGAATACTTGGAACTCTTAAGTAAGAATATGGAACAGATAGATCCATTGAGTGCTGGTCCTTCCTCGAGAACTTTCGTTCTTACTCTACGCATGATGGATCTTATGCTTCCATCCTTCATATATCCCACATATGCCATTACTTGCCCAGTCCATCCAGGTTTGCTCGATGTGTTGTTCTTGTAATTTATAATCATATTCATTCGGATGTATTTGTTGTTAATATCGTTCTTCGGACGTGTTTGTTGTTACAATCATTGTTACCTTATCGTTGCTCATCGTTCTTGATTCTTTACCTATTGAGGTTACCTGGAGTCAGGTTCAGCTTTAGGGTTCAGGTTTAAAAATGAAACCAATGAATTGGCCAAAACTTTCGTTACTGACCAGTTCCCTCGCCTGACTTGGAAGATTCGCAGCGTAGTGGGTTCGAGTATTCACTGTAGTCCTAAATCACCATGTTATCGTCAATGTATATACAGAAAGTATGAGGTACTTTAAAGTATAAACTATTTAAAACATCAGCATACTATTGGATAAATATTAAAGCATTGGTTTATTATGGAGTGTGGGGACGAATGGTTGAACGTGAACCGGGAAAGGATGTCAATGTTTACTGTTCGCAGGGTTTTGTACTTGAAAACACGTGCTGTTAGATAAAGATTAAACGAAAGCTTAAGATACTATTATAACGAAAGGATGGGTTTGGAATGTAATCAGCTAAGGCAGACATTACTAAATAGATAGTAACAAGACTTCTCAAGGATAGGAGTTGGCTGCAAGCATCAAGATTGATAGTGGGCCTATTGTACTGAAAGGAAAATGACCATTCCCACGTTGTCGCAACTGTCTGGAGTATGGGTGCGATCAATAAACTACGAGCCACGTGAAGAAGTGGCAGATTCTGCAGCACGCGATGGCTCTGTCGTGGTATGGGCACAGAGCCCTTGTGGTGCATACGTGGACGTACGTAGAGTTGCTGGGGAGAACCTTGTAGTCCGTGGTTTTGCTGGGACTGCCCATGTGGACGCAGCAGATGAGGGTGGGTGAAGTTGTATTTGTGCTTGTGTTGTTTTCTGTTTCTGTGAGGATTGCAAGCCCACGCGCATTTGTATATATATTTGTGAGTATATATGTGCTTGTATGAATAAAGGTATGAATGTACTCGCTTTGGCTTGTATATGAAGGCACATCAGGATACGTGTCAGCTGTACCTATCGTCTTGTTTGACTTTTGCTTGTGCACAACCGTATCCCCTTGCATACACGGGAACACTTGTCCAAGAAGACAGTCGCATTCACTTTATATCTCAACATAAAAAGTAACATATACAGATCGATACAAACTCACGGACTACAATGTTATCTCACTTATACATTGCTCTCGCATTCACATCGTAATTACACTCACGTGCACGCAAAACTGGGGATAGAAGACCAGTCTGCTTTTCGTGTTAACTGGGATCGCCACGTGGACACTCAGCCGAGCTCATGCCCTTCCGGTATAGATTCAGCCACATGCCGCCTTGTTGGAGGTTTTGAGACTTGCTCGGGTGTAGGCGTTGTCTTGCTTGAAGAAGGAGACGGGTATGATGATGTGTTGTGAAAAGACATGGTCATGTGCCGTTTTTTCAGTTACATCACATTCATGTGGAACATGGTAGCGTTTCGGATCAGGGTTTAGTGCGTGTGTGCGTGTGTTTGTTTGTTTTTCAACATAAGTATTACAGTTCTATTTGTGCACATTGTAATAATGAATTAATACATACTCCCCCGTCATATTTGCAAACAAAGGTATCTCGAAGTGTGGCGCCGCGTGGCTGTTTGGGATAGATTGCAGGATAAAGTTGTGAAGGCCGAAAAACATGAGATAATGCTATCAGTTGCAGGTTATAAATTTGGTGCAACTAACGCGCCTATTGCAAGCGTATATGTCTGTCCTGGCGATTCCGGGAATGGAACGTGTTCCTCGTTAGAGATTGTGGGAAGTGGCCTCGATTCAAGAGTGATGCAATAATGATTAATTTATGGAACACGCAGTACGATGTTGTACTGTTCTGGGCCGTCGAGCTTCCACTAGATTGATGGGTGTATGCAGTAGGTTATTACGGAACAACTGTGGTACTAGTCTGGACAAATTTCGTATCAGTCTATAGCCATAGGAACGCGTACTCCAGCCAAATCCATTTACTTTAACCCGTGTTTCTCATTGAGTCAAGGTACGCCTGGACTACACGAGTATTCGCAGTGTAAGTTGTGCAAAGATGGAAACACTTCTAGACTCAGTCAAACTTAGTACGTTTCTCGTACGAATCAAATAGTAATATTTAAAGCAGGTCTCTATTGTTTGGAACTTACGACGGGAGGTCAATGTTTGTCCCATTACCAGCTTAGGGTGCCAATACAAACCACTGGAATAGAACCTTACTGTTCGTGCATCGGTGAGAATGTTGAAAATTTTGCGTATGACAAGCTCATATACCGAATTGGCGTATGCATCGATAGTTACAGAAATGTTTCTCCTTTGTTCTGGTTTAAATTTTTACTAACGGCCAAATAATGCGTTGAGGCTCTTCTCATTTCGATGTATGTATTCGCGTTTTACTAAATAAAGTTATGCTAGTGAGAGTAAGGACACATGGTACGAACATATCCATGCTACCCCTGGCACAGTCGAGATTAACCGACCATTCTACTACGATATACATGAGTAGGATTTTCGTTGGGCAGTATATATCTATATATATACCAGAATATTTTCTGAATTGCTGATTATAAGAACAATGAACATTGCTTGTCACACTGAATCTGAAAGGGTAAGGTTTAGTCTGTATTATGATAATTGTCGATACAACCATCTGTGTGTTCGGAATCTCCACACAGTAGCAAGGTATAAAAAAATATAAGGCATCAGGGAGTATAAGAGGGGTTAGGGTTTAGGGTTAATAATATAGAAAGAAAGAGTGTTAGTAAAATCGTACTTGGCAACAACAACACACTTTGCTATACATTGTACGCAATACCTCTGCTATACATTGTACGCAATACCTCTGCTATACATTGTACGCAATAACGCTTGTAAGTAAATTGAACATAGCAGTACTGTGTTCCCTCTAATTACAGTGTTTTTATCTCGACGATCAAGGTTTACATGGGAAAAGTCGATTGCACATCTGAAAGGACAAAAGAATTTGGTTCTCATGTGAATGCAAGTAGTGTTCACTTTAGCCACTGTGAACATGTGATATGTCATATAAACTTACAATCAGAGAAGCTGAAAGTTAAATCGTCTCGCATATTTATTGGGTGCAATATAATTTATCCAATTGAAAGATATATATTTTAATCGGTCTAATCCTTGAAACTCACTCGCGTTTTATGCTTTTATCAATGTACATCATGTACTGTCTTATAACTTCCTACTGTACAACGTAGAAATGCCCATGACACCACAAACACACACACACACACTGTACTAACCCACATTTATAACATACAAAACTGGAAAGAGAGAAAGAAAAACGTGGGGTGGACGGTGTGAGCTGGATTGAGCCTTTGTAGTCATATAACAAGCACGCACACGGCAGTGCTGAGGATTCAGTACAGCCAGAGATGTTCAAAAACGCTATTAGCAGCGTATGGACACTGCGCTTTTTCTTAGTGTTCATAGCATCATGTTTCATGTTCTATGGATCGCTTCTATTGCATACGTATGTGACCTATGACTGGCATGTTACTTCAGTGACACCGGTAGATATGAATGAGCCAGCACCTTACCCATCTATAAATTCACACGACACGAGCGTGGAGACTGTTAGCACTGAGAGTTCTCAGAATGAATACAATTTCGAACCGGTTGAAGGAAGCAACTTAACAACGGTCTTGTTGGAAGCCAGCAAGGTATTTCTTAGATTTTGTTCGCTCGTGATAAATCTTGATAGAATTATCTCTAGAGAGACTTGGGCTGTTTTCATTTGAAATAAGAGTCAGTCCATGCCATCTACGTACACGAGTCAGTCAGCTTTTATGCGTAAAGTAAATGATCGTTTACACACATTCACATCATTAACTCGCGTATCCGCGGTGAAAAACAAACAAATGCAACTGTACAATTTTAATTATGTATAGATTCTTGCCGTTGGTAAATTGCTCATGTTGCGGTACAAAGACGCGCGCCTTGCGAGGGAAAAGCTAGAAAGCAGAGCCACACTCGACACAATATGGGACGATATTGAAGCTGTGTTGCCCACAGACGAGTATGTAAAAGATCGATAATGTACTTTTCTTTCTTGAACAAAGAGATACAGTTGTGTTTATGCATGCGCTTCCTTGCAGACCGACATGAAACGTACTGGAGTATGCGCATATGGCAGGGTCTAGTCCATAGACACACATCCTCATGAAAATCATATACATTACCGACTAACAATTCTAAACAAAGGGATTAACAACAAACGATCCCTAGATACGACCACTAGCACTAAAATTACAGTCAATCGCAAAGAGCTTTGCACTTCAAATTCTCCATGAATTTACGTTTATGATGTGTTTTGAATTTAGAATCGCTCGGGAGGGGTTTGCTAACCTCGTGACATTCCAACACGGTCTCAAACTGAAAAATGGACGTAGAGATGTACACGACTTGCTCAACAATGGATTAGAAGTGGAGTATACTGTTAACGTATGTCTGCATAAAAGAACACGCATACATTTATATACGTATTCTCATGCTGAAATATCGCTGCACAGATTTGCTTACACGCAAAGAGGAACACAATATATCACGGATAAGCCTCTATCAAAACTGTTCTAGTTGGACATGTGCATTCGATCGCTCATACTTTTTATGATATCGAATCATGGATACTTGTGCACGTTAGTTAGTTACCCAAGCACCACTCACGATCATATGCCCATACTCGAGTCCTAATATGGCATAAATTTTAATACTTCACTTACCATTTATTCATATTCGCGTAGGCAATACATATACCATCGACGAATTTTCACGAAGGATGTGTTTCGAGTGAACATGGTTATACAGAAACAATTATGATTAATATTACCGAACGAATCGTTTCTATGGAGAAACAGATGTCTGTAGGTGGGAGCAAGCTCCTCGTAGAAGTAAAAACCACACTGAGTAAGTACTTTGTGTGGATTGGAATATCTATACCCAACAAGAAATTGATGTGCGTTTGTATGAGTATATGTGGGCTTTGAGAAGGAACGTGTGAATGTCGTATTTGTATGGGTGCTGACGTCAGTGTGGTGTGATTGTACGTGTACAAATTTTTAGTTTAGGGTTTAGTGTTTAGGATTAGTTTCTTCAGGCATTCTAGCGTCGATGGCACATCACATATTCATTTGATGCAACTCTCCTCGTTTACATAGGTGACGGTAGTGTTATAACCGAGGATTGCCCAGTGTACGACGGCGGGGATGGTCATTATCGTACCGAATGTACTCTTATACAGGTATTATTGTTTTGGGTGTATCAAGACAAGATCGAGCTTGTATGTGTGCACTCCAGACGCATGGGAATACAATCAATGCACCTGCAAATATCTTAACGTACTCATCAACGTATATCTTGACGAAAGTACATCTACTGCCAACCACAAGGACACATACGCTGTCTAACACTTTTCACACATTTACGTTAGGCGAACGGCAATCTTACACGGCATATGGTCGTGGAAGTGGAATACCCCTTCTATACAGGGTACCATAACTATTTCTTAATTGGAAAGAATTGGAATGTCGGGAATAACATACCTCTACGTGCAGTAGTAGTGGATCAGAACTTTGTGTTCGTCCAAAAGAATGCAACTCATTTGTCAGTAAATGAAACCTCTTCATCACTACGTTGTGGAGGTATGACACTACACTTGTTAAACACACCATGTTTAGTGCTAACACCCGCACTCACTAAGCCTATTCCACACACTTATGTATACTTACATTTATACAACCCAATGTATGGCACGTATATGCATGCATTGACATCACGCAGATGCGCGCTGCCTCTCTCAATCATAAACAGGTATGTATATGAACGGAATGTGAGAATCTTGCATATATTCATTTATGTGCTTACATTTATCAATTTGCATGAATAGTCAACTTGCAAAGCCTATCCTACATATACCTACATATAAAATCCTCACTCAAAGACAACATTTTAAACACTACTCCGCCACCTCCACATCGGTACACACAGCACATGGAACGAGCCAACCGCTCAAGTTTGATAGATCGTGGAGCGAGTTGTGGGTGGGGCGTGCACTCATTCGCAGAGTTCCCAACAAGAAAATGGTAGATTTTATTCCACTACCTCAGTGTAACTATACGGCTGCGGATACTACTATCAATGGCGGACTTGCAAAGATTGTGCGCAGGTTGGTGGTTGTAGTATAAAATGATAAAAAACACAATTTTTGCGCTTACTTCTGCATTGTTACGTATACTTGTGTTATGTCTACGTGATAAATAGTACGTGTATTTAATGCATGTGCTTGCATTTATATGTATGATTAACTTGTTGATCGCTCATGTGTTCAAAGAAGTATAGAATGTACGTGCAAAATTCACATACACAACGCCAGCACATGTGAATCATATATGCCGGACCAAGTTACATGAACATGTATTGCAAACGCGTTTACCAGCACCCGTAATTTGCATACACATACTAGTCATACTCGCCGACTAATATACTCTTATGTAACCTTAGAAGCCACCTAATGTATTTCTCTCAAAAACGTTTGCTTCGTTCTTGTACACAAAGATACGAATCAATCAAAATGATAGGCGCTTCGCACATGGGCCACTGGTTTGGAATGGCAAAATATATAATACCTCCGTCCACGAACATCAGCTACACTCGGTTCCACTATCTTGAGTATGTCGGGATAGTAAGGAATGTTCTAGTCCATGCACACGGACACCAAAAGACTCACAGGCACATGCATAGTGCACGAGATCAACCTTATACTTCGTTTGTGATATATGCTCGTTTACATGCATACTTATTTCGAACGCAATTATCACTATGAACTGACTCTTAGCAGAGCAACGTGGCCATACTCTCGATGGTTATTCAGCACAATACAACACCACGCAACACTGGCCTGATTACGTTGTGTAGCGTCTTCATGTATACGTACGTAGTGTATCATTTGAAAGTAGTTCACGTATGTTTCGTTGTTGAGAATATGCGCAGATATTTGGACTATATTTATATACCCCTACGTATACATTGACGAGCAAAACATTGAAGAAATTCATAGTCTACATATTTACGTAATAGGATTCTCAATTATCAGATGAGGATGGCACTGGACCGTAATTTGACACAGGCTGGAACTCCCAAGATTGCGCGGGAATTGTATAACATCGCAACTGACAAGCCATTGTTTGACATTGAACAAATGAAAGGGAACTCGCTGTATATTATTCAGGTGAATAATGCCCATATATATACGCGTGTACCACATCACAACGAAAACAGACAAGCACATTGACCTCACTGGCACGCTCACACATTAACATGGCGATACTTACACGTACATAAGTGTTCTGACTACGTACACACGGTGATTTTACATCAGACTGGCTCGCATGATATATCGTTCCATTCAAACACTGCGACCGTCGTAAAATTGAAAGAAATGTTGGAGCTCATTGGACAAATAGCAGATGCATACACCAACTCTGTGTTTGTGATTTTGAGCACTGCCACTTATGGTATAATCGAGAATCGCAAAGAAGACACGCCCAACGCAAATTTAGAGCAACACAGACACTTTCGAAAAGATACGAATTCTGGGTATGTCTAAGCTGACATAATTGTGCGTACGTACAAATGCATCCGTATGTACATCTCTTTATCTGTATTGTTGTGCATCATGATCGTGTACGCATGCTTTTGTCTACCTGAATATGCGCTTTCATGTTGTGATTTGGGTTAGGTGTTAAAGGTTAAAATGTATTCATTTCAACACGTGTTTCACATTGACGGACACCTCGCACATAAACTCACCCACACCCATACCCATATCCTCACCCACTCCCTCCCACTCACACTCGAAAATTCGAAGCTACAAGTCAATGGACATGTAACTCTAAACTTTTGTTACGTTTATCCATACATAATCCCAGACTATTAGCACAGTACACTCATCTGTGGTTGCGAAAGCACGCTCGCAAAAACATAAGATATGTAGACTATCAAGCAGTGACCAACGTGTTCAAGTATGATTGTCAGGTTAGTCGATATGTGAAAGTACGCATACGGTTCTATTGAGTGTCTTTTGGGTGCTTATGACAGCACACGTCTTTTGTTGCGAATTTCGTATTTTATTATTCATTCGGCAACGAATTCGAATAGTTTGATCAGTGCGTTACATGTGTAGTTGATTGAATGTGTGGTTTTTCAGTGATGTGTATCTAGGTAAGCGTGTGGATGTTCTTATATATATATATATATGTATGTACTGGTCACGCAAGATTTATATCTATACACACGACTTTCCAGAAGCTGTATTTTACACTTGTCAGTTGTTGTGTGTTTGTTTGTGTGTAGCACTTGTACATGTGTTAAATGACACATGAAATGCAACGCGAGCAAGTAATTACTAACACGATAATGTTTGTGCATGTTTGTATTTATATTTGTATGAGCATAATTAAGATGAGCAATGTTAGGTACATAAAAATGAGAAAATTTGTAATGTGCTAATAGAAGTATCCTGTTTTATTTGCCTACAGTACAATACGAATCACTGCGGTGTAGTGCATGCGAAAAAAAACCCCGACCCTAGATCCATTCTGTCGGCTACCCATCCCTTGCTGGATGGTCAGGGGCCTGTTGAGGCATTCACAATGATGATGAATCTGTTGAGGGACTGAACACGTGTCTCTTTTATAAATACGAAATATGTACTCATCTCAAACTATGATTAAGTGTGTAAACATAGAAAACTCCATATTGGTAGTAAAGTTGAAATATAACACCATGTAAAACTTGGCTAATCACACGCGCGAAGGTGTTTGAATGTCACGACACTTGAGTGAAATTGATTGTCAGTGCCTGGTGTGCGGTATCTTGCAAAGTATCAACCAATGCAAGAGATTCTTGATTATACTCTTGCGTGTACATCGCTCCAACGCACGTACCCCTGATGCTCAACGTGAGCGAAGAAACCCGTCCACACTTTTCATGTGACCCGTGTTATGATATGTATATATACAAGTATAAAATGCCGTCGGCTGCTGTTGATAAGTCTCAACGTGGGTGAATGCGCAGTATGTAGGCTTATCCGATTATCTCTTCCTTCTCCAGTTGCTACACGCGATAGTGAAACTGTCATTACGTGCAGGAAACCCGTGCCACCTTGCTGGCATTCATCATCTAAACGGCGAAGATACCTCGTGATCCAGTTACGATGTGGAGAAAGTACTAGTATTTAGGAATGCAACTCATAATTTAACATGGGCATTCGATTTATGATAAGGTATGTGTCCATGTCTTGTGCCTGGGCAAAGTACACTTCCTTCCCCAAAACTTGTACATCAGCACGCAGTTCAGAAACGTAGGGGCGCGCTTATCTGCAAGAAGTGATGAATGCGGTAGCGCTACAATGATTACACGTGCATGTGTACGTTGGTTTACGTGCGCTACCAGAGTTTACGAAATAAGAGGAACGCACCAAGTATTGCACTAAGCAAACGTTAAGCTTTACCTCACGAACCATACTCCTTTCGGAATCCTGCTGTCGTACTGAATATTGGGCGCAGTTTTGGCTTCCCTCGTTTCTGGTTCATTTTCATAAGACTAGGAGCTGCACCTTGAATAGAAAATGAGTCAATACAGAAAATCTGCGTGAAAAACTACAGTAGTATATAGAGTATTCATTTACATAACTTTGTAAATTGACCCGAGCACGACAGATATACACAACAGGATGGGCTGAGACATCACAAAGTATCTCTGTAGGATAACTAAGGGCACGCATTCTCAGTTCGCATGAAATTTCAGAAATAGGGTTCGCCACCTACCTCTTCGTCGGTCGTGATTTTGAGCATGACTGCCCATTGCACCAGTTCGACATTCCGAGAGGGTAACAACTCCTCAAGTCTCTTATTCCATCATTATTTAAAGCGTAAGTTATTCTTCTAGCTTACGAAGCGCTTCAAGCACCAGACCCTACAGAAACCCATCAGAAAGCGTTATATCGGTTTTAAACAAATGTAGAGTATCTCGCGGTTGAAAGTTTTATCTTGTACCTTTGGACTCTGTACAATCATGCTTGTATTCGTGTCGTCCCAATCAATTTGGAAAACGAAATCATACGTGCACTACATATACGCACCATTCTGATCACAGTCGAATCGTATATGTCTATCATTAGCACTACATATCATTATTAACTCTTCTGTTTACATGTGTATGTATATCTGTGTAGGCTTTAGCGTTTAGTGTATAATGTATGTATGTAAATGTTGTTGATGTTTGTATGTTTGTGTGTATATATGTGTATGTGGATATGTGAATGTATGACATATGGAAGAGCTGCTCCCTAGCTCTTACCAATGACATAGAAGTCTGCGCTTTGAAGTGTTCAATAATATTTAGGATTTAATGTTCATTTTACTCTTACTTATCATTAAGTCTATACAAAGATAGATAGAGTAAACAGTTGACAAAGAAAGTTAAAAATTACTCTGAGAGCTTTCACATGCACGCCCAGTGTAGACAGGGAACAGATATTAGCCAATGGAATACAAAATAGTTCCATATTGAGTATATTCTGAAAATTGTAATTTTGGCTGGGTCTTATTGGTTGGTTCCATTTCCACTGCCGATGGAATAGCATGGAAGCCACACAAACCACACGAACGATCAAAGTACAAACAAACGTATACATATATATATATATTACATACATACACACAAAACACATACACACGCATATATCCACATGCATACACATACATACATATAAATACATACATACACACACGCATACACACACGCACATATACACGCACATATACACGCATACACACACATACACACACACACACACACACACACACACACACACACACATACGTGTACTCAAAAAATCCCTACAAATCCCTAGAATTTGCCAAGTTCAAATTTCAGTTGTACATTAATAATGAGTCCTATTCACTTGGCTTCTGTAGCTGTGGACATTTCTGCACTACTACAAGATGAGGCGTCACAGGATGAGAAAGATCGAGTGGCACACGATCTACTCATGTCTACCGAGGCTACAGGGGTATGAATGTGTTATTTGAATCAACATCAAGACTTCCTCACACTATGTACGTGTTACTTCCCTTCATATACACCCTCAAACTCACAAATACAGCTACGTATGACACTCAAACCATGTATAATCACAATAGATGCCGACTTACAACTCCCAACTTATATTCTTTTGTGTATGTATATAATGAAAACTTGTTGTCAACACAATTACAGTTTCTACAAGTAGTGAACCATGGCCTAGATTTTGAGCTACAAAAGAAGTTTATACGTGAAATGGATATGTTTTTCACAAAAATACCCGAAGTAGTCCGTAATGCCATTCGACGTAAGGATAACAACTATCGAGGCTACTTTGATGATGAGCTCACGAAACAGAAACGTGACTTCAAAAGAGTATGTGCGTGTTTTTGTGTGTACATAGTTTGAATAACCTGTATGAAATGTTTTATGCGCAGAGAGACCCTGACCTGCTACGACTTGTTTCTTGCACGCCAAAAGGTTAGTATTGCCATTCGACAATAGCGAGCAAGTTTGCCATTCATGAGTTCTAGTGGATTGTGTTGGATGTGCCTTTCGTTTATATAGGTGTAAGTTCATGTGCATTCCGTAATTAACGAGTTAACAGCCACCTGAGATCACCAATATGGTCACACTAGTAATTATTGATCACACCAGCTCTCTAGTAGCTTTGTACACCGATTGATGAACTCGTATATATGCAGTTCATAGTCATCCAATTGAATACTCATATACGTACCGGTTTTGGAAGCAAGAGTCTGAACTAACTAACACGTTCTTACAATTCACACCTTCAAACACTTGCGCGTTTACGAAAAGTGCTTTGATTTCTCGAGGTTAACATGCACGACCGATGCTGCATCTGATTTTGACGGAGAGAACCAATGGCCTTCGGAAGTACATGTGCCGCAGTTCAAATCAGTGATGGAGGAGTACTACGACGAGATGAGGCGTATTTCATTAATTATAATTGATGCGCTTGTGATGGCAATGGGTATGGACAAAGAGGAGTTCAGATCTGCGGTAGGGGTAGAGGAGGATGCATCTTTTCTTAGACTTAATTATTACCCTGTTGCACCAGCAGAGAACACAATTGGGGTGCACCATCATAACGATGCCGGGCTTGTTACACTTTTGTATCAGGTAGATTATATATGCTAATGCATATCTGTATGTGCGTACGTGAGTGAACGATTGTGAGTACGTGTGTGAATGTGTGTTCTGTGCAAGAAATTTGAAGTTTGGGGAGCGATTGTGCAACTCATGTGAGTGCACAGAGACAATCACTCAATGCTGGAATTTAGATTTGTTATCATGCTAATTTTCACCTTCACATTTGCGTGTGTGAAAACGCCGAATGTATTTTTAAGTATTGGAACATCTAGTGTACATTCGTTTTTACTCTTTTATGAGTTGTACTGTCCCTGCTCCCACTACAGCGCTTATATTACAATGTACGTACTCACGATGACAAATATAATGTATTGCGCGCAGGACAATGTTGGTGGACTCCAAGTGTGGCTGAACGAGGTATGGGCAGACGTCCCGCCAATCTCAAACGCATTAGTTTTAAACATTGGAGACATGATGCAAATATTTACAAATGGTCGTTTGAAAGCTCCTCTTCACCGTGTTCTGGCCTCAGCTACGTCCGAACGATTCTCTGCTCCCTTCTTTTTCAACCCTGCCTACTCGGCTGACGTACGCCCACTTAATGCTCTAATTGGCAAGGGCGATAAGGAGAAATATGCGCCGGTGTCATGGTTACATTTTAGACGTCGAAGAGTATTGGGTGACTACAAGAACGAGGGTATCCCTGAAGTGCAAGTCACTGATTTTGTTAATGAAGAATAAACTTGTGTTATTAAAACACATACAAATGTGACTTTTACTTGAGAGTATTATACATATTTTGCAATTAATTTTAATTGTTTATCAGGCATGACATGGTCTATACGACCATCATCCCTTCAATACCGAGTATAGTAGTTTCGTTCTGCAGCAACATGTGGGACACTTCCTGGATTCTCACTCTCAGTTCTTCATTCTGCGCAAGTCCTCGGAAATATAGCAACCTCACGGAGTGATTTCCTTTGCTATTTGTTCGTTTTGTGTACCTGGCTAGGCCTAATGTATTCATTATTCAGACATTCTTTTTTATCTCAAAACGTGATGTCCTATGAAAGCGTACATAAGCCTACGTATATGTATGTAAGTTTATACTGTACTTTTAATAATCTCTTCTGGGAGTTCGATGAATATGACACCTCGACTGCGCTCACTAGGGTTTAGGGTTTAGACTGTTGCAAACGTTCCCGCTATTGCTTTACATAAGTACAAATGCACGTGTTCACAAAGTGTACCAATATATATGGATATACTTGAGACATCAGATCTTGTACGCAATGCACATATGCCCAACTACTTTAATTCACTATGTTCAATGTTTATTGCAATCCCTTGGGCTTAAACTAGCGAAGACAACGTCGTCCCAACTATCTATTCCTCTTCGTCGGAACTCTCCTCCATCTCCGCCTGTTTGAGAATTGGATCAATACAGCAGACATTAATACGAATATCAATATGTATTGCGGATTGTGTGACATAATGACCAATAAACCTCAGTATTTATGAACAAACATACATACATCAAAATACTATCGATACGTAATTATACCAAAAAACATGGCATACACCAGTCTAAACACACGCATAAAAAAAAACCCTATTCACGTGCACACCACATGTACACAATGAATGTTCTGTATTTACCTCCAGCCAATTCAGCCATGCGTTAACATGGAACAGAGATTGCCCCTTTCCGGCGTAGTCGTCGTTGATATCCTGCACACATTGAAAATAATGAAATCGTTGAATAATTTGAAATAATCATATAAAATAAGTGTACAGCTGTCTAGATGTCGACTCGTGTTTATATACGGTCATGAAATTATATAAAACTAACCTCCTTCCATGTCATAAAGACTGGGCCGTTACAGATACCCAAACGATACAGGCACATGAAAGCTCTTTGCATGAAGTCCATGTGACCTTTTCCTCCTTGTTCGTTAGCATTACAAAAAACTTGTACAGCATATACAGCAGTCATTTGCTTCTTTTCGTCCTTCCCTAGAATGTGCTTCAACACAGGTGCGTACGTGCGAAACTATACAAGCATAAACAGAACAGTGCGTGGAATACGGTTGAGAATGGCATAAAAGACAACTATGGAGTTTAATAAATCTCATCCAATGCACGTTATGTGTACGCAGTTTATATAATCACGTACTCTTTAAATTGTTTGCTTTCTAAAAACGGTGTACAAAAGAGCTCATCTATTGGTATCTACAACTTCACGAACAAAACATTCATTTTCAAGTATATGTGCACTGGAATCACCTAAGATATATATTCATTGTTAGCATACCTGCTGAAGCTCGAGTTTCTGCATCTCGTTCTTAGGAAGATCGGCAATGAAGGTACTCTTCTCACACATATGCGTAAGAATGGCACAGACCACAGTGATAATAAAAGCGTTGGTTTTAATCACGTCCGAGTGTACGTGAGAGTCATCCAACAACCAGTTAATAAGTTCAGTCGGTGTGTGGGTGCGTAGAACTTCGTTGAACTTTCCCTCGAACAGTAGCAATGGAGCGAGGAAACCAAGATCCTGCACAAGTTGCAGTCCGCGTTGAGTAATATGCACATATATAAATATTATACGCGTATGCATGCATGTAATCATCAATGTTATCGTTAAGGTCAGATTCTTTGCCCATACGAGGCGTTTCATCAAGAGGTATAAGAAGACCGTCGTGAGTTGTAATCATCATCCCGCCACCCATAATCATAAACTAGATACACACACAACTCCAAACTCACATGCACTTATACATACTTTGGCCTTCAGTAAGGCGAAGAACTCGGGTCCTTTGCGGTGGCTCTCATCCATCATGGAGGACAAATCGATTTCGGCTTCAGATAAAAGTGTGCGTAGCTTTTGTTGCGCTTCTGCCTCAGTGTTAGTCACACTCTCACCCGCGTCATTTACACTGGTAGTATCTACAGCAAATAGCTTTACCATACACCAGAACACCTCGTAGCATCCCGCTTCTAATTGATGTCCAGTTTCAATGTGACATGTGAGAGAATGTGAGAATAGCTGGAGTAGTATACACCAACAGTGAATATACAATAAATAATCAGTACCGACGTTGTGTTGTTTGCTTCATGTTATGATAGCACTTACCACTAAGCATATCCGTCATATCTTTGAACGAGCAGATTCTTGCCTTCACCATCTGCACAGCGAAGTTAGCTAACAGAGAATCAATCTTTGGAGCATCCAAACGCATATCCTCAATCCTCTTCAGCACTGAGTGGTACCCTTTACAAACGTTCTCAGCAGTGACACTCTCTGTTATATGGATGAACACGTGAAAGAACTATATTACGGTATGGATAAACTTCACCATATAATAGTATCACGGAAGACAACAGATGAACGGAGACGGAAAGATGCACAAGCCGTCTCTAAACCCTAACATACAATCGTATTCAAAACCCACAAACTTCGAAAAGATTCAAAGTACGTGCGTGACAAGCGCACCCAGCACACCGCATAGACAGACATTTAAATTTTGTACCTGCATCGTACAGACCCTTGATCATATTGAACGCTTTGGTCTGGTTGGCTGTACTGTCTTCTAAAGACAAGGTCATAACATTAGTCACAAAGTCTGTGTGATAGGACGGGGCATCCATATCACTTACACTTTGCTTAGCCTCCACCATATCGGGATTATACACGTACTCCTCGTACACTCGCTTGGTCGCCCTTTCAAGATCCATCTGTATTATACGTACATAAAACAAAGTTCAAAAACCGTTTCACAGACGACCCATGTATGTTCATGCAATATAATAGTGCGAAACCATACGTTGTGTAAAAACACTTAATCGTATTCAAACATGGGGCACACTTATATGTCAATATTCACAATTGTTGACCAAACGTATTCTTACTTACCTTTGTTTTCTCTTTTTTCTGCTGTACTATCTTGACTGGTGCCACAAAGCGAGGCCCTTGAGTTTGAGCCAAGCCATTATCTCCTACACCTGATACACGTGTTGACGGTGCTAGCGGTTGTGTCCGTTGTGAGGCCTGCGGCAATTGCATGTTCTGTGGCCTGAAGCTCGTCTGAACAACAAATATACAATTCGCATGTAAGAATATGCATTACAGGAGAGGAGATGACGAGTTGCACGTCTATCCATCGGAACGCGAGTACAAGTGCCTAAGAATGCTAATAACGATCTCAGACAATTAAACGTTGTGAGGTATAGATTTTTCCAGTGTTCATTTGTGAATGCATGTATATCTTATATTCAGACTTGATCAGTCATACATACCTGTTTGGGCCCAGTATCCTTCCTGAGCTTGAGATTGCGCATTTGTTCTAGGTCATCGCTAGCCGTTGAATGCCCATACGCACTTTGACTTCCATTCCCATACACACCACCGGCATATCCTCCACTACCATTATACCCATTATTACTATTAAATCCGCCAATGTTCATACCAATACTCCTTGCATTTTCTTCACTGGGAATACTCAAGAGTGGCACTTTCGCTCTGAACACTGACCCACCCATCTGCTGATGCATTCCCTGGTTTGCGCCCAGGAGCGGTTGGTTTGGAATGTGTTGACTCTGGTTAAAGCGTTGCTGTTGATTTGGCGGTACACCACCGTATACGCTACCCATACCGCCTGCGTACATACCACCCCTTCCTAATCCATTCCCATGAATGCCCATATTTTGTGGCTTGCCTTGGTTGCCCCTTCCGCGGCCCCTGTTGTTCGCTTGTTTCTCATCCCATCCATACTGTAATACCCAAATGTTAACATATACGAGTTGGAATAAGCGAGCGAATTAGTTTTTCAACACATTCAGTTCATACGAAAATAAATTCAAGTTGACGTGTGAAAAATGGTGTGAACCTCAAATGTTAGCGATTGGACATCTTCATGTCTCTGTGATGTGAGAAACATATCCGTGTGTAAATATGTGTTTGTGCGATTATTCTACGTACCGCTTTTCTGAATTCCTTGATTGTCTTCATCCCCTGAGTAGTACGTCTCGGATTCCACTGATTCGCGCGTAAGTCCGTAACATCCTGAAGCATAAATCTGAGAATTTAATACAGAACATACACAACTAGGTTAGAAAACAGTTCCTTCCCGTAATGTGCGCGTCCACATACACACATACATACGGATAGCTTACATACGTGTTTGTACACGCGAGTCGTCTGCAGCGCATTTACGAATATATGATACTCCGAATAATCGTCCGTTTGCTATATCTTACACAAGTACAATTGTAAGTTTACACGCATACGCGGGAATATGAGCATACTGAGTGATTGTAGAGTGGGTGTGTCTACATACGTTATTCTGGCTGGTAATCCTTTAACTTCAGTGAGATCTTGAATTATTCTGAAGTACGTGTTCATGTGTTCACCCGCTTTCTCGTGGTCCAGCACTAGTCCGACAGTCTCAAATAGTTTACAGAGACACTCAACGTCATCTAACTCTACATTTGGCGGTTTCATCTACAAGAAACATTTCAATCCAATATATTAATAAAGCACATGCACGGTCACAACTGTATATACCCAGGTGCATATACGTACAATATTTCTCTTTTAACATATGCTCTTCGCATCATCCCACGCGAAGAACAGCATTCAATATAAAAACCTACACATCGGCCATATACACACGAGAAAAAATTAAAATTTGCACTGCTCTTCTCGTTCAACAACACATCAATACTTCGGCATGTACAAGAATGTATACCTTTGCGAGCAGTTGTGTTATACACTGGTGAAGTATGTACTCCGAGATCATGCCCAGTTTACCTAGTTCACCTATGAACTTTATGTTTCCTAGCATCTTTCGTTTAATAATGAACAAACGTTCCTCATCCTCGGGTGTCATGGTTCCCTATTAGAAGGATATTGATAGGAGATTTCGTGAGTGCGCATTCGCTATGACAGAGTATACGAGTACGCTAGCACATGTGCGACTAAATTGACGTGTGGATCTCAGTTTACTTGTCCAAACGTGAATGCATGTACCTGAGATTTCTTTTTCGCGAACTCTCCCAAATGGGTAGAACGCGACGAAAATTTATCCTCACATCGTTTCACAATTAATCGTTTGAAAGTCTGCATGATAAGAAATACAAAGTAAATGAATGAGACCACGAACGATGTCAGAACTCTCAATCACACACATGCATCGGACAACGATATGGATATAACAAGGCATGTGCGCATACTAAGATGTATATGCTTAAGAGTTGTGCTATGACACCTCCCATATACTTCAAGTTAAACAAAGCCAGCACATATATTCACGTATATACCGGTCCAGTTTTACGTTCAGGGGCATCAAAGTTGGGGGCTTTCTTGGAAAGTTCTACGCACACATCCGCATATAGCGGACTGAAGTGTGGCTCGTCGCATGCTTTGGCAAATATCTGTAATCGACAAATAATCCAAGAACTTAACATGGAGTGTGTAACGCACCTGGGTTGTGTAATTTACCATGTAAGGTACATATTTTTCTATATGTGTAACGACACGAATTAACATTGTACGCAACACACTAAACTACTGTTATTACATACCAAATGCACCAAGCCTTGCAGTATTTCAATGTTGAAGAGTCCGACCCCAAGAAGTTGATCGATGAGCTTTGATTTGTTGTCAACGGTGAGCTTATTGAGAATTCTGAAACCAGGATTGGAAGTCAAATTGTTTACAACAGAATCTAGATAATACAACTGCGACATACTGGCTAGAGCAAGAAAAAAAAGGCAAAAGTGCAGTCCATCTATATAGTAGTAACATTCGGTACTTACGAACTTCACTATATATACACACGTACTTGGAAATTTACACATGCTTACCCTCTGATTTTCTTGAAGGCGATCTCGTCTGGACCAACGTCTTCACTTCCTA
Source organism: Creolimax fragrantissima (assembly GCA_033442365.1). Lineage (NCBI taxonomy): Eukaryota > Ichthyosporea > Ichthyophonida > Creolimax > Creolimax fragrantissima. Next base: position 1,275,530 of record JAWQFL010000016.1, on the reverse strand, counting down.
CAAGCCTTGGTGAGTCCCATTTGTTGGCATGCTGAGGTGGTACAGGTGCAATCTACAAACATAACAAAAAAAGTGAAAGTGAATCAAGTATAACGGCGTATGTGCTGTGCATTTACTGTTTGTCATTCAAGCTGTACGGGCATATATGAGGTACTAAAGTGCAACATATGTACATACATATACACAAACATGAACCAATGCAGTAAAAATAAACGTGTGTTCAAATGCTTCATTTGTTTTGTTGATGTCACGTGTGATACTGTTCCGTGTAAGTATTTGAGTATCCGTCCATGCTAGTCGCAACATAGAAACACTGCGCACGGTTTGCGTATCTATAGGTGTACATCTGACACAATAAAAGAAAATAGACGAGTATAAATTATTTCCAGCGGAACATTTAAAAGCGATAACAACTGTCGTACCATAGGGGTATTGTGGACTTTACGCTCCACCGTCTGATACTTGTTCCCGGTGAGTTTCATAAACACCAGATATACAAAAACGTTTATTGGTTCTTGTGGATATGTGTGTCTGTCTGCGTGTGTATGTATGGTATATATGTATGTATGTATGTATGTATGTATGTGTGTGTGTGTGTGATGTAAGTGGGTGTGAATGAATGTGAGTGATTGTGAGTGAGTGTGTAATGTGTGTCAAGCATATGAAGGCTATTGTATATATAAGCTTCGTTGCAAAGGGTGAGCGCAAGTAGCTGTACGTGTACGTCGGCAGGCCGTATGGGTACAGACTGGCGGGTTGGCGGGTAGTGCTAGTACAGATCCCGATAGGGCACAGGTCCGTTCATCATCGAGTCTTAGGTCTCAGGACCTCTAATGGCTAGATCTTGGGGCAGGGCGATAGAAAAACGGTTAGATTTAGGTAGAGTAATAGGGCTAATGTTGACTTTTGAGCTAAATGAGAGATCCCTATTTAATGATATTTGGACTGGACAAAAGTTTTGAGACTTAATCGCTGTGGCGGGTGGGTGAGCTGGAGAAGCGAGAAAAAAAACCACTTCAGCGCATCGGTAAAATATAAAAATAAAAATAAAATTTCTGACCCTCTGCCCAAAAAAACCTCTGGGTGCAAAGCCCGCCCGTACCTACCGTTAGTCTATAATACACCCTATAATGGTCATTTAACAAGGTACACCTTAATCATATTTCGTGAATAAGTTTACGATTAGTTCACTTGGTCTGGATTGATAACTGAACTAAATTGTAATTAAAACTAATTGCAAACGGGTGTGTCTTCCCTTGCGGTCTTTGATTCGAAAATGTTCGGTACTTCATAAAGCGTTTGCCCCAAAGAAATAAACTAAACGTGCACACGCACGCAAACGCCCAAGTAAACACACACACACACACATACACATACACATACACATACACATATACATATACATATACATATACATATACACATACACATACATATATACACATACACATATACACATACATATACACATATACAATTGACCCACATGTCCACACATACGAGTACATACATACTCTCTCATACATACACACCACCGTACACACCTCCATATACTCACTCGCGTTTTCCGTACTGTTCATCATGTCGGGTAGCGGGGGTGAGCCGCCGCGAAAGCGGGCACAAGAAGACTATTCTCACATGCCACCGTCAAAGCGCGCATTGGCCATGAGTCATAACAACCAAACAAACATATATCCCTCGATTTCCACAGCTACTACCTCCGCGTCGACAACTAGTGAGGATATTAAGCCTGTATCAACCGTTATACATCAGCCACACCCCAAGCATTTTCTTTCCGAGATTAAAAGGACAGAGTCAAAACCATCAGTGGTGGCTGTGCCAGAGCCCGAGGTGAAGAGTGAACCGGATGAGCCAGAAGAGTTTGCCGGCATTGAAATTGGAAATCACCAAAAGAAGCAGTTAGTGCTGAAAGTTGGCTTTCAAAAGCAACAGCTTGCAGACGCCAATCATAGATATAAAACCCTCGAAAAAAAGGTACCATTGCATGCAGATCTAACGTTGTGTACATTTCAATACTGGCAGGTATCTGATAGTTGAATTTACAAGCATGGCCCCCCTAACCTCGGATCGCCCTCTTGCGGCCGTTGCGCGCAGGCATTTATTGTCTTATAGTGTGGTTAAAAGAGAACTTTTAGTCCATATATTGATCGAGCATTGCGTGGACTGTCTATCTGTCTGTGGTTTTGTATGGTATTGAACATATGATCGCTATGTCATGTTCATTGTGTAGAAAATGCATGTTTCATCATGCACTGTGTACATCCCTTATGGTTTGAAAATTGCACATATTTTTCACTTGATCAACTCTGATCACACACACCTCACGTAAATCAAACCACAGTGATACATAGACGTGAAGCTTACGGGTTGTATTCTGTTTTTCGTTTTGATTAGGTATCGCGACTAGAACATGCAGTGGGAGTGATCGAAGGGCATTGGGAAGCTTTGAATGAAGATTTGTTGACACAGTTCTCAAAGATAAACCCGAAGGTCATAGAAGATCATCTTGAACCAGATAGCTCTTCTGGTGCTGTTAGTGCGTACATTGACCAACTTAAACTTACAGAAGACCCAGACAACATGCGTGAAGAGGTCCTGTTAGGTATGTATGTTCTTGGGGTTGTGTTTGTCTATGTAGTTGTGTGAAAGTGGAGTAGGTCACACAGTTAATCGACCTTAGCAAAGGGCCATATCATAACTCTGTCCGTGTATATTGTTCTGTGAATTTCGCAATTGGATGCGAATGTCACTTTTGGAAGGCTTTTTAGTTTGTGTCGACAATTCGTCCATACAAATGAACACTGAGCTCAGACAGGCATACGCCCACGCAGTGCTTGTAAACACAAGTCGGTATACTGTTGCATCAGGGAGAATCACTATAAGGCCATTAATGGAAATCAAACTTTGAAGAAGCTACTTTTGAAATGTGAATATACATATCATACACAATAGGAAAATGCAACGCCAGTAGAGACTTGGTAGTCAAAGTCATCGACGCGGTTGAAACTCAGTCACTAAATAACCAGAAACTGTACGAACTCCTTAGAGATCAGATATCAGGTATGTCTATATTTTTACTTTTAGTCAGAGTGGTGTTGTACGTATGATTTATGTGTTCAACGTATGCGTACGTTTCACATACTAGTACAAACACACAAGAACGAATTATAGGTATACTCACACATGGATGACATACACATACACACTTCAGATGCGGATGCGTTTGATATGATCCGCGTGGACAACGAAAACTTACACAAACAAAACAGAATACTGCAAAATCAAGTGGACAAACTGGTAGCCAAGACAAGGCATGCAATTGAAGATAAAAATCGAATTCGAGAAATGGGTGTTGCAGCGAAGGAAGGTCGAGAAGCCCTTGAAGAAAGGATAGAATTACTTACAGATGGAAATGAGAAAATATATAGACAGGTGTGTTGAGTCCTTTTAAACAGTATTCTAATGTGTGTTTTCCAGCGTAATTATGACTCTGTTGCTGTGGGCAAGCGCTGTATTTGACAGTGTTACTGCACTCAAACATGTAACTAAATCTCACGTACACATATATTCAGGTGCGCAAATTGACACAAAATCTGAATGAACTCAACGCCAGCAGACCAAGTGGTAACAGCACGAGTAGCGATACTGTCAAGACTGAAGACTCGACATCAACAATTAAACAAGAAATATCATCAGCAGATGTCAAGACAGGTAAAATTCTGACAGTCTTAGTCAATTCTACACTCATGTATATACGTGCACGCGAATGCACACTGAAATATACCACGTTTATATCCATGGTTTCTGTTTTCACGTGTTGTTGATACAGAACTTGGAAGCTTATCTGAGTGTGGAGTTGCGAGTACGACTACTACAAACATGGAAGATTTCCGCATCAAGTATGAAGACGCGGTGGAGGAGAGCGCCAGGAGGTTAAGTGAGTTAGAGGCTCTCCGCAAAGAAAGGTATGAGAGAGTGTGTGGGTGTGGGTGTGGATGCGGTCATATGCTGTTCAATTAAGGGTATTGGAAATGATCTGTGAAGATGCTACCAAATAGTTTCAATCTTGTGTATGAATGAATTAATTGCGCTTGTAGATAGCAACAAATGGTCTGGTGATTGTTTCTTTTTGTAGAACACAACTCTTTTAGAGAAAAAGTTAAGAAGTGATAGATAGGTACTCCACAGCGAGTCCATTAAACCGATAGGCAATCTAGTATTGCATAATCACAACCTCCACACATATCACTCGTATACGTACGTAGAGCGAACATTTTATCCGAACTGGACCGTATGAAGTTAGTGAAAGTACCCGAACAGACCATCATGGAGTCACCGCGCTATAAGATTGTACTATCGCAGTTTGCGTCTGTTTCTAAGCAGCTGGCCGATCTCAGGCAAACATATGAGCGCTCACAGGTGGATTCTCAAGAACTAAGCGTTGGCAGGAGAAATGACTTTGAGATTGGAGAGGTAGTTTTGTGTACTACACATAACCGCATACACTTATGTCCGCAATGAACGCAGGCACGAAAAGATGCACACAAATATATACACACCCGCACAGTTCCCAATTAATATACTATATTCTGCTTAGGTTGCTCTGCTGGACACAAGAGAAAAATATGAGAAAGAAATTAAAGAAAGTGAACATAAAATGCAACATCTACGTAATGAACGAGATAGGTACAAACGTCTCTGTGAGCAGTTGAAGCTGAAGAACGACTCGGAGAATAGTAGAAGTGCGACAGCAGAGCTCATCAGAAGCATGCAGGTGCGTATGTGTGTGATTTATATACCCTTTGCATGCACCTAGCACACTCGTACACGTTCGTACACATTGACACTACAAGGCAACAAAACGTGCGAATCTAGAAGTACGCAGCGTCCAAGCGTATAATTGGCATACCTCGTGTATTACATACACACACATGTAATGCCGCATGTCGAAAAACATTAATATATATGTATTTGACCCAAAAGGTGCAAATATATGCGGTGCTATCTAAAAGGCACACATGTCATGCCACATGCCGGACAACATATTAATATATATATATGCGTTTGATTTAACTGCATTCTTCGAATACACGGGTCACAAACACGAATGAATACATAAGCAAATACTTGGTCACCAAACTATGCACAGACGGCCACAAATATGATGATGTCTGATCTCAAGCGGAATCGAGGCAACAAAGCAAAAGAACAGAATGCGGTTGGCGAGAGTGTGCAAAATGAGCCACAAGCGACAAACAAAATCCCAGACAGGGGAAGCAGCGTTAGCAATTCTGTTGGACGCAGTGCGAGCTTGGCGGATGCTTCGGTTGATGGAAAGGTTAACACAGTTGTAGATACAGCAGAGGTCGAGAAGTTGACTGAGTTGCTTAGATTGGAGAAGATGAAGGTATATGAGCGTGTGTATGTGTAAGTAATTGTGTGTACGGAGATATGTACGTGTGCATTGGATAGGTAATGCTTATCGACAAATGAGGGGAACAGTGCACATGATGTAGTATATATTTTTTTCTTAGGAGATCGTTGTCGCTGTCCTTGTATTATAAGGTTTTCTGATCGAGGTATACTTGAGCAACATAAACAGGTATATACTTTCTCTTTGACAAACTATGGAATTGTGTTGGTAAATGTATGAGGTAAGGGATGTGCCAATCAACTTCCAAGAAGCATACGTAGAAATACCCATTCGTAAGAATTAATTCTACTATTAGGTGAACGAGGTAAACACATTGCTTGGAGTGTACAAATCAACATCTAAACTGTCAACGAGCGCACGAGACTCCCTGGTGAACGAAAGGAAACTCACAGAGCAAGTCTCAGAACTTAAAAAGAAACTCAGTAAATACCAAAGGGACGAGCATGAACGCAGGAGCAGTAAGTCAGATAGGGTAAGCGAGAAGGAACTTAAGCAATCCATTCAAGAAAAGGTATGAATGTATATATACTTCTGAGCACACACATGTCATCTATATGTGAATGTCTGTATGTGTGTATAAGTATGCGTGTATAAGTGTGAAAACTATGTCAAATTATCGTATGAACGATTAAATAAAAGGATTAAGTCTATTCAACAGTGAATTTTTGTATAGTCTGGTGTTTATGAATCACAAAGAACTTATTAGTGATTAAGCAAACTATCCTAAAAGCAAATCATACATGTCACATGTAAAGGATGAAGAGCTGGAGGTGTTCATGACTGAAATGGAGTCAATCAGCAAAGCCTATGACGAAGTTCAAGAACACAATACGCGACTACTCAAACAAATCACAAACCTGGAGGACAATAATGTAGTACTTGTGTCACAAATGAACAAAACTAAAACGGTATGTAGTACGAACGTACATCATACGTCTGTCTGCTGATTTGTTTTGTTGTGGCTAATATATTGATGTACATGTTCTCTTCATACCAATCTAATGCACAGTTGCGATGCCACACTGCCGCACGTAAGTGTTTCTGTGTGTATTTTTTCACCACTATATCTGTATATGCGTGCATCACGTGAGTTTACTGGTTATAATACAATATATATATTCCCATTGAATAGATTGGCTGTTATAGTTTCTATATGATGTATTTTCAGAATATTCTAGATTGACCTAGCTTGCCATGAACAACGCTTGCTTGGAACATCTTGTGTAATGCATACAACTGCCGAGGCATGTGTGTCTGTATGTAGTGACCAACTTGAATATATAAATAGCATGGGATTGATTCACTTCGTTGTTCCAAGCGTAATATCTATGCACGATCCTACCTGTGATACATCATTTGTATGCATAAGGCGCACATGTTTCTTAGTTCAAGCATCATATTACCTGTGCAGAATGTAAAGTTACTGGGCGAGGCAAAGGCTGAATCGGATGCCAAAGTACGATTACTAAATGAACAAGTAGAAGCAGCAAATGCTCTTGTTAAGGCCCTCGAAGAGAAAGAAAAGGTAGCTCTCCATAACCTTCATACTTAATTGTGTCAGTTTCTCTTGCTCGCTCAGCGAACTCTCGCATCCACCCGGGCACATGCAACTAATATGTATATAACCACGTGCAGGCAGCAATGTGTGGGTTACGGACACTTTATTTATTACATTGTTTGTACGTTTCTCCTTAAATTGGTTATGCGTGCGTGTGCAGGCATTGAAGGATCAAACCGCAATATTAGAGAAGGATGCATGGAGTAGACAACAGGCCCTCGACATAAATAAAAAGAAGGCGTTAGAGGCGTCTCAGTCAGAACACGAACTGAAGCTGCAGCTCGATGAGGTCTGGTCATTTTTACATAACGCAGTGTATATTTCATAGCAAAGGGAAAAAATTTAATAAGGAGTGCTGGCTAGCAGCCTAGCTTCATAGTGCGTGATTTCGTTGCAGTTTTTTGTGTTGTTCATTCAAGTCCTTTGAATTACATAATCTATGTATTTCACAACCATCTATGACTACCCAAATAGACATAGAACTCATAAAGGTGTAGTGTAATGCAAACTTAATCTCTATATTCCGCAAATGAACGTCCAAATTGACAGGCTGAGGAGAAGAATGCGTCTTTGGATCAATTGATTTCGAAAAAGAACGAGACTATGGAACAGGAGGAACATCAGAAAGCGCGCCTTCTAGTATGTCGTATATTACGACGTCGTACATATATGTATTTGTACAATCGAGAAGGTTTTCAAATGTACGATTTTTGTATGTATTGCGTCAATTCTTATCCTATACCTACCCATACACATCGCATATACATACATGTACACATATACATGTACGTGTGATACCCACTTATCCTTTTATTGTTTTATATTAACAGGAGGATATAAAGAAGCTTGAGAAACAAGTTAGTCGTGCCGGTCCTGGTGGCATCACTGATGTGGAGGAGGTTTTGGAGGAAGAAGTCCGCACGTACAAGGTATTGAACCCATTTTGACGTTATATGCAAAAAAAAGTCAGTGCAGTTTAGGTACATATTTGTTAACACATGCTGGGTAAGGGTTTATGCCTATAAGCATGACACATGAAGTTTGCTTATATATATACTAATATATGTGAATGTCAGCCATACAAAGCAATTGGGTTTACGATATCAGGTCCCGTATGAGTAGTTACACATGCTTGCATTCCATCGTGCAAGGTTATATATCTAAAACTGATCATACATACAAGTACGTATAAATTTATTTCTTTTTAAATTAATACATGTGCTTTTCTAGGAAATGGTGATGTGCAGTCTGTGCAAGAGAAGGAAGAAGAACACGATTCTAACAAAGTGCCAACACGTCTTCTGCAATGTTTGTATTCAGGTACGTGCCGGTTTCTCAAATTGACACGAACTGTTATCTTCCGTTTTGCATGTTCCCTTTCACATTTATGTATTGGTATGTGCTTGTACTCAAGTGAAACTCTTCTGGGATATGTGTTGCATATCGGCTCCTCACGTGTACATTCGTTGACATACCAACAGGACCGATACGAATCCCGGCAAAGGAAGTGTCCGAACTGTCTAGACCCTTTTGGTCTGAAGGATACTTCTAGCATTTATTTGTTTTAATTTGTACTAGTATACTATAGGCCACGGCACAACCATTGTAAGGTGACTGAATAAACAGAACTACAACCATATATACCTAAGCTTTGAATACGGTCCCACAGGTACTGTCTCAAGCCAAGCAAAAGTTATTTAAAACATAAACGAGAAATTTAAGTAACGCCCTGTGATTACACGGATGTATGCGTTTATGCATATATATACTCACAAAGGATGGAGTGTGCACGATACCTATTCCTGTAGTTTTTCCCAGTAGTAATTCAAAGTTTATTCTTAAGAGGTCGTGATTAGTACGCACATACAACTCTACAGACGTAGCAGTGGATTTCGAGCTAGTTCTAGCCAACACTCGAATGTCACATGTCGGTGGTGTACACACACGAATGTAAGGTAGCTCTTCGCCTGGCCATAGCTCGCCGACATATACCACATGCAATGGTCATTCCGTAGTTATACATTTACTCTGGTTGGCCATCTACCCGAGGTTTCTTCATGGGTGGTCCTCTTTGTTGTTGTTGTTGCTGTTGCTGAACCCACTGCCCTTGTGGGGGCCGCACCATACCTATACCAGGACCCATCATTCCTTGGCCCATTCCCATTCCCATTCCCATGCCCATTCCCATTCCCGGACCGCTCATCGGCCCACCAATTCCAGGACCCCTCATGCCGGGACCACCCATACTCATGCCAGGATGTCCGCCAAATCCGTTAGGCATACCAGCGAAACCAGGCATCATAGAAGTGGGAGGGCCCATACCACCAATTTGACCACTGGCCATTTGCGTAGGTCGGTTGTGTTGCTGCTGTTGTTGGTTCTGTGGTTGGGTTTGTTGTGAGGTTGGAGTCGGGGGTTGAGATTGAGGTTGGTTAATCGCACTCGCAGCTTGAGCTGCTTTAGGGCCTCCAAACAACGCCATACGCGACGGATGTATGCCGGGTGGTGCAGAGGTGGGTTGGGATGTGGATGTAGATGTTGGTGTGGGTGTGGGTGTAGGTGTGGGTGCCGGTGCCGGTGCGGATGCGAGTGCTGGTGCGGGGGCGGGTGCGGGGGCGGGTGCGGGGGTGTGTGCAGGTGCCGTTGAGAGTGTCGCGGCCTGGGCGGAAGCGAGGCCTGTGGGTGGTATTTGTTGGTGATGTTGTTGCTGTTGCTGATGGTGTTGCTGCATTCTTTGTTGATTCTGCATCATCATGTGCTGTTGCTGCATCTGTTGCATGTGCATTTGTTGCTGTTCGCGTGTGCGTAGATTGAGAGGTGAGATATAAAAGTATCGCACAGTGCAAAATGTACGACTTGTTAAGCACGAAGTTGTACATGATTCGATGCACACAATATTGACGTACTCAAGCATACAGAAACATTCACCAAGGCGCACATCTCGGTGTACCATACGTTGATGAACAGTTATTGCTCAAGCTCAGTATATGTACATACACCAGTGCACGGTTGGGTATACGTACATAAGGAGTACAAAGTTTGACAGACCAATTACTACAGATACATCACATGCTCCAACCTCGCCGTTCTCCATAACACCAAAACACACACAAACAAACATAAAATCATACCATATGATACTGATGCTGTTGTTGCATCTGCATTTGCTGCTGAGCCATCGCCATATTCTTCTGTGCCGTCATGTTGGCTTCATTCTGCGCTTTAACCAACTGTGCAGCTTGGGCATGTTTCGCGGCATCCGCGCCTCCGCTGGAACTAGCACCGCTTATTTCTTCCCCACTTTTTCCTATTTTCTTACCAATTTCGGTCTCCTTAGACAGTTCTGAGCCAAAGATGTCGGTACGGTATTGAGCCAAATGCTTTAAGGATGCCTCAATGCCTGTTGTGTTGGCGTATACTTCCGGTGCAGCCTGCTTCTCGCGTAGAGATCTCTCTTTCTGGTCGCGCCATCTCGGATCAAGCAACTCGATTCTGTTGTAGTATACATGTACATGGTTATGTACCTCTGTGTGGTGTATAATGCAGTAACATATTCGTGTATACGAATATACGAAAGGGTGCGCTCTGTATATAATTGCGATACCGACTCTTAACCCAATTGTTAGATTCCTTGTCAACCTATAAATATAAACGTCCACACGTTTATCGCTAGTTATACCTACCGATATTTATAACGACATAGAAAAGAATCTATTACCTGATATGTTCTTCGATTTGCGCGGTAGGAATCATTTGCTTACAGTTGGGACACTGCTGCATGGCAACAGTGCCTTCTGTAGTACTCTTAGCCTTAGGATCGTACGCCTTCACAGTCACCTGTGCGTGTGCGTATATATGAATGGTGAGCTTGGTGTACAAATGTTGCATGTGTGCGTACATACTGGTCACAGGCGTAATTATTTAAACTCTTAAGATCTTACGTATGAGTGTGTGCGCATATATAAAAGCTTGCATAGTATATCGGACATAAAAGTATGAACATGGATATGTCTATAAAAAGCATGGCATGCATGGCAATACAGTGCACTCATAATATGCTCGCATCTCTTTCGAGTCTTACTGGTTATTATACGTAAACTAGATGTACACAAACACGGATACAAAAAAACCCCCATCCATTTGTAGATATAATGCGCACGTACCAACTCTGGTTGGAGTGTGGGGACAGAGCTAGCCTCTGGTGAGGACATCTGCATATCTTCTTCAGCCGCTGCTTGTTCTGCAGCGTGATCTATTTGTGTAATAAAAGACGTTCATATAAGCATATGTACATAATTACGCAGCATATATATAAATGTAGGGGGAAGTACGACACGCTTTGGATAAGCAATATAATAGAGCCTAACCGCCCCTCAGAACTTGTTCCACACAATTACACAATATACATACATATATGCATAGCACGTTGTCTCACACAGTTGCTGTTTGATGTTATATCCATGTGCATATCTTTGAGATACAATTGTGCGTATGTATGTCAGTTGTGTTTACTTCCATGGTAGTATGATTTCTTTTGGTCCAACGCAACAGCTTCCTTGTGTGGTCGCTAGTTTCGAACCAGCTATTCTTTTTTCTCAGGTCACTCACAACAAAGGCACGCACACATATAATCGGGCATTATATAGAAGAAGCTAACTATAGGAAGTGAATGTGTACTTATACTCAAATGCATGTTTTTCAAGTACATATCAACTTGCTTTGTAGCTTCGTGTTGATCCATGCATTTTATAGTATATACCGGATGCTGTCATTTTATCTATCGAAACATTCAATTTGGCCGGCCATACATCGTACACAAAAGTATTTGCACCCCTTTGATGAACGAGCTCAACACTTGCGTATTTATGTTTATGCATATATATACCTTCCATGTCCATGTCGACCTCTTCAATATCCGGTTCGTGTTGTTCGATAGCTTCTACTTCCCTTCTAGGAGCAGCCTTTCCTGCTGCTGCCATTCTCTCTTGATCTAAGATACGTTGCGTAATGGATTTTTTATCTACAGGTGGAGGGAGATCAGAGGGATCGTCCTCTGGGAAAGCCACAGTCTCTACAATCACGAAGTCTTGCCAGTTGATCTGTATGCATAAAGTTTGTGTGAGTGATAGAGACATGAGAGTGTAAGAGAGAGTGAGAGTAAATGAGTGTATGAGAGTGGGAGAGTGTGCTGGTGATAGTAAAAGGTTAAACTCCCTAGTCTACTTAAACTCGAACAGTACAGTTATACCATAACTAATTGCATAGAGAAACTTTGTGCGACTTTCTGTGCGTTCAAAGTCAGTACATAGAGGAGGTAAACGCATATAGTTAATCACGCGCACTCATACGCAATCATGCATTATATAGGTAGATAAGTATTAGATCATACTGTATTCCTTCTCTGTGGCCTACTGTTGCTTTATAGTGCGCTGTGTCAATGAAAATGATGTTGCGCTAAGACCATCTAATTGTAATGCCTCATTTTATGGTCATATATGCATATTCATATATATACATGTATACGCAAACCGACCTGTAGGAAAGCATGTCGCTCTTTTTCTGCATCTTGGTTTGCTACCTTCTTCTGCTCGTTGAGCTGTCTTTGCCACTGAGCACGATGCTGTACTCGAGCCATCGCATTGTGGGGATCAAGCCCATCCATACGCATGTTCTCTTTCACACCCTTCGGTGGTAATATGATTTTCGTGTACTGCTCTACCAATCTATAAGTTGGCATTAGCGTTGGTGGGCGTGGGGTTATGAATATGAAGAAATATGTGGACAAGTCTAACACCTTGAGTGTGTCTACAAGTCTGTGAGTCCGCCAGTATGGAAGCTTACAATGCACATACACATGTGCATGTATTGTAACTACATATACGTGTATACATACTTTGTGAAATAATGAAAGAGTGAGTGCTGCGGCTTAAGAAAGTCAAAGTGGTAATTCCTGGCTTCTCTTTGCATCAGACTCGTCAAAAACTGCCTTCCATTCTTCGCCACAAACTGTGCAGTTAACTTGACAATCGCGATATCCTACACAGTCCAAATTATACGTAATGTTTACCTTCCACGTACCTCAATGCGGTCTCTATGTTCTTACGTGTGTTTGTGTTTTTCCATGTGGAATTAGGTAGAAATATCGTATTTTGTGCACTGCTGAATTTAGTTTGTATTTATAATCATGAACCCACACATACATGTACATGTGTTAATATAGTATTCGTCCTAACACATACTCTTGTGTAGAGATGGGTGGTGATACTAACATTGAAATACATTTGCTTCTAAACACTGCATTGGTGGCCGTCGGTGTAGTGTATTACAGTGGTAACCATAAAATGAGGGATACGTGAGCACTTAATCATTTGCACGTGTACCATCTCTCTCTTTGAATATATGTACCTGAGCAGATATTGTGGGCACGATGGTGCTGAATTCTAACTCTGGAGGTGGTTCTGTAATGCGTTGCTCGATCTCCTCTTCTTTGTTTGAGAACAGCAATTGCTGGTTCTTTTCATCTTGCTGTTGTTGTGCGGCTAGTGCACTCCCAGATTCAAACTTCAATTTCTCCGGGTCCTACACATTTTAGGATTGCATGACGTGGATATTAGGTGCATAAATGGATTCGTGAACGTGAAAGTGGGACAAGCATACTACATATGAAAGGCTACGTGCAATACACGCACAGAAAGCACACACACACACACACATTCGTACTCGTATACATACACGTATATACATATGAATATGTACATACATATATACAGGCATAAATGCAAGCACACACCTCGCTGGACTTCATGCGATAATACGCATGATATGGATCTCCTTCCTTCAAAAAGGAAAATTTTGTGTTTTCAGACTCATTCCTCTTGATCTTCTCTTCGAATTCCAGTCCATTTCGTGCAACAAACAAGGCCGTCTTATCGATTATATTTCGAACCTAAGTAAAAAATAAACAAAACAAAATTTCATAAGTGCGATTGTATACTGCATGAGCCCACCACATATTTGTAGAGTTTAGGGTTTAGAACACAGACTAAAAATGATGTACTTACGGGAACGCACATATAATAATACATAAACGCAAGTGTGGGTGTGTGTGGCTATGCACCTCTATTTTGGCATGGATGGATCTAAGCACATATTATTTTCCTAAAAAAATAAAGTTTAGCGCAACATATTAGCTCAGTTATTTACAAAATATCTGTAACTGTACATGATTGTGAACAGAATATCTTATGTATTATATGTATGCGCGAGTGAGATACAGTATTAAGAAGTAAACCTACGTACCAGGACACCTTGAAATGATTCAGGTGCACGCATGAGTGTACTTGTATCCATGCGCATTTTTATCGTTCTTTTAACAAAATATAAATTCGCAGACATACATTTCACTTCATTTGAGAACACGAAAATCAAATTTTTCGAGCGTACATGCCACACAGATTGTCCTCTTGTATTTGATATGCGAGAAAACATGTGCAACAAATTGCAACGCATACTAGCAAATGATCATGTATCTCTGTGTGCGTGCTTGTGTGTGTGTGTGTGTGTGTGTGTGTGTGTGTGTGTGTGTGTGTGTGTGTGTGTGTGTGTGTGTGTGTGTGTGTGTGTGTGTGT